>NW_012194660.1:1217492-1326320 GCF_000504015.1 Erythranthe guttata
TATATATATATATATATATATATATATATATATATATATATATATATGTATGAATGAAGTTTGAGATGCTACACCTGATAAAATATATGGGATAATTATTAATCATTGATATAGTGAAATAACTTCCAATTAAGCACGCATACATACATATTGGTGTGTGTGATTATATGCAGATCAACGGTTAACAATCATCTGATGTATTTCACCGAGTGTAGCATCAAACTAACCTATTAGAATTGACCATATCCAAATTGATCTGGAGCTGCCACGTTTGCATTTATTTGGTAGATGAATCAGGTGACAGTCTCTCTCGCCATGAATATATGTGTTTATTAGAAAAATAAAAAAATAATAATAGATAGGCCACTAAATCAAGAAATGAATCCAAGTATGGGACATCATTAGTAAATTATCATCATCGCAATGTCTTTTAAACTACATAACATGACATTAAAGTGTACTAACGCGGGTCCATTAATTTGACATTTTCGTGTCCTAATAGTTCAATTATTTCATTTTATCCGGTAACAATTGTATCAATCAAATCGATGGGCTGGACTAATATTATACTCGGAGGCGATTGCCTCCAAGTGATAAATGCACTCAGCAATAGGGAGTGTTAATTCTCGTCGTTTGGAGTGTTTGTGGAGGAATGCCTCAACATTGGTGAAAATTTTGATTCTTGTTCGTTTAATTTTGTTAAGAGACATGGAAATTTGTTAGCTCACTATTGCTCAAATTTCATGGACTGTTTCTAGAGAGGGTATTGATCTCCCGTTGCATTTAGCAAATATCGCTTAATAAAATTCCCTTTTACTGTCCCAAAAAAATGTCCCGTAAGAGATGGTCTAGCGGTTGGAGCAAGTGAGTTTGTGTCAATTGATTCAAATTCGAATTCCCTTGTCACTGGCCGTTAGGTCGAGCTTGTCACACATTTACGTATGTCGTATGATTTACAAGATATTATACGAGAGTACTGTTTTATCCAGTGCACCTATATAGTTGAATGCGGATTCCTTCATTAAAAAAAAATGTATCGTTTCAATTAAACCATACCATTCCATCTACAACCCTCCAATTTCAATGGTCCCAGGTTGTATATATAATAAGGCCAAAAAGATACGTAACATCAGATTTTCTTGAAATTTTTGTATTAATGATTAGCTGTGTAATTAATTAGATCTAAACAAATCATTATTACAGCAAGTCATGCTTTTTCGTATTCTTCTGTCAAGAAAGCAACTGTAGTGAAAAAAAGGGAGAAAAAAAACCCTTCGTGGTTAAGATTGCTCCTCTTGTTCTTATCATGTTCAATTAGTTGTACATCAATTGCTACTTTTAAAAGGGGAGCTAGGAAAAAGTGACGTGTGATAATAATTCATCTTAACATGAATAGATTTTTGTGTAATGGATATTTGAATTTTTCATCAAACTAAGTCATAATGGTTAGAGATGGCATCATGGCAATGGGTACGGGTTTGGCGGATTGAAGGGCTGAAATAGATCTATTTGGATCGGTGTTGGGTAAATTAAATGGTTCTGATCATTTAGCTAATGGATTCGAGTTGTAGGATTTACAATTTTCAAAATTGAAGTATTCATTCTTGCACTATCCATATTTACGCGTATTTTTCACAGTTTTAGTGCTTTTCAAATCTTATTTCATATAAATCATATCAACCACTTTGTTGACTATTGCTATAGGTCATGTATGTTGAATTTTATTTATTGTAGAAGTTAAATGTAATTAATTATATATTTAAATTATTCACTTCATATCATTTGTATAATTCTTTCACATATTACATTTAAATTTTGAGATTCCTTCATAGTCCTAGATTCTTCACCCTTTTGTCTCTTCCATATTATTTTTTGTCATCCAAAACGCATATATCCTTTATTTCCGCAGAAATTACTTTTGAATACCAACACACTAATAGATTGGTGACATAAATTAGGGTTTTCTTTTTACAGCCTAGCTCACTGGTCAATCGATAAACTCTTCAACGATCGGTCGTTTATTCCAATATGTTCGCCCATCCACAGATCGATCACTCAATTTCCAAAGATCAATCCATGACCTTCTTCATTGCATTCATCGGCCCGTTTTCTCTCTCGTTTGCCATGTTTGCTCTATAGCCACTAAAACACCACTCACACACTTTTAATTATATTTTTAAGCTAAATTTCTTGCACGCACTTTTAATTGGAGTTTTTTTAATTCACGATTACAAAGATCTAGAGCGTTGTTTGCCTCCCGATTCATCACTTAACTACATTGATTTAAATTAGTTCACCCAGTTGATTTTAAAACTAGTTGATTGGTTTAAATCAGTTGAGCCAATTGATTTACAAGTGATTCAAATCAATTGGTTCAACTGATTTTAAATTAATTAATTATTTTGAATCATTTCATTCAATTGATTCACAATTAACAAAATAAGATGGTTTAATTTTGATAAAGTTTTTATTTTGGGAGTGGTGTGGTAAAAGGAGAGTGCGTTATAGCTGTCAAAGCTAACTGACAAAGTGTGCGAATTTCGAAAGCTGCAGTTAGGCCACTTATTAACAGCCGTCTGACGTGGCGGGATACGGGGGGTCATGATTTAGCTGCGAGGTTGTCGGAATTTCGGTCATCAAGTTCTGTCGACGTGGCATGTGGGTCCCTTTTCGCACCCAAGTGGCCAAAGTATTTTGTCGTTATGCAAAGAGTCTACCGCCACGTCACCACAGAGCTTAACGTGCGGTTAAGTTATATTAGGTATAAAGTTCAAAGGTGGGGCCCCCGTTTGTAAAGGAGGTTGGAGAGTCTGTTTAAATGATTAGACCCGCATTAGTCAGTCATTTGTAAGGCTAACACGTTTTATCTATTCCTAATCTCCTTTTCATATTTTTGCTAAAGTTGCTTTAACATTGTTGCTTAATGGGTTAAAATGTTTTTTTCACTATTTTTTTTATTTTTTAAAGAAGGATAAATATTTTCTTCTATATTCACTGTATATTCTTTTCTTTCTATATTCGACGAAAACTTAGGTTAGCGAAAATGAAGTAAAAGGAAATTGTGCCTATTTTTGTCAAACATATATAATTGCAAATGTTTTGGACCTTGTTTTCATTTGTTTCTTGTGAGATATAGATTTTTTGGGTAAAAAAGTTCGGAATATAAGTATTGTTTGCTATTGTTACGTGAGATAGTAAAAATTATTGTAGCTGTCAAATCATATTTAAATATATTGGAAGAAAAGATATGTTAAACAAATAATTTTATAATAAAGTGATGTGTATTTATTTTTTTACATTTTGTTTATTATAAGAGCCAAATCATATTTGAATGAAAGATAATGAGGTTGTTTGGAGAAATATTTTGAAACCCTTAAGAAATATAAATAATTAAATATAGATTCGTTTTGGTTTATTGTATTCTTTGTTCAACTAATTCTTGGGTAAATTACAACCACCCTTGAGCTATGGCCAAATTACGAAAATCCTCATTTGTTTGGATAATTACAACCACCCATCAACTCCTCAAATTTAGTGGAATTTTCGAGATTATATGGAATATTATCACTTTGTACCCGTTTTATCTCATTCGAACTCTACATTTTGAAGCAAGATGATCATAATATGTGTTTTTTGGCTTGTATATATCAGATTGTGGTGCATCATAAACTGTATTTTTACACAAACCGTGTACAAACTAGAGCACATTCTACGAAATCTAGATGATTATGTTGAATTTAACACCATAAGGGTGGAGGCATAAAAAAAAAATCATAGCTAAGGGGTAGATGTAATTATCCAAACAAGAGAGATTTTTTTGTAAATTGACCATACCTCATGGGTTGTTTGTAATTTACTCTTAATTATTTTATCCCGTTGTAAATTTGCTATTTAATTTGTTGTGAAAGGGAATAAACTGAAACGAAAATGGAAATTCTATTATTATCTTAATTAGTACATACCTTAAAAAATAGTTTGAAAATATCTTAAAAGTAGAGCACTAAACAATTATCGTAGAGCAAATATAATCACAAAATTGAATTACTCTAATGTATGATTGGAGAGTAGATAATTTAGAATTTCATTGAAACTAGTCATAGTTACAAAATTTAAGATGATAGTCTCAATCTACAAAGCCTCCTCGAAAAGAAACACTAGAGTATCAATGGCAGTAAATATTTTTTTGTTTAATTATGAGAAAATAAAAACATAAATTATTATTACATCAACTAAAGTAAGAGATAAAGTTAGATAACTACAGTTTTGGTCTCCCAAGTTTGCACGTTTCTCATTTTTTGTCCTCCATTTACCACAGTCAACAAAATACACTATAATGTTGTCACATTTTGACACGTTGAGTCCCTCCTTTTGTTTGACCGTCAAGAAGTAACGAGTGTTGAATTAGGTCTGAATTTGAGATTTTCCTTTGAGATAATTACAATAAGCCCCATGTATTCTTTCAAAATATACTAAAAAATAAAATCCCTACAATTTTATATAACCCCAATTTCATCAATTAACCAATTTTGACCAATGATCCTTATTTTGAAATTGGGGTTTAATTTGGGCTAGATGAACTTTTAGGAGCTTTTAGAAAGTTTTAACATTATACAGGGGTCTTATTGCAATTTTCTCAAAAAATAAATTCCCGAATTCACCGATAGTTCAACTGTTGCCAGTTGCTTGTTGACGGTCCTACAGACGGATGGACCCAATGTGTTAAAATTTGACAACATGAAAATCTATTTTGTTGACGAAGATAAATGGAGGGCAAAAGTGAAAAACGTGTAAACTTAAGGACCAGAACTATAATTATTTCAGATAAAGTTCGAAACAACGTCAAGTTTTCAACAAGAAAAAACCCGAAAAAAATTGACATTTGCATCATTTTTAATGAAGTCTTCATAGATTAATAATAAATGTAGTATGTATTAAACGGAGTTTTAAATTTATATATTTTGTGAAGAATACACAACTTATTGTTAATGTGCTATCTTACAAAGTTAGCGGATTAATAATTTGCCACGTCATTTTCGAATCGTGACCGATAAAAATATTATTTGAGCAAAACTATTAATTAGTTGAGATTAATTTAAAGTTTTGTATATATAGAAGTAGATATAGTGTTGATTTAAAAAATAAGAAAAAAAAATCATATAATGTAACATTGCACTAAACTATTCAAAATTACAAATATTACAGATATCACAATTTTTCATTTTTTTTATTTTATGTAAAGGGTCCAACTTTTCATGACTTGGTATAAGTGGAGCACAATGTTGTTGGGTGTCCCAAGAAAGCAACAAATTAAAAAAACAATTAAAAACTTATTATAGTATTATTAATTTAATATTAATTAATATAATGTTATTGAAAGGAATATAGCGTACTTGAGGATTGGGCATCTCCATGAACTTTTGCTTATGGACATTTAACTACTACATTATTATTATTATCAACCGAATTATTTTAGTCAGTTTTCACATGTGGAATCAAATTAAATTTTATTTATAATAAAGAAATTCACAGCCAACTGTATAAATGCATTGAGTAAATTTTCACTCTCGTATAATAACTTACGAATCATATGAGATACGTAAACACACTAGGCTAATCATGTGTGACATGTTTGACTTAGCGATCATTAACAAGAGAATTCGAATTTGGATCAGCTGACACGAATTCACTTACTTCAACCACTAAGTGATTCCATGCGGACCAAATTAAATTTAATTTGCAAATCAATAGTATCATTAACAAGGGAATTCGAATTTGGATCAGCTGACACGAGTTCACTTATTCCAACCGTAAAATCATTTTATACTGTCCAAATTTAATTTAATTTGGCAAATCAGTAGTATGAAGTGGAAGGAAGCATCCTCTATCTTTCCTCACCATGTGAAATTATTAATCTAATTCAATTATTTTGCCCCAAAAAGAAAAAAAAGAATCTTTTTAACAATATATAAATATTTCTTGAAAAGATAAACATAACTGTCCGTTGCTTGTACTTGCTCAAAAGAAGAGATCGGCGAGAATAAAGTTCGATTTTTTATTAATTAATTCCATGGGTTAACTTTTTTTATATATAATTAAATATTTATAAATTAATATAGCTGAGACAAACAAAATTCTATTAATTTAGTAAGATATTAAATTATCAAGATAATTATTTAGTGCGTTGTCATCAAATTGGAATCGAGAAAATATAATAGCAAATTATTAATTTACTGAGTATTAATTTATCGATGCTTATCATATAATGGATCAAAAATTTGCTTTTGTATGTTTTAAAAATATTTAAACTTTGTTCTCTATTATTATATTATAAAGATATATATATAATTATAATAAAAATTAATGAAGGAAGACAGAGCTTGAAAATGTCAGGTACAAATTACCGTAGATCCGTATATGTAGTAGAAAATTATATTTATTGAAAGCTTTTCTGAAAGCCGAAAGGGTGAATAAATAATTTCTATTTTTTATTGTTTTTCAATAAATAATTGGGATTATTAATTAATTAATCAAAGGTTGTAGCTGATTATTTAAAGAAGTAGAGCATAAGTAATCATGTATGATTTGGTCTTCCTTTTTTTCTTATTTATTTATAGAAAAAACATAAGAGTAGGTGCACCTTTTAAATAAAAATAACGTTTGAATGATTATTATATAATTTATAAGAGTAGTAGCTCCATGGTGTTAAACTTAAAGGGTAAATTACGAAAAATTATCCGGAATTAGATTAAATTACAAAAAACAACCCACATATTTTTAATTATCAAAATCCAAATGACGTTTGTTTCACGGATCTATTTTTATTTTAGGGACACTTTTTTGAAAAATGTCGATTCTACATCTACAGACGTGACATTTTCTTTGGGTAAACAGCATAAAACCCCCACGTGTTAAGAAAAACATGTGTCAAATCCCCTATGTTTTCTTTTTCTTGCGTAAAACCCCCTTATGTTTATTTTACTTTGCACGAAATCCCCTTTTCTGTTAAAAGTTAACACTGTTAACTATAGAGGGGGTTTTATGCAAGTTTTTTTGTAACATAGGGGAATTTATGCATATTTTCTACAATACAAGGGGATTTTAAGAAAAAAATAATTTATTTGTTTAAATTTCATATTATCTTTGAAATTAAGTTGAACACATTTATTCAATTACAATATCAAAAATAAAAACTTAATAGGTGTGGTAAATGTTTTTTTAAAAAATCAATTTTTATATGATATAATTTATTAATGCATAAATTTTGATTTTTGAAATTATATAATTATTTTATTAGAATTATTATACATGTTTATAATTTATTCTTAACTAATTATATGTGAAAAGAGCATAAATAATTTGAGAATTTGTTCGAACTTCCATCTCGAGTATTATTTTTTTAGTTTTCATATTTTAAATTAGGGGCAATTTGCTATAGGTCCCTCTATATTATAATTTATGTGTGTAAATCCAAGTCAAAAATTAATAATATTTATTAAGACAAAAATACCCTTAATTAAATCAAATTAAATCAAATCAAATCCCCAAATATCTCTCTATCAAAACAAATTCCCAAACATATCTCTTTCAAATATTAACTAAAACAAATAAATTAATTCATAATAAAAGTATACAATTTATTTTACAAACTCGTACTCTAGAAACGCCACCGCAGCCCCATCACCGCCTATGATCCGGGAACTGCGACGCCTATGACTCCGCGAGCTGCAAATAGCAAACTGAAAATTAGATTTTATATTATTGAATTGCAAACAACAAAGTACCTATGATTTCGCCAAATGCAAACAACAAACTGAAAAAACAAAATCCATAATTTGTATTACTGAATTACAAACAAAAAATTACCTATGACTTCGCCAAATGCAAACAGCAAATTGAAAAAAAAAAACATTCAGCAAAACTTGCATTATTGAATTGCAAGAAATAAACTACCTATATGACTTGGCCAAATGCAAACAGCAAACTGAAAAAAAAATTAAAAAAAAATCAGCATCATTAAAAACATCAACCAAAAAATTGTTTATTAAACAATTTGCAAACAACAAAAACATTAAACAAATTGTAAGCAAATTGTAAAATATAACTTAAGACATACCTTGCAAATTGTAAACCAGAGGAATCAAATCTCAACATCAAACGCAATTCTTCAAACAACAAACGAAGTTAAACCAACCTAGAAACGAAAATTGCTAACAACAAAAACGATGGGAATGTTCTACGTACAGGAAACACAATGTAAATTTTGGCTATGATTTTGGATTTCTGATTTTTTTTTTTAGAGGGGATGTTTGTTGTCCTCTTTAATTATTTCACCAAGAAATCATCTCATAATCTAAAAAGATCCTTGTTTTTTCCTTCTCTAGAATATTTCTTCAGTAAAAAAATAAAAAAGAAAAAGAAAAAAAAAAAGAAAAAGAGAAGCACGAGACACAAAGAGAGGCGTGAGAATGGAGATGTAGAAGAAGAGAAAGATGAGGAATTAAATATAGGGGAGATTAACGTGAGATTGGAGAGAGAGGGTATATAAGATTTGTTTTCTTATTAATTGATGGTATTTATATATATATACTAATTATTTCAATTTATTTATATTAATTTATTGGGTCAAAGGACCATGCCTATATTCATTTAATAACTAGGATCTCTACCTATATAAGTCCAAAATAAGGGGTGTCTAGCAAATTTTTCCTTTAAATAAATTAATAGATATATTCGACTTAATTTAAGAAAATAATTTGAATTTTAAATGAATAGATTAATTTGCATAGACCCCCCTTGTTTTGATTAATTATGCACCAATCCCTCTATGTTACAAAAAACTTGCATAAAACCCCCTCTATAGTTAACAGCGTTAACTTTTAACGGAAAATGGGATTTCGTGCAAAGTAAAATAAAACACAAGGAGGTTTTACGCAAGAAAAATTACACAGGGAAATTTGGCGAAGGTTTTTCTTAACACATGGGGGTTTTATGTTGTTTACCCCATTTTCTTTATGCTACATTTTAAAGACAAAAATTAGTCTCATACGGATAATGGTAATAATAAAAAAATGTGAACGTGTTTTTTAAAAAAATAAAAATTATGTGTAATGTTTATAGGAATAAAATCGGCATTTTTCGGGAATAATATTTGCCTTAAAAAGTAGCATAAAACAATGTAATGTTTATAGGAATAAAACCGGCATTTTTCGGGAATGTTATTTGGCATCTAAAATTTTCCGTGGGAAATAACACAATAAGGGAATCGGTGTAAGATAAAAATAAACAACTGAGGGATTTTGGTAATTACGGATAGATGGAATATTTTTCGTATTTTATCCTAAACAATCACAAACTTTCCAAGGAATTTTTACATATATATTTGTGTGTACAACAAAATTTGTATAATAGATTTTAGGTTTTGAACATGTTATGACATGATTACAATTTTTTTTATTTGGCTTTAAAGACTTCTCTATGCTAAGAATTTTTGTTATAATTTATACATACAGTAGAACCTCGAGATAAATTAATATCCGATGAATGTACATTAGTTCTATGTATATCATTTAATATATATATATATATATATGCTATTTTAAAATAAACTGAAAAATCATATGATCTACAATTTATTACCATTTACTATTTGTATATATATATTGGGTTTATTAGGGAAAACCCCCTTGTTCATATTTTCTAATGAGGTAGATCCAATTTTTTTTCCCCTTTTTGAGATACACCCAATTTTGCCAACTTGGCAAAATATATTATATAATTTCCCTTTAATACCCCTGTTTTATTATTAAACGGCATTTATTTCCTTTAATACGTGATTTGAGATTTGCTGATACGTTGCCTAAAATCACGGAATAAATTTACGTGAAATCATTGGCCGTTATATCAAATCGTGTATAATATTTTTTGAAGATTCTCTTCATCGTTCCAGCGGGTTTTATCGTCATTGAAGATTTCTGCACCGTCGTGGAAATAGGATCGATTTTTGAGCGTTTGTCGTTGGACGTTGTTAAGCGGGTATGAATGCGTTATTCGTTTTTATTTTTTGCTCAATGTCCATGATTGTCTTGTACGGTGGTTAGAAATTTTTAAGAGTTGTGTTGATACTTGATTCTATTAAGTAGAACGTTTTTTAACAAAATTATTCCGTCATATATATATCGTTTTTTTTTTGCCGATGATGTTTGTTTGGAAGAGGATTGACAGAGTTAGAAGAGGATGGTTCACGCAGATCGGACCAGAGTTGTTTTATATGAGCTTCGTAGTTGGTTTATGCAATAATCGGAATAATTGTCCGCTTTGGTCGAGTTCATGTTTTTATCACGATCGATAGTTGGTTTATTTGTTTATAACAGCCGATTTAAGTGTGCTGGGTAGTACATTAAAATATAGTTCGTAGTCTTTTTTAATTTAGCGTATGAATTTTGCATTTTAAGTTTATTTTTGATGATATTAATGTATTATCATTCAAATGTATTTGCAGTCTATTTAATTATTTTTTAGTATTCTGCATTTTTAATTTTGTTTCATGATTTTAGGTTTTTTCGATGGCGAATTTCGTACGGATTTTGTTGAGGTTTGGTGGGTTGGTTGCTATAAAGAGGTGTTTACGATGTAATGACTCAGTAACTTCGGTTAAGTGTTAAACCGTTGTAATACAGTAGTATACTATTATGAATACCGTATGATACTACCATTATCATTTTATTATACTATTATGAGATTATTAATGTACTAGAGTTTTTTAACTCGACATATTGGTTTGATTGTGTTATGATGTGTTTTATGTATTTTATCAAAACCCTAGATTGAAATTATGAGATTATTAATGTACTATTTTATTGGTTATGTGGAATACTTTACGTTGGTGTTGTTCTCAATGTTCTTGTCATTTCAGTGGTATATTGTTTGTAACACAATTTCATATCAATACTATAACCGTAATATACTATCACAGCAGATTAATGTACTATATTGAAATTATTAATATACTATGTGGTTGAATAATACGGGATCCATACTCTATTAACGAGATCCATAGTCGAATTAGATCAATAAGATAGTCTATTACATGATATAAGGAAAATTACCTTAATTGATTAGTATAACAAACATATTATTCAGTTTCCATATATATTATTATTTTTTCATATATATTAATTTTTACCCTAATCGTTTTCATATAATAAGGAAAATTACCCTAATTGATTAGTATTTCAAACAAACATATTATTCAGTTTCCATATATATTATTATTTTTCCAATAGTAAATTAATTAAACTCATAGTCGAATTAGATACATGGGATAGTCTATTAAAAGATATGAGATAGTCTATTAATTTTAAAAAGGTAAAGTAACGGGATTTGTGGGATTTGATTGAGGGTAATTATGTCATTACGAAAAACTTGGGCTTTTATCAAAATGGCAAATTTAAATTTGGGTCTACCCCTATTATTTGAATGTTTAAGGGGGTTATATCTAATAGACCCATATATATTTTTTAAAGATTTGTGATTCGACTAACATTAACATTCATGTATTCAATACTCATAAAAATAAAACACGGAATTATAAAAAAAAAAACGGAATTGAGGTTGAGGATCAAAGAAAATGGAAAAGGACAAAAATAAAAGAAGAAGAAAATAAAATAAATAAATAAATAAATAAGAGAGAGTATACGAATACGAGTGAAACACACGTGTGGCGCAGTACAAGTCACGTGATGAATCGGAATGAGAGGAAAGGGTGCACGTGCGGAATATGGGGGGAAAAATGATAGAAGTAGGTGAAGGATGGGCCACACAAGTCAGAAATAGAGAAAATGAATAGTATTCAGTTTGTTAAACAAACAGCTGTAACGGACTTAGTAACGGCTGCGCCAGACTCCGTCATCATTTTTGCGCAATTTCTGTTTGTTTCATTTGGAAATTGGCACCACTCCTTTCATTTATTAAACCCCGTTCCTTTTCCATTTCCTGCAATTTCTGTTTGTTTAAGTATTCCTTTTTGTTTATTTATTGGGTAAATTACAACTACCCATGAGGTATGGTCAATTTACGAAAAATTCTCTATTGTTTGGATAATTACATCAACCCGCCTTAACTATGATTTTTTCTTACACCTCCACCTTTATGATGTCAAATTCAACATAATCATCTAGATTTCGTGGAATGTGCTCTAGTTTGTACTCATTTTGTGTAAAATTACAGTTTCTGATGCATCACAATCTGATATATACAAGCTAAAAAATACATATTATCATCATCTTGCTTCAAAATGTGGAGTTGAGGGGGTAGAAAAGTGATAATATTCCATGTAATCTAGAAGATTCCACTAAATTTAATAGTTGAGGGGTAGTTGTAATTACCCAAATAAGAGAGGGATTTTCGTAATTTGACCATACATAAGGGGTTGTTGTAATTTACCCTTTATTTATTTTATTTTTTTCGTTTTAGTTTTCATTTATTTTCTTTCTATTCAAGCTCCAAAAAATGCATTTGTTTATTTTATTTTTAAATAGGCAAATTTGCATTCACCTCCCCTAAACTTTCGTCTTTTGACAAATACACGCGAAACATTTAACATTTTGACATATATATCCCTTCCATCCATTTTTCCGTTAATAGTCTGCAGTTTGAGGGGTACAGTAAGAAAATCACATATAAATTAATAAATAAAAAAAAGTTAACTTGCAAAATTAATATGTGGGCTAGAAACTGACTTTTTAATTAATTTTTCAATCTTACATCTCCTCAAACTTCTCGGCCATTATTTTTCAATATTTATGAAAAATATATGTGAATCTTAAAAAAATAATTTTTCTACTAATGGTAGAGAGAGAGAGAGAGAGAGAGAGAGAGAGAAAACGAGAAAGAGAGAGAAGGGGAGGGAGGGTTTGGGGTGGCGGGAGAAAGAGAGTAAAGAGAAAAAAAAAAAAAAAAAGAAACATGATTTTTATTAGTTATTATAAAAGTTATTTCGAGTTAAATAAAATAAAATGATTATCAATTTTTATTTTGAAATAGCCTAAAAATATTTTATTTGAGATTGTCGCTCGTATATAACTAAGTTTGGTTTGAAGGATGTCACACGCGTCACCCCTTAAATTTAAGCTAATAAATGCAAAAAATAAAATTGTGAGAATAAATGCAATTTATTACTTGTAGAATGAACAGTTCTCTATTAAATTATAATATGAGAAAACATGTATTCATCACAATAATCAATGCACTTAAAAATAAATTAATCAATGAACTCTTCTCTTTATATGTTCCATAAAGGGGCTTTATTCAAAATATCTTTATAGTAGAGTTTAATTATGCTATATTTTCAGTTTTCTGTTTCGAAAAGATGACATAATTTGATAAAAATATAATTTTAATTCATGGGTCAAATACATTTTACCATCTAAAGTATATCTTATGTAACAATTATAGGTCAAAACCTTTTTAATATGATTTATATACATCGCTTTCCCTACGAACACTATTTTGATTAATATCTTATGTTTCAAAAGATGAGTATACCTCCTAAAACATCATTTAATTTACATCATAAGTTGTAATAGATCATAGTATTTTTTTTTAATTTCCCCTTATTTTAATTAATTAATAAAAAATATTAATGGAAAAATCAAATCATATTTTAAAATTTATAATTAGTTTTATCTTGCATTTGTAACATAAACAACATTACAATTTTATTTTTATTGGATACATATATAAAATTCAAAAGTAACTAAAAATCAAATTATCAGACAAAGAAAATGGGAAACGATATATGTACAGTGTTTTTACTAATCCGAAGGAAATTTAATAAATCAATGTACATTTGGAATTGGAGTATTATTTTCTACTTAATTTCACCTTGCGTCAATGAAAATTGCCTTCTTGACACTTTGCACGCTTGGAAAAAATTTAATACCATTATTTTTATCAAATAAAACAAATTCGTACCAAATTATCTTAGATCGTAGGTCTTGTAGTGGAATTGGTAAAATCAATATTGATGTAATCAATTATGGTAATTTTATTTCTCAATATATTTAAGTTAGTGGTGCAGTGCCTGAGTTAAAAAAAAAAAAAAAAAACAATTTAGCTAATTTCATATATAAAAACAACTCCAGTAAATATTTTCACAAATTATAACAAATGAATATACTGATTTTATAATTAGTTGGAAAAAAAATATGATTTTTTTTTTTGTTTTGGGTTGAAATATTTAGTTCTCAAGCAATTTAGTAATATTACAATAGTAGACAGTAATATTATTATGTTACCCCATCAACAACTCAAATAAAACAAAAAATCCAAAAAAATAATAAAATTAATGTGGTTGGCATCAATATTATTGTTGCAATTAAGAAAATAAAATCAAATTAGAAGAGAGAATCCCTCAACATCTTTGGTAGTGTTGACGAAGTCGAACATTTACAGTTATTTTACTGTCTACGACAGTAATATAATTACGTTGACTTGTCAGCAAATCAAACAAAATAAAAAAAAAACCAAAAAAAAAATAATAATATTGTCGCTGACTCTAATTAGGGGTGGTAAACGAGCCGAGCCGGCTAGCGAACTCGACGAGCCGGCTCGACAAAGGCTCGAACTCGAGCTCGAGCTTCGGACAAACTCTCGAGCTCGAGCCAAAATTTAGTTGTTCGACAGTTAAATAACTGCTGGAGACAGTAATTTAGCAACAAATACAGTAGTATTAATTAAAATATTTTAAAAAAAAATCAATGAACAGTTAAATTACTGTCTCCGACAGTTAAATAACTGCTGGAGACAGTAATTTAGCAGTCAAGTCAGTAATATTAGTTAAAATATTTTTGAAGGAAAAAAAAAGTTAATTAACAGTTAAGTTACTGTCTCCGACAGTTAAATAACTGCTGGAGACAGTAATTTAGCAGCCAAGATAGTAATATTTATTAAAATATTTTTTTCAGAAAAAAACAAAATTATATAAAAAAAAGAAAAAGTCAGCGCTAGAGACCAACGGTCACCGGCGGCCAACGGTGGCTGACCGGCGGTCTCCGGTGGTGGCGGGTCAAAATTGAAATTAGGGTTAAAATTGGTTAATTGATGAAATTGGGCTAAATTGGGGTGTAAATCATGAAATTGGAGTTGAAGAATTGGGTTTCAATGAATTGATAGTAATTTTGATATATATAAAATGATTTTCCTTACTTGCAAATAAGTTTGAATGAACTGGATTTATTTGAAAGACAAAAAAGTTGGATTTCCCTCTTTTAATTAAGTGCCCTTGTCATAGGCCTATTTGCTATTTACCCAATTTTTAAATCAGTAGTAGTATTCTGATTAAAAGAATGACTCAATAAATTTAAAAATTTACAAGATTTATAATGTTTATTGATTACAATTCATGGATTTTTAATATATCTTACGACATAATTAGAATGAAGAAATAAAATAGGGTACGCATGAAACATTTTAGATAAGTGAAATATGATGGGAATCAAATGATAGTTATGCTAAATTTCTATAGTTTTTGGTATGTGCACAGTGCAGATAATAAAGTAAGGAGTATATATGTATTTTCTTTTTATTTCTACTCTCATGTTTGATAATTTGAAATAAGTATGCTATAATTGTAATATAACTTATATTTAACAATCAAATTATGTGTTAGTAGTTATTTTCAATATATGGTTGTACTATTAAAAAATTATAATACTTTTATTCAAATCATGTCTTAGTTATTCAAAATATACGAATTTAATAAATTAACTTTGATTAGTTTTCGCTTGAAATTTAGGGAAAATTCCACTTTTCCCCTCTGTACTTTGGTTCAGTATCACTTTACATCCTTTTACTCTCGATTGTGTCGATTTGCCCCCTGCACTTGAAAAGTTGTCCTAATGTGAGCCTCGTTGTTAGTTGTCAGACATTTGACATTAAGACTGTTTGGTCTAAACTCTAAAATAACAAAAACGTCACTCCTCCCAGTTTAAATAATTATTAAAAAAAAATAAAAAAATCGACACAACGAAAAAGCATAGTCCACGACGACAACCACAATTTATTTTTATTTTTTTAATTATTTAAACTGGGAAGAATCGTTTTTTTTTTTTAATTTTCAGACCTTAGATCAAACGGTGTTAAGGTAAAAGTTCTGAAAATTAACTTCGAGTACCACATTGAGACAATTTTTCAAATATAGATTGGAATCGATGCAATCGAGAATATAAGGGGTAAATTGATATGAAGCCACAGCCCACAGCCGAACGAGGAAAGTGAAATTTATTTGAATTTCATAAAGCAATATAATTCAAATTTGCATGACTGACACGTGGACGAAAAAATCCAACGGCCGTTGGGAAGTGTCAGGCACTACAGGCTGTCTATTGACGTTCCTCCTCCTCCGTTTGTTGGTGTGGCTTTTGTCGTTTTCTGCCAGCTCACTCACCTTTCTCTCTCCCCATAATAAAATCCCTCTCAATCTTCTCTCTCCTAAAAAAATTAAATATCACAAAAAATCCGTTAATGCTCTCCAGCCTGGCTTAGTCAAAACCCATATTTTCCCAACCGTAATACGGATACCACCCCCACCCCACCCCACCCCCAACCCACCCCGGTTTAATTAACTTCTAAAACGGTCGGTGATTTGAATTTTCTGTAATTAAAAAAAAGAAAAGAAAAGGAAATTGCTTTATTATTTCCGTAATAAAAAATATCCAGGATTTCTGTAATTTGATTTTTCTTAGGTGTCCCATCTAAGCCACCGCCGTGTCCCATGCCAGCTATACATTAGTAACTGCCCTTCCAGCCGGTCACTTTTTACCGGCTCAGCCGGTCATCCCTATCCCCTTGCTCACACATAAATAAATACCCGTCTTCTCTTCCACGCCACCTTCCCTCATTTCAAAAGGCGAGGCTCCGCCTCTCCAATTCCAAATACCTAACCTCTCTACACACACTAAAAACTGTATCTATATATATATATATATATATATATATATATATATATATATATATATTTGTTTTCCCCGAAAAATCAAAATCAGTTAATTTTGAATTTCTAGGGTTTCTGATTCTCCGATGTCGCAGAGGAACGATTCCGATCGGATCAAGGGGCCGTGGAGCCCGGAGGAGGACGAGTTGTTGCAGAGGCTGGTGGAGAAGCACGGCCCGAGGAACTGGTCCTTGATAAGCAAATCGATTCCCGGCCGCTCCGGCAAATCGTGCCGCCTGCGGTGGTGCAACCAGCTCTCGCCGCAGGTGGAGCACCGCGCGTTTTCGCCGGAGGAGGACGAGACGATTGTCCGCGCGCACGCCAAGTTCGGCAACAAGTGGGCCACCATCGCCCGGATGCTCTGCGGCCGGACCGACAACGCCATCAAAAACCACTGGAACTCCACGCTCAAGCGCAAGTGCGTTTCCATGTCGGAGGAGTTCAACAACTTCGATCCGGAGGCGCAGCCGCCGCTGAAGAGATCGGCCAGCCTCGGTCCGGCCACCTCCGCCTTCTGTTTCAACCCGGGCAGCCCGTCCGGTTCGGATATGAGCGACTCGAGCCATTCCGGCCACCTTATCTACCGACCGATTGCCAGAACCGGCGGGATCTCCCAGTCCCCGCCCGATCCAACCCGTGAACCGGTTACATCACTCAGCCTTTCACTACCCGGATCCGACCCGAATCTAAATACTATTACTGAACCGATCCATAACCCCATACCCGAACCCGACCCGAACCATGCTGTAAAACCAATGATGGTTCCACCCAAGCACCCAAATCAAATGATCTCATCTCTTCCGCCGCCGCCTCTTCAGACGTACCAGTTTTCTCCGGCGGCTCAGCCAGCAGGAGTGGTGGGCGAGAAGCAGTTTTTCAGCGCGGAGTTCTTGGCGGTGATGCAGGATATGGTGAGAAAGGAGGTGAGGAATTACATGGCGGGGGTTGAGCCTGAGCCAAATGGGTTCTGCATGCAGACAGAAGCCATTAGGAATGCTGTGGTGAAGAGAATGGGTATTAGCAAGATTGACTGATCGTTGATAATTAAAAATGAGAGAAAAAAAAATCGGTGCAGAGAGAGGTAAAAGAGAGATCTTTATCTCTTGTTTGGTTAGAGAGAGAAATAATTTTGGGATGATGGTGTACAGATGCTGAAGGTAGAGCTCGCTAAAAAAAAAAAGAAAAAAAAAAATTAGAAAATGGGAGAGAGAGAGAGAGATGCAGTTGAGAGAGGTTGTTGATTATTGAATTATGTTTTATGAACTGCAGAGGACTTAATGTGAATTAAGTAATTAATTATGTTTTGCATTATTTAATTGGAACTAATTAATAAATGGTAGCAAAAATCCTTTCTTTGGCTATAGAGTTTTTGAAATCGCAAATTTTCTATTGTCAGTTAGAAGTTTCTGGATTTCAAATTGGCATTGAAACAGAGGTTTGCTGTTTGCTCTAGTACCTTGGATCTATTTTATCATAATGGTATAGTTGACTACAATATTTAGGTTTTACTAGGGGAGTTTAGTCACTGAATCGGTATTTCGAAAATTTGTACCATTTATCGAACCGAATTATTCTGCTCGGTTCGGTTTTTTCTTGATTCATTTTTTTTTCGTTTCGGTGCCGATAAAAATTGGAAATGTATTTTCTTATTTTAAAAAAGGTAAACAATAGTATTTAAACTAATTAATCTTGAATTTTACTTTCAAATTTCTATTTTTAAAAGGGACAAGTACAGATAAATCCCAACTCAAAAACAAACATACGGGTCAGTCCCCAGTAACGTTTTACTAGCGGGTCAGTCCCTAAAGCAAACATAAACATGCAGTTCAGTCCCTGACCCCACTTTTTTTCACTTTATACACTCTATCTCCTCTCTCCTCTCTCCTCTTTCTTCTATTTCTTCTACACTCTTTCTCTCTCCTCTCTCCTCTCTCCTTTTTCTTCCATTTTTTCTCTTCTGTTTCTCTCTCCTCTTCCTTTCCTCATATTCTCTGTTACTACTTTTTGTTTTTCGACCGCGAAAAAAAATTGAAATTTCCCACAATGGCAGCAAATGGTGAATCAAACCCCATCGCCGCTCGTATTATTGGAAGTTGTCGGTACAGTGATTATCTGCACATCATTTCCATTAAGAATGATTCGACTTTAAAGGAGATCTATGAATCTATCTTAATGAAGTGGAACGATATACATCCCGACAAATTGGTGCTCCAATACTTGGCTCCCCGTGAAAGAATGTTTGTCACACTGACTTCTGACGAAGACGTGGTGAATATGGTTACATTGCATTTGGTAATGCACATGAGTGTGGTCGACATTATGGTGAGCCGCACTGATGAACTTGATGGGCGTAGAAGGAGGACCCCCAGCAACGGGTATGCAGCCATTCTGTTTTGTATGCATTTTCAATTTGTTTATGTGATCATAGCATAGAATATAATACTACATAGTATCGTGTTACTATAGTGATAGTGTAGAATAACTAAGCTCGTAGTATCATATAAGGCTACTAATAGTATGGAATGATTGTATATCAAGTATCTTATAAATTGAGTTCTCGTATGCAAGCATTCCACTCAAAGTACTTATTTCAATTGTTACAATTTATTTGTAGTCCACTGTAATAATCCAATTTGTTTCATTTATAAATTGAGTTCTCGTATGCAAGCATTCCACTCAAAGTACTTATTTCGATTGTTACAATTTATTTGTAGTCCACTGTAATAATCCAATTTGTTTCATTGTTTTTGCATTTTCCAGTGAGTCTGTTAGTTCCAACAGTCCGTTGCAAATTGAGTACAATCCGGTTGGAGATTCAATTGATGCATGGAGACATTGCATACGCGGGGAGAATCAAATTTTCAAAGATGCTAATGATTTTAGGTTTATGCTAAAAAATTACTGCATTGCTAACAATCGAACCTTTAAGTACAAGAAAAATGATCAACAAAAGATCATAGCCGTATGCATTGTTGAAAATTGCAAATGGAGGGTTTATGCATCAGTTCATAAATCAGACAAGTTATTCGGCATTCGCAAATGTATTCTTGAGCACAGTTGTGGTGATGCTACTCTTCGTACAAGGGGTCATCCCAAAGCCGATGCTACGTGGATTTCGCAACTTATGAAACAAAAATTGAGAGATGAGCCAGGTTACAAACCAATTGCTATTTTGAATGAGGTCCAAAGAAAGTACGGTGTGGAGCTTAAGTACTATACGGCGTGGAGAGGTAAGGAAAAAGCAATGTATGACATTCATGGGGATGAGTCGAGCTGTTATGATAAACTGAGACGTTATTGTCGTGCACTAAAACAGAATAACCCTGGTAGTTGTGCCGATTATGAGATTGACCCTCAAACTCAAAAGTTTCTTCGGATCTTTATTAGTTTTGGAAATTCTATTTTGGGTTTCCACCGTGGGTGTAGGCAAATGATATGTTTGGATGGGACTCATATTAAAAATAAGTACAAAGGTTGCTTACTTTCTGCTGTGTCCAAAGATCCAAATGATGAGTTATACACATTGGCCTATGCAATTGTGGATGCCGAGAATGATAGAAAATGGGAGTGGTTTTGTAATAAGCTGAAAGAGATTCTTGTTTATCACAATGGGGGTTTATTGAAAAATTACACAATTTTCTCTGATCGTCATTCGGTGCTTATTAAAGCCATTCCACTGGTATTTCCTGGTAGCAACCATGCTTATTGTTTGCGACATTTGGAGGATAACTTTAGAACAAAGGTTCTAAGATCGTATCCATTGCACAACAAAGCATATTGGGTGAGTGTTCTACATAAGGCTGCAATTGCTCCTACTCGGCAAGAGTTTGAGGAACATATATCTCATATAGTTCAATCAATGCCTCGTGCGGAATCATTTATCCGAAACTCGGATCCCAATCGTTGGGCAAATGCATACTTTTCTGGGGATAGATGGGGAATAATGAACAGTGACCAAGTTGAATGCTGGAATGGTTGGGTTAAAGATGAACGATCTTTGCCAGTTCCATCCATGATTGATATGATACGAATCAAAATAATGAAGATGATAGGTAATCGACGGGAAGATTCTTTAGTCATGGCTGGTACAGTGTGTCCAAGAGTTGAAAAGAGATTATTAATCAACTATACGGCCTCTCGCTTATTAAAATATACCAGATCCAGTGGTACGCGTTATGAGGTGTATGAAGAGGATAAGTCGTATGGTGTTGATTTAGAGACTAGGACCTGTACTTGCAAATCTTGGCAGTTGGATAAACTTCCGTGCAAACATGCATGTGCATGTATTGAGTCGAAAGGATATTCGGTATTTGAATTTGTTGATCCTTGCTTCCGGGTTGATTTGTACAAAGAAGTATACAAGTACACAATTAATCCAATTCCTTCATTTGATGAGGAATTTGATTTGTACAATGCACAAACAAATCATGGCCCGGAAGATGTATTTATTAATCCACCTGCATCGAAAGCTCAACCAGGCCGTAGAAGGACGAAAAGAATTCCATCGCAAGTCGAAACCCGTGTTACGAAGTGTGCACGGTGTGGTAAACCTGGACATAATCGCCGTACGTGCAAACAACCAGTCCCGTAGCACTCTGTTTCTACTTTCTTTTTATGTTGTTTGTACTTTGTTGACATGTACTTCGTACTATTTATCCATTTGTATGTACCATGATATGACTGTTTTAGTTACAATAGAGCGCACTGTTTTAGTTACAATAGTATTGTTGTTACGTTGATATGGTATAACGTACAACATAATATAGTTCACAGAAAAATAATAAATGAATCGATTTGAATTTTATGACCGTTACAATAATATAGCCGTTATTTTTGTCGTCAGAACTTATAAAAAACACCTAATTATGTTCATTTGCTTCTCATTCATGGCTTCTTCCAGTAGCAACTCTCAAAAGAGTAGCTTAAAATATAAAAAAGATAACTGCAAGCGTCGTGATTGTGGGAAAAAAATAATAATCATGGTTTCGGAGACAAGTTTGAATCCAGGGAGGCTATTTTATTGTTGCCCAGACCATGGCTATTCTCATTGGTGTGAGCCATTTGAAATTGGGCAAACTTTCTCCCACAACTATTCTCGATATGAAGAAAGTGAAGCTACGAGTGGATCGACGAACCAAGTTCATCGCGGAAGTAAAGTGAAGAATTCCAGAGATGAAGCTGGAGTAATTCAAAGTTTGATAGTGTTAAACCTAGTAATATTTGCAGTTTACATGATTTGTCAAACCTATGTAATGTTTCTTAACTAATCACCGTAACAATACAAGTTAAAAGTTAGTGTCGTGTATTGTAGCTCGTTAATCGTATTGTAATGTCAATGTGTAAGTACTTTGGGTACTTACAAATAAATTAACTCTATCGATGAATCAATTGTTGTTGTTCGTAAGAAATGTACTCATACAATATAGTGATAGTTATTGTTCTTCTACTGTTCTGTATATCACGTTCACAACTCACGCATAGATCGTACAATATCTACGTATTATAGTTCCCACGAGATAGTCCTTATGTACTGTACTAATGGTACCCTTGTTATAGTACCATTTGGGGTCAACACGACCATAGAAAACCATCTCATCCCTCATTTATTCATTTTGTGACTCATTTACAAGAATTGAGACAACTTGGGAGTTGATAGGTATTGAATATGGTCACTTGTGATGAAAACAATCACTTATACATAGAAGCCTTGTACATTAGTAGTGTATCTTGTAAGGAATTCGATACATTTGTTCCATTTTGGACGCCAAAGTCAAACCTAACCTGAAAAAACCTTACAACATTAATTTAAAACATATTATATGTGTTTCCCACACTTATGAATGACAAATGTATAAAAAAATATCGAGCAATTCAAGCCATCGATATTATGGTGTATTGATTGGTCTAACGACTAGTATAATCGGTGGCGTTTATATGGATGGACGGAACCGTTGTTTTGTATCCGTGTGCCAGCGATATATTACTTATGTACTTTACTAATAGTACCCTTGTTATAGTATCATTTGGGGTCAATACAACCATAGAAAACCATCTCATCCCTCATTTATTCATTTTGTGACTCATTTACAAGAATTGAAACAACTTGGGAGTTGATAGTTGTTGAATATGGTCACGTGTGATGAAAACAATCACTTATACATAGAAGCCTTGTACATTAGTAGTGTATCTTGTAAGGAATTCGATACATTCTTTCCATTTTGAACCCCAAAGTTAAAACTAACCTGAAAAAACCTTACAACCTTAATTTAAAACATATTATATGTCTTTCCCAAACTTATGGATCACAAATGTGCAAAACAAATTTGAGCAATTCAAGTCATCAACATTATGGTATTCCTCATTTTAGGTAATGGTATAGATGGGGTAGGTTATACGCATCGACAATAAACTAACAGAGTATTAAAAACTAATTTGCAAAACACTTACACTATTCAAAATAGGTGTCACAACACCACAAAAAGGGGACAAGTTTTAAAACCATCATCGCACGAAAACACTAATCTAAAAGTACTTGTTAATGCAAAGACAGTCAAAAGCATATTGTTCGTGACAATCACAACCCAAAAACACCCATAAAACATATTGTTCAAAAATAATCAAAAATAATTTTAAAAATTGTTCAAAATATGTTCAAAGCATCAGCATCTACTGGCTCTCTATCCACGCCCTGGTGCTTTAAGAAGACAAATGCTAGTTTTGGACGGAGTTTTTTGATCAAGCAAGTTTTCGCATTTTCCCAAGTCTCAGCGTCATCTCTAGCATGGCAATATGCCCACATGCAGACAAAAATCCCGCAATCATCATTCCCTCACTGTTGTCTGCATCCTTCTACCCATTCGACATGTGAAGGTATATCCAACGCGGTTTTATTTTCAATCACCCTGCTATAATAACTCGCCTACAAAAATATACTATTATATTAGTATACATGTATTTTCATTACCATATTGCAGCACCGTTCAATCACAGTACCCAAACTATGGATTAATAAAACATATACCACATTCCCAAATATATAAATTAAAGAAGTAATCATCGATTTAAGGACTTACGATATAATTTGCAATTCTTGGGCTCGTCGGAGAATGGGCTAGGGAGTTCCAATGCCGAAAAACTTTTTCGTTTGGGTCCAATACAAGCAAGAACCAGTGATCTTTGGGATTTATAGGTATCAGAACATATTTTTTGCTGTAGAGACGTGCTATTCCAAGCTTCTCAACTGCGGTAGATCCAAAATATGTTAAGCTCTTTAAAAAGGTATCCAACTCTGTATCACCCATCTTTCTGAAGTCCATTCGATCTCGTGCCAGTATCTCATACTACGAAACATAATAAAAAAAATATAAGATAAACCAGTATACACAGAATGCAACATATTTGTTAAACCAGTTTATACCTGGGCAGGGGTCTCGAGATAATCAATCTCATGCCCATGTTCATCCATGATCGCTTCGGAATTTAACAGACTCATGTATATGTCGATGTGCTCCCCACTCAGATGCTGATCAAACAAAAGATCGCACATATGCTTTCCAGTCAATACGTTTGGGCCTCTTTCGATCACAATTGCACTATAATAGAATTAAACATGTACTATTTGTTTAGTACGCCGATACTACATAAGAAGTTATTATATACCAAATGTTCAGTAAGTTAGTGATTTTACCTCAAATCAACATCAACGAGGTACCCATCCAGTACTGCCCTCTCTACATCAGTAAGGTCATCTCGACATACATAGTCTGTTCTCCCCTGGTACGTAGAATTATCTACGACAACCTATATCCAAAGGAATCATTAGTGATAATAGTAATAATAATAATACTTATTATTAAATTATAATCATAATTACTGTTGTGGGCAGTTTAGCAGAGACTCTTGTCCTCGACTCTTTCTTCTTCGATTGTCTTCTCTTGCCTCCGACCCTCTCTCCCTCTCCATGTTCAGTACTTCTATCAAGGTTTCTTTTTCTTCTTCTTCTTCTTGTTGTTCTCCTTCTTTCTTTTTTTTTTCCTCATCTCCAAGTTCTTCAACAGCATTAAAAAATTTATCTTCCTCCTCCACTTCCTTTTTCCCTTCATCTTGCTCCTCTTCCTCTTCATCTTCCTCCTCTTCCTCTTAAAAAATAAGAGCTTTTCTTCTCTTCTTCCTCCCCTCTGTCTCTTCCAATCTCACATTCTTCCTCTTCATTTGTTGTGCATTTCCAAAATGCTGCTGCAGTTCACATAAAATAAACAATGATTAGTGTAATAAAACAACATCACGTTGGTTTACAAATGGGACATGTCCATCTCATTAATAGTACTCTTCACTTACACGTCTGACTTCAACTTTTCCACCGACCTCCAAAGCTGCAACAATAGGACCAGATAGTTCTTCCACAGGTGAAACCAAAAACTTTCTCTCTTCTTTGTGCACGGAGAATGATATCACCTAATAAACATATAGACAAATTGTACATTAGTTTATTACGTAAGCAAATAACACAATGAAAATGCATAAATCAAAATTGTTACCTTGTCTGGTGTGAGTTCTCTAAAAAGATGTTTAGCCTGACGTTCATCGGCTGGTATTTTAGAGTCGGACCATCGAAAAAATCTTGGGTATTCGAAAACGCTTATTGCGAACCCCAAAGAAGTGATCCTTTCACTCACCCATGCCAACAATCCAATGGTGCAACCATCAAAATACCCTCCTGCCCCAGCCAAGTGTGCCTCAATATTTTCAATGAGCACATCATACACCAACTTTCCCCACGCAAAATCTCCTACGCGCTCTAATTTGTCAACATGTGGATAAACGTACCTCGGCAGTTGAAAGTTGCCCTTTGGCAATAAGAAAGTATTGCAAGCGAAAATAATGTACAACCTACAAAAATCCTCAATTGATTGTTGGTCGGTCCTAACAGCATACTCTTCCAATTTTTCAGCAATTTGATGACGCTTTACTTGGGTCAATTTACCCAAAAAAACACGTCTAATGAAAGGAGTTTCTATTTCCAGGTTTTTATCGATGGGTACCCCCTTAAACTGTAATCCCATCATGATGCAGAACTCCCTAGGATCAAAGACGACAGGGATAGTTTTACCTCCAAACCAGAACGTACGTTCCTCCACGTTGTATGTCTTCTTCAACAAAACAGACACCTTTAAGAAACTATGGTATATCTTAGGCATGTTTAAGAAATGCCCGAAAGGATTTTCCTCCAATGCAGCAAAGTGTCTGGCCGTCATCATAGGTTTAATTATGCCCATTTGTTCTTTGAAGGCGCTAGGAGAGCACCTGCAAGCTTGTTGGGCGTCATCATCTGCAAGTGTATTACGATTATAAAGGAAAAACAATAATCAGAAAAAATACAATTGTAAGATAACAATGGTACTATGTAGGTATTGTAATTATACCTTCACTATATTGTATCAATACCATACACCTACAGTACTTATACTATTAGGCAATACGACATATACTATTTAATTACATCAGAAGAAATGCCATTACCTTTTTTTATACCTTCTAACTACAATAGCACTACCGTTGTGTAGTAAGACTTATATTATTAAAACACATCTAATGCCCAAAATCAAACCCTTGTTATGACCAAAAGTGATTTGGGGAAATACTAATATTTCAGACGAATGATACCCAAGAGCGAAAGTGTTCAAAATCATGCAATTCAACAGAAAATGAACAATTTTTGCAAGCATAAACAAGAAAACAACATTTTATTGGAACCAGTTGTTCGATTTTTTTATTTCAGAAAACCCCAATCTCGCCGTTGGATACTACCCACTACTGGAAATGTTCAAAATCATTCAATATGAGAACATGCAGTTTGTTTTTTGCTAACAACAACAAAAAACAACAACAAATTTCATTATCGATTCCTGAAAAAAAAAAAAAAAACCTTGCTTCTCCTTCCCCTTGTTTGTCTTCACCATTCTTCTACTTCGAAAATTATTACTTTAGTTTCCTGTCTACTTTCCGCCTTGTTGTGGTTATTTATACAAGCAAACAAAAACCGAAAAACCTGAAGAATCGCTTGCACGAAGAAAAACTGCCCGAAACCGTTGAGGAAATGGTTCGAAAATTGAATGACAACGGATAGTTAAAAGGTATGGAGCGTGATTCTCAACCGGCGCGTGAAAAAGTAGGTGAGCAGGTAATTTCAAAATAAAGTGAAGGGTTTTTCGGTCTTTGCACACCAGTTATGGAGTTAAGTGCATATTTATGTTTGATTTAGGGTCCAATACGCTTAAAAAATGTTGTTGGGGACTGACCCGCACTTTATGTTTGGGTTTAGAGATTTATCAGTATTTGCTCCTTTTTAAAAAGGTAAACAATAGTATTTAAACTAATTAATCTTGAATTTTACTTTCAAATTTCAATAATCGACCCAAAGAAAAAGATGATATTCAATAAAGGCTAATTTGTAAATAATGAATATAATCAATAAACTGTAGAACCTTAACAAATTAATATGTAATAATAATTTTTTCCAGTACCAACTTGATGAGAATAATATATTAAATTATTAGCTCTATAATTTAATATTTTGTTAATAGAATTTCACTAGACCCGCAGTATTAATTTAGAGATGTTTAACTGTATAATTACTCTATAATTTGTTATCACCTCAAATGATTTAAAATAAAAGAAAAAAATAAATATATATTAAGTATTTCTGTATTCGGTACAATATAGTATACATGATATCAATATCGTATACTGTATCGAGTACTGAAATTCCAAAATAATATTACTGAATACCGAACCGAATTTCCAGTTCGGTCGGTTTTATCGATCGAGTGACCTACCCCAGGTTTTACTCACGAATAACTAGGGGTGTTCACTTTTTGTTTTAGGGTCAATTATTGAAATTTGAATGTCAAATTCAAGTATTATTTCGTTTAAATTGTTTTTCTTTTCTTTTACCTTTTCTAAAATAAGAAAAATATATTTCGGTTTTTCCGGTACCGAATCGATCTAACCGAATAGTTCGGTTCCACTAACGGTATAAATTTTAAAATACCGAAATTTTGAATTGCCGAAATTCCAGTACAATTCGGTACGGTTTTACCGTATGAAAACCCATAATTTTAACCATTGGGCTACAACTCAGTTTTTTAAAATTATCACATGTATCACAATATAGTACAAAATTATATAGGTAATACATTTTAGAAAAAAATCAAGGTTGTGCATAGGGATGGCAATGGTGCGGATATGGGGCGGGTTTTGCAATCCTCATCCCCGCCCCGCCCCGATGTGGAAATCCCCATTCCCATCCCCGTTAAAATCCTCGAAGTTTATAAAAAGAATCTTCATACTTGCCCCATAAAATTCCCACGGATATCGGGGTGGGTAAAAATTCCCATCTATTTTTTTTAAATAAATAAATATGCAATCTACTTATAATTTAAAGGTTTATTTCAACAAACAAACCAATATTTAATTATAATACTAATATTTATTATATAATCGAAATGTAAAAATCCCCATTGTAGCTAATATTTAATATATTACTAATATTTAATTATTTATATTTAATATAATAACTAAGAAATATATATTATATATATAAATAATGCGGGGCGGGTACATGGCGGGTCTATGGGGCGGGTATAAGCAAACCCATTCCCGTACCCGTACCCGGTAAAAAAAAAAATCTATCCCCATACCCACTCCATGTTTTTTGGGTATTTTCGGAGCGGGTAATACCCAAAATTTTTGGAACGGAGGGACAGGGATCCATCAGGATGGTTCAAATTGTCATCCCTAGTTGTGCAATTGCACACCCTTGAACATAGATGGATCTGCCACTAAATACCATGCCAATTAAATTATGAATTTTACACTCCTCGATCAACTACTAATCTTTCTTTGTGGTCTCTATTTCACTTCTTTCTTGTTAATAATGAAGAAACTAGAGACATGCAAACCAGACGAGAAATATCGGCATTCTTATTCGGAAAACTGGGTGAAAGCCCCCTAAAAAATATTTTGTATAGCTAATAGTCTGTTCGAATATTTTGAATTTAATTAAGTGTCTCGGACAATTTGGTTGGACAACTTATGCTGAATACAAATATCTTAGTTAGAGAGCATCTCCAACCGGTTTCACCATTTTTTCACAAAATCCCATTTTTTGTGGTGAAAAAGTGAGTTTATCTCTCAAAGGTAGAAGAACATTTCACCCTTCCCCCATTTATGTGGTAAAATGGTGTTTTTGGTCTCCAATGGATTTCACAAAGTTTAGACCAAATATTAAAATAATAATATTTTGACAATTTCACCACTTATAGGAAATGAGACTTGGTTTGCTCTCCCATGACATTTCACCATATATGCCCCAAAACTGTAAATATAATATTTATCGTAATTTTAGTATATTTTATTTATCGAATATTAATTATAAATCCAATTTTAAGTAATAATTTTTTTAACTATATAATTTAAATATGTTATCAATTTTGAAAAACTATCTAAACATTAAATAACATAAACTCAAATTATTTTACATATAATAATAACATACATAAACAATAATCAAATAAATTATTGTATAAATAAAAATATTACTACATAAATTAATTTAAAATCATAAAAAAATATCTCATCGACCATTAGTATCATCATCATCACCATCATAATCTTCAACGTCATCGATTTGAGCACATTTATCCCACAAGTGTGCTACCAGTTTCTTTCTTAATTCATTGTGCTTTCCTTGATTTATGTCCTGGAATCTCGGAACGACAACAACTATTACAATAGAGTCTATTAAGTAGTTCATGAGAATTTAAACTTATATAATTTGTGTTATAGTTTATTATGTTTTGTTATCATGTTATGTTATTTATTGTTTTATGAGCTATGTATTTCAATTTAAATGTCTCGTCCTGCCCTGTATTTCATCAATTAAAGTGTGTTTCGTTAATCATTCTATTGTTGCATATTATATTTTATTAATAGCAATTAGCGTATTAATTAAGGAAAAAATGAATTAATCAACATTGACTAAAAAAATATATATAAAATTAATTAAAAAATTAGTATATTTATATTATTAGAATTAATATTTTTTATTAATAATAAAAAATATATTTATATTTTAGAAACTAATATAGTAAATAACACTAATTTGTTTACAATAAATATGCTAATAAGTCGGTAACCATGGACAATTAGTTAAAATCATTATCTATATGCTAATTAGTAAAATGGTGTTAATTACACCAAATCCTATTTTCATCTCTATATTTGGTATGGAAAATAGGACTTGGTGGGAAAAAAAAAGGAAAATGGTGGATGGGTGGGAGATGAAAATTCCTTTACCAAAAATTTGGTGGAAAAATAGGATTTGAGTATATGGTGATATGAGAGTTGACCACGGTGGGATGCTAAAACCAAATTTTCGTAATTTTAGGTGTAATGGTGATATATGAATTTTGGGTGGAAGGTTAAAAACACCTAAATTAGATGAAAAAATGGCGATATAGTGACCGGTCGGAGATACTCTTAGTGTCACGGGCTAGGGGTGTGCACGGGTCGGTACGGCTCGATTTTTTCAATAAACCAAACATGTACCGATAATATCGGTTTTTCATATTTTAAAAATCGAATAGGCTCGATTTTTCCAATAAACCAAACATGTACCGATAATATCGATTTTTCATATTTTAAAAATCGAATATGTCGGTTTTTCTCGGTTCGGTGTTAATCGAATTTTCGGTTTTTGGTTAACGGTTTCAGTATCAATTCGGTTTATTTTCGATTTTGATTTCGTCTATTTGTTCGAATTGGTTCGGCATAAAACCGATATATTTGGACTTTCATTATTTATTTGAGAAAATTAACAAATAACAACCGAAAATTAACTAATATAAAACACGTCACAACCCAAAATTAATTAATAGAAAAACACGTCACATGGAGGCGCTCGAAAGATAGATGCACACTAGGGTAAGTATTTATGCTATATATCAAATAGACATCATTTTGTATAAATCGGTTCGGTTCAGAAAATCGGTCGGTAATTTTTTTACTCTCAATACACAAACCGATATTTTCGGTTTTTTTTTAAATTACCATATATGCGGTTTTAGGTTGGGACGGTACATATCGGCCTGGTTTTTTCGATTTTCGGTTCGGTTTTTCGATTTCTCAGTTTTTTTACTCACCCCTATCACATGCTACCCATTTTCCCTTGAAACCTAGGTGTTACAGTCAACGCATTGAATGAGCCCAAGACGAGGGGAGCCAAATCAAACCCAAGAGTAGATGATTCTAGAAGATCTTCTAGAATCCTGTCATTAATGTAGATATTTTAGATGATCTTCCTTTGTATATATTTGGTAGGAGATCGTAGGACTTAATCGTAGCATTTAGATCAAGATGATCACCACCATCCATTGAGGTGGTGGAGTTGTGTAAATAGAGGTATGCTCATTCATTTGCAATCATCCAACAATTCATTAATCAAATAGTCTAAAGCTTGAGAGCTTTTCTTAGCGTTCTCCAATACTTGTTATTAGAATTGAGAAGTAATAAAAAAATTCCATAACTTATGGGTTGATTTGTATTGATTACACTCACATCAAAGGACTGCATAATTCAAAAATTCATAAATTCATCAATAAATTTTGAATTAAAAAATAAAAATTTGAATCAACCAAGAGAAATGGCCGTTGAACTTCTAACAGTAAGATAAAAGAAGAAAGAAACATGAATACTTGAGCGAGCTTCATCTTCTTCATTCACTTCTTCAAAACATTCTTGAATTTGATTCAAATATTCTTCAATTTCAATGAATAAATATATTTTATTTTTTTATTAATTTTTTTTTTGGTCTATGGCTTGTAGATAATTATATATTGAGAGAGAGTGTGGGTTTTTGAAGTTGAGATGGCATATGTGATAAACTGTTCATTCACTTCTTCAAAGCATTCTTGAATTTGATTCAAATATTCTTCAATTTCAATGAACAAATATATTTTATTTTTTTATTAATCTTTTTTTTTTGATCTATGGCTTGTAGATAATTATTGAGAGAGAGAGAGAGAGAGCGGGTTTTGAAGTTGAGATGGCATATGGCATAAACGTCGGTGTTTAGGACTAAGTGCGGTTAACTGCAATTATTTTTAACTCTGTTTTCTTTTCTCTTCTTTCTGGATAAGTGTGAATGTTGGGGGTGGCGGTGCTATTTTATTTTCTCCTCTTTCTGGGCCTGTGTTTAAGGCTACATTGAGCTCTGTTTTATTTTCTCCTCTTTCTGCATAAATCTCTTATGCGTGAATGTTGGGGGTGGCGGTGCAACTGCAATTATTTTTTAACTCTGTTTTCTTTTCTCTTCTTTCTGAATAAATGTACATGTTGGGGGTGGTGGTGCGGTTATCTGCATTTATTTAGGGGTTTTGGTGGGTGGGTTGCGTGTGATTAGGTTAGTATTTAAGTTTAGTTTTTTTTTTTTTCTTTTATATTTTAGAAAAGTTTATTTTATATTTAAAATTATATTATATTTCTTTTTTAATATATTCCGACCTATAATTGCGCTAATATTTTCTTGGGGTGCTAAATCCCACGAAGAAAAAAAATGCTAAACCCCGCACATAGATAAAATAATATTTTCCTTCTATGCTCTATTTTCTCTGACTTCTCTCTAACTTTTTCTAGGGTTTTCAATATTAAGCAGTCCTTAAAATCGTTTTTATTACGTAATAATCATAAACTAAGGAGTTCAATACCTTCAAATGACGATCCACTTCATCCGGAAGTAAAATTTTAAATATTTTTTGCCAAAAATTACGCAGAGGGCGGGGCGGACAACCTGGACGCAAACATGTTGGGCGTGCGGTACACCTTATAATCGATCTTAATTTCGACATAAAATAAAATTAATAGACAAAGATAGAATGATTACCTTGATTGTAGAATAAATTTGAGAATATTTTCGTTCTAATCTGAAATTATAGTATTGTTTTTATGATGTTTTTGTGCAGGCATGAGGGGAAAAGAAGAACTCTGTTGGTAGATAAAGAGACGTTTTTTGGACTTCTGAGAGATAAGGAAATTTAATTATGTGCATGATCAAGTAATTTCCGTGTGGAATTTAGCATTTCAGTATTTTCTTCTCATTTGTTTCCATTATTTTTTTTTATAAGGATGGAGGATGCTGAATGAAGTTCAAGGGATTATAAATTTTCACCCGATGAAGATATAGCTTTATGCCGAGATTATATTTGAATTAATGAAGATCTACTTATTTGGAAAAAACCTAATCAATGACGACAATGTGGAATCGAATCTGAGATAAATTTTATGAGTTCGAGCCTGTTGGAGGCAGGGCCGGCTCTAGTGCATAGGCAACTTATGCCTATGCCTAGGGCCCCCAAACTATTTGTAATATTCATAGGACCCCCTAAATTATGTGTATTATAAATTAGGGCCCCCAAATTTGAAATATTTTTTATATTTTCATAAAACTAAACAAAAATATTTATATAAAAGCCAAATTGTAGAAAATATAACATATCATCTAATAATTTTAATATTTCCACTTCAAATAATAAGAAAATACCAAAAATATATTTAATTTTAAATTAAAACATTAATATAAGGGCCCCCAAAAAAAATATTTGCCAAGAGCCCCATATGGGCTTGAGCCGGCCCTGGTTGGAGGTGAAAAAAGAACATTAAAAGCCTTAAATTTCATTGGACGGAAATCAATCAAAGTTATAAGAGTGTTGAATGTATTGTTCAAATAAATTTGAGGCAAAGAAGCGGAGTTCAATCGATAATGTGAATTTTATTTACAATGCGCTGTTATGCTATTTTATTTATAATTTGATTTTTAATATATTAATTATTTGCTAATTTTAAATTTTCATAGATAGATGATGCAAGACTCTTATACATTAGCACTTGGGGAAAAAACAACTTAGATCATTGCTGGACAATTTGAATAGATGGTAAAAAGTGGAGCTCTATCGTCGAAGTTCATGAGTTTGAGTTCAAATCTTTTTTCTAGCCCGAGTAAAGATGGTGGTGATTCAATGTTCGAGACACAAAACGTACACAATCATCAAACACCAATGTATACCAACAAGGCACAAGAAGGCTAGAAAGCAAAATGAAGAAGGCACTGTAAATGATGCCACGAGACAAGCTGATTCAATGACAAAAGTAAATAAGGATTACCAAGAAAAAAATGAGATTAAAATAAATATCAAGATTATGATGACGAGCATGTCCTCAATTGAAAGTCCAGAGAGGAAGTCATGGTTAATTGAACAACAAAATGCCATTATTGCACAAAGGTCATCTCGTTCATTGAATTTTGACGATGATGTTTATCACCCTAAAATGCCTCACTCAGATCAAGTATCTTGATGTTATTATAATAGTTTATTTTTCTGGTTATTGTTGATTATCTTAAATGTTGTTATTTTAATTGGTAATTTGAATTTCTAGTAATGTTTAATAAGTTATTAATATTAATGTTGATTTTTTTATATAGTTTCTAATATTGAGTTTATGGACAATCAAAACGAGGATTAATGTGGTTGATCCAAATATCACTTAAAATTCAAGGAACAAAACAAAGAAACAAAACAATGAATAATCATCTTACAATATGAACAATGATAAAATTTAAACATTCAAGTTTCCATCTCGATACTCTTTTTAGACATGCTCGACAAAGTCATTTCGGAGTAAAAAATAGCGAGTTGTATCTCTAAGCCCGATACGATTGCTTAAATATTCTAGAATGATTGTTAAGTTTCGACTAAGAAAAATAGGTTACTGCTCCGCATGGTACATTAATCGATCCTCGATTTAGACTTGAATGGTGTTTAGCCAATAGCCATTTTTATTTACACTAGTTACATTTCAAGAAGTTAAATTAATTAATTATTATTTCTAATTAACCACCGATTAATAAAATATGGACAATTTGTTAAACACATATGTGCACAAATACACTTTTAGATAAGTATAGCCAAATTTTTACACTTTGTAAAATTTTATTTGTTCTTCAAACTCGCCTTCATCTTTTCTAATTTAACTGCATATGTCAGATTCCATTTGATCTCACTGATGCACTTTGTCAATCTACTCCAACCCCGTTTCCCACCGCTGACATTGTCTAAACTCTGCCACACAGGCACTCACACCATTATATACACACACACGCAACCACACACAAGCACATATACGATTTTGGTTACACATCTTCCCCTTCGGCTTCGTTGTAATTTAATATTCATGGAAACCAAAAATGAAAAATATGAAGAATTGTTTGATGATGGTGATAGTAATGTTGGTGGTGATGTAGGCATCCGGGATTTAAGTTTTTTTTTTTTCTTTAGTTTATTTTTACTAAGATGTTTCTAATCAATGTAACTAAGTTATACAAATAAGTTTTTTAAGCTGTCTAATTAACCAAAACTTCATAGAAAAATTACATGAGACATTGAGATACATGTTCATTGCTAAAATTTTGCTTATTAATGTAATTAAGCTACGTGAATAAGTTTTTTAAAATGTTTGTGTAAGTTGTGTTTGTAATGAGAAATGCATCTATTCTTGTTTTAGTTTTTTTCTTCAGTTTATTTTTACTAAATTGTTGTGTATTAATATAACTAAGCTGCACAAATCACTGTCACTATTACTGTTAGTTTTCTTAAGTAATTCCGTTATTAACTAAGCTCTCCGTGTTAGGATAGTAGACTAAAAGTCTCGCTTTTAGTTACATAATTTTATTATTGAATTAATAAAATAGTATATTATCATTTTATGAGAATCTGCACTAGGGTATTCAATGTATTTAATTGATTGTTTGTCAATTAATTAAAAGCATAAGTCTAATATTCTAATAGTATTCAAAATGGTGTGCTACGGCGCACAGAAAGATCATTTCGAAAGTTCGTTTAGAATATAAAGATAAACGTTCACAATCTAGATGGAAATTGACTAACCATTGGTAAAAGATTGTAGCACAATATTTAAGTGATTGGTCTTCATCACAGTAAACAGAGAATAACTTTTGTAGTTTGACTTATTGTGCTAGCACACCCGGCATGTGTTGAACCGGACAAAGTGAAATAATTGTTTCATCAATGTTCATAAATGAAACTGTATTATTTCTAGTTGACAGTAAATTACTTACTCTCTTAATCCCTAGATCATTAACGCACACATTTAATTGATGATCTCTACTTTGATGTGACAATGGGAGAGATTCCTATATTGAGTCATAATTAATTATGTTTTTAATATTTAATTGGAACTAATTAATAAATGGTAGCAAAATCCTTTCTTTGGCTGTAGAGTTTTTGAAATTGCAAATTTTGCTATTGTTAGTTTAGAAGTTTCTGGATTTTAAATCAGTCCAACTTCATTGAAACAGAGGTTTGCTGTTTTCCCTAGTACTTTGGATCTATTTATTAGAATGGCATTGTTGACTAAAATATCTAGGTTTTACTAGGATTGGTGTTCATTCAGTAAATCGAAATTTGGGTTCTTCGACCATTTGTACCGTTATCGACCCGAACTATTAGGTTTGGTGCGGGTTTTTACAGAATTGGTTCAATTTTTTTGGTTCGGTACGGGTAAAAACTGAAAATTTATTTTCTTATTTTAGAAAAAGGTAAAAAAAATAATATTTAAACTAATTAATCTTTAATTTTACTTTCAAATTTCAACAATGGACCTAAAAAAAGTTATTTATCAATAAAGATTAAGGTGGTGTTTGCAAATGCTTTTTGAAAGTGATTATGCGGTTTTTTTTGCTCATAATCTGTTTTTAGGTGTTTGCAAAATCAACTTTTGCTTTTGCTTCTCTTAAAATAATCTGCTTTAATCTATTTTTTTAAAAGCTCCCCTAACCCTGCTTTTTCAATTTTAGTTCATTTTCCAAAATATTTGCAAACACCCCCAACTTTTAGAAATAAGTACTTAAAACTAACTTAAATCACAATCACTAACTTCTGCTTTTAAATAATCATTTGCAAACACCACCTAATTTGTAAATAATGAGTATAATCAGTCTACAATATAATCTCAACACATTAATTTTGAATTTACGTATTTAACTGTCTTGGGTAACTTTGTTGGACAACTTAGGGTGGACATAAATCTCTTAGTTAGAGAGCTTTGGAGCATCTCTAACCGGTTTCACTAAATTCTAGTCTTTGTGGTGAAAAAATGAGTTCACCTCCCACCGGTAGCATACCATTTTACCCTTCCACCATTTTTTGTGGAAAAATGATAGTTTTGGTTTCCCATGAATTTCACCAAAATTTAGACCAAATATTAAAATAATAATATTTCACCGTTTCACCACTTATAGGAAATGAGATTTAGTTTGGTCTCCCATGGCATTTCACCATATATGCTCAAAACTGTAAATCTAATGTTTATCGTAATTTTAGTATAATTTTATTTCATAAATATTAATTATAGATCCAATTTTAAGTAGTAAAGTTTTTAACTATATAATTTAAAAATTATGTTAATAATTAAAAAAAAACTATCTAAACATGAAATAACATGAACTCAAATTATTTTACATATTATAAAATCATAAATAAAGCAATAATCTCATAAATTATTACATAAATAAAAATATTACAACATATATTAATTTAAAATCATAAAAAAATTATCTCATTCACCATTCTTATCATAATCATCACCGTCATAATCTTCATATCATCGATTTGAGCACGTTTATCTCACAAGTGTTCTACCAGTCTCTTTCTTAATTCATTGTGATTTCCTTGATTTATCAAATTTCGATGTCGACCAAGAAAACTAACAATTAAAGTACTGTGTTTCGTTAAACATTCTATTGTTACTTATTATATTTTATTAATAACAATTAGTGTATTAGTCAAGTAAAGAAATGAATTAATCAACATTGATACAAAAAAAAAAAAAAAATACAAATTAATTAAAAATAAGCATTTTTATATTATTATAATTAATGTTTTTATTAATAATAAAAAATGTATTCACTTTTAGAAACTAATTTAGTAATTAACACTAATGTATTTACAATAAATATGCTAATAAGTCAGTAATCAAGTATAATTAGTTAAAATACCATTTATATGCTAATTAATAAAATGGTGTTAATTACGTCAAATCCTATTTTCACCTCTATATTTGTAGAAAAAATTGGATTTGATGGAAAAAAATAGGAAAATGGTACATGGGTGAGAGATGAAAAATCCTTCACCAAAAAAATTGGTGGAAAAATAGAATTTGGGTATATAGTGATATAAGGATTGACCACGGTGGGAGGCTAAAACAAAATCTTCATAATTTTAGGTGTAATGATGATATATGAATTTCGAGTGAGAGGCTAAAAACACCTAAATTAGATGAAAAAATGGCGCTATAGTGACCGGTGAGCATCTTCCAATATAATCACTATTTTTTCACCAAATCCTATTTTTTGTGGTGAAAAAATGTGTTTATCTCCAACCCTTAGCACACCATTCTATAATTTCACTACTTTCGGTGAAGAAACAGTGTATTTGGTCTCCCACCAGTTCGATCAAATTTTACACCAAATAATAAAATAATAATATTTCACCATTTTCCTATGTATAGGGAATAATATTTGGTGCCCGCATGGGTGTAGCTTAACTGGTTCCGAGGGTGGTAAGTTGGTACAAGATCATAGGATCGAATCATGTCAGCCGTAGTGTGAGAATTTCAACTCCAATGAGGGTTGGTTCCGTGTGGGCACCAACTCCAGGTCCGCTACCCTAACGGGCTGTTGAGTTACCATGATTTACATTCTTCCATCAAATACTTGTCGGGCCACAGGATGGAGACCCTGGGGGTGAGATATTTTGCCTTTTGGTACAAGAATAACATTTGGTTTGGTCTCCCATAATATTTCACCAAATATATCACAAAATTATAAATTTAATGTTAATCATAATTTTAGTCAATTTTAATTTTATTATGTTTTTCATTTATATAATTTAATGTATTTCATTTATATAATTTATCTTGTAATTTATTATGTTACGTTATAATGTTTGTTTTTGTTGGTTTTTGATAATAAACATATTTATTGTTTAATCATATAACTTATTAGAGCCAAACATATTTATATTTAATTTGATAATAATAATAATAATAATAATAATAATAATAATAATAATAATAATAATAATAATAATAATAATAATAATAATAATAATAATAATAATAATAATAATAACAATAATAATAATAATAATAATAATAATAATAATAATAATAACAATAATAATAATAATAATAATAATAATAATAATAATAATAATAATAATAATAATAATAATAATAATAATAATAATAATAATAATAATAATAATAATAATAATAATAATAATAATAATAATAATGATAATAATAATAATAATAATAAATAAATAAATAAATAAATAATGTATTTATCTTTTGAACACTAATTCGTTAAATATCACTAATATTTTTTTCTATAAATATGTTTATAAATTGGTAATCACATGAAATTAGTTAATATAATAATTTTATATGCTAATTATAAAATGGTGTTAATTACATTAAATCCTATTTTAATTTCTATATTTGATAGGAAAAATAAGATTTGGTGAATAAAAGGATAAAATGGTGGAAGGATAGGAGTTGCAAATTTCTTCAACAAAAAAATTGGTGAAAATATAGGATTTTGTAATATGGTAATATATTTGACCACAGTGGAAGACTAAAACCAAATCATCATAATTTTAGGTGTAATGATGATATAGTGACTTAAGTTGGGAGGTTAAAAACACCTAAATTAAGTGAAAAAAATGATATATGGAGAAGGGTGGAAGATGCCTTTAGTGTCCATTTTGCCTTGGAACTAAGGTGTTATAGGGGACCCATCAAATGAGCCCAAGACGAGGGCTGCCCGATCAAACCCAAGAGTAGATAATTCTAGAATATCTTCTAGAATCCTCCCATTAATGTAGAGATCCTTGAGGATCTTCCTTTGTATATATTTGGTAGGAAAGACTGTATGACTTAATCGTAGCCTTTAGATCAAGATGATCACCACCATCTATTAAGGAGGTGGAGGTGTATAAATATGAGTATGATCATTCATTTGCAATCATCCAACATGTTAGAATTTCCCTTGTTTTACAACTCATGTCCTTTACGTAATAAAGAATCATAACCCTAATGGACTCTAATTTTTTATAGGATTCGTATCCACTTAAAGGAGTATAAATACAGCAGCATAGATACATATAACGTCGTCCTTTTTGTTAGAGAAAAATAAGTTTTCTGTTATTTTTGTTTAGCTGCTCCCTATGCACGTAATTATTCGAAAAGAAAAATCATATTCAGTGCCGACTGAAGGATTCAGCCATTTTTGTTAGAGAAAAATAAGTTTTCTGCTATTTTTGTTTAGCTGCTCCCTATGCACGTAATTATTCGAAAAGAAAAATCATATTCAGTGCCGACTGAAGGATTCAGCGTTGAAGGATTCAATGTTGAAACAAAAATCATATTCAATGTTGATACCCAGTATTTATGCTAAACTGCTCAAACCATTTTATATTAGTTCCTCAATATATGCAGATAACCAAATAACATTGATTTACATTTTGAAATACTAATTTTAATTGAATGCACTAATAAATAAACAATTGTAAAATTATTTATTTTGAAACTACAGTACATGAATTATTGCATTTTTCTTAGAAAAAAGAAACATAGAAAAAAATAATCTTGGTTAACCATTTTCTTATAAATGAGCAATGAACCGATCACGAAGAGCATCTTCTTATAAGTGTGCAGACCAATTATCCAATCATTTAGACTAGTGGTGCTAGACTTTAATTCACACTTTAAATACAACAAATTATTCAACTTCCAAAAATATAATAGTATAAAATCAGAAGATTCATTACCGAATAAAACAAATATTTGGATTAAGAAAAAAAAATTGGATATTCAGACATGCACAAACCCATTTATTCGAGAAATTCGAGGAAATCATGAATAAAAAATAAATATTTGGATAACGAAAAATAAATTGGATATTCAGACACGCACAAACCCATTTATTCGAGAAATTCTAAGAAACCATGAATAAGAAATGTGTGAGAGGCAGAGTTTAAAATTGTAGAGAATTACCTGAAGAACACGATTAAGAATCGATGAGAGAACAACCGATGAAGACAAAAAGAATAGAAGAAGTTGTAGGCGTGGAAGATAAAGTTGAGAAAATAAAGAAAACATGGAAGAAGTTGAACAAAAAACAACGCGACTGTATAGTTATCTGTGTGCAGTTTCAAATCCGTGAGTTTTTCTTTTCTTAATTGATAAATAACCCCAGTGTGATAACAAAACTACGAAAACTGCCCTTAGGGTTGAAACCCTAAAAAGTGCCACGTGTCGCAATATTATGCCATAGATTGTCTTTTTATATATATATATATATATAGATAGATTATATTGCAATTAATGAAGATCAGTGGGAAAAAAAATAATCAATGACGACAATGTGGAACTGAGTGGAACCGAATCCAAGATAAATTTATGATTTCGTGCCCGTTGGAGGTGAAAATAGAACATCGAAAAGCCTTAAGAGGGTGTTTGGCTAAGCTTATAAGATTTTAAAAGGAGCTTATAAGATGTTAAAAAGGAGCTTATAAGATGTTTTAGGGCTTATAAGATCTTCCAAAGGGTTTGGTAATTTTGTTTAAAAAAGGCCTTAATTTTTTTTTTTAAAATAAGCTATTGGAGAGCAAATAAGATGTTTTAAAAAAAATACCTCTAACCTACATTTAAGATCTTATAATGAGTAAAAATAAGAAATAAGCTCATTATCCAAACACTATAAAAATTAATCCTAAAAATAAGATGTAACAAATTATCAGCTCTCAAAACATCTTATCTGACGTAAGAGCTTATCAGTTGTTTAAAATAAGTTTAGCCAAACACTCTCTAAATCTCATTGGATGAAAATTAATCAAAGTTGTACAAGATTGCTGAATGTATTGTGAAAAAAATTTGAGGCCAAGAAGCGGAGTTTAATCGACAATGTGAGTTTTATTTACTATGCTCTGTTATGCTATTTTATTTATAATTTGATATTTTAATATATTAATTATTTGCTAATTTTAAATTTTCATATATGGATGATGAAAGACTCTTATATGTTAGCACTGAACGGAAAAAAACAACTTTGATCATTGCTAGACAATTTGACAAGATAGTAAAGAATGGAGGTTCATCATCGAAGTTCAGTTTTTCACAAAGTGAAAATATGATTCAACTCCAAATCATTTTTCTAGCCCGAGTAAAGATGGAGGAGATTCAGTTCCGAGACATAAAATGTACCACAATTATCAAACACCAATGTAAGACCGATGGGACACATAAAGACTAGAAAGCAAAAGCAAGAAGGCATTGTAAATGATACCACGAGACAAGCTGGTTCAATGGCAAAAATAATGAGGGATTATCAAGAAAAAATTGAGATTAAAACAAATATCAAGGTTATGATGACGAGCATGTCCTCAATTGAAACTCCAAGGAGGAAATCATTGTTGATTGAACGATAAAATACCATTATTGCAAAAAGGTCATCTCGTTCATTGAATTTTGACAATGATGTTTGTTAGAATTTATTTCGTGCAGATATAAATTATTTGTGTCAGATTCAGTTTTTCGTTACTGTTGCGTGAAGTGTTGCAACAGTTCGTGAAGCAGTTCGTAAAAACAGAAATAAACGAGACACAAGTTTTAATGTGGTTCGGATACAACTGTACCCTACATCCACGGGGACCTGCAAATAAAATTTACTAATTTTTAGTTTTACGAATACAATAATAGGACTTAATCAAAATACAAAGACTCCCTCTTTGTTGACGCCGTTCTTGTATACTACGCTGAATTATAAATCTTCAATTTGCAGCACGTCCCTTGCTCCTCACGGTTGAACTCCCTTCAACGCTGATTTCTTCAGTCGGCGGATCGATCTCCTCCCGAGATCTGTTTAAGCCCCTCTCCCGAAGAACCGGTCTTCTTTTTGTATAGAAGAAGCAAACTTGTGATACTCGCTGAATCTTGGTGTCTTCACCACAAAGCCTTGAAGCCGATATATTTTCTATGAAAATCACGTATCACGATGGAGCAATAAAAACGAGAGGAAAAAAATATTTCTCTGAAATCTTCTCTCGATAGAAAAACTCCGGAAGAGCAACAAAGAAAAGAGAATTATTTTTCTCTCCAAAAAGCCGCGCACAATCACGTTCTGATGTCTTCCTTTTTATACGTGATTTAATCTTCCTATACAAGAAATAAAGAAACCCATTAGGTTTTATTGTTAGACGTACAAAGAAGAGTTTTAATAGAAAAGAAATATTAGCCCACTACTAATGAATACTTAATTCCCATAAAATATAAAATACCAATGATATAAAATCCATTAGGTTAGGGATTCTTATTCACGTAAGGAAAAGGATTTGTATAACAAAGGAAGGTCTTAGTCATAGAAATTCCTTGTTAACACATCACTTTATGTAATTAAATAAATTAATGACAAAATAAGAGTTTAAAGCATTAAGGAAACTTCCCTAGCTTTAGACACACGTTTTTCACACACGTGCTGAAAAACCGAAATTAGAATCCTCTCGGATTCTAACAATCTCCCCCTTTGTCATCTATTTATTATAATCAAGTCCTCCCCTTAATCAAATACCTGAGAAAATAAGGCAATCAGATGATAGACGGAAGCAATAAAACAAAGATCATTATCAACTTTTTCTACAACAAGAGTGGCATCAACTGCTGCAATAGTAAGTGCCACAGTTTCAGCAACTGTTCCCACAGTAGTGGCTTCGGCAGGTGGTTCACAACGGAGTCAGCTCCCCCTGCATGTGTATCTCACTCTGTGAATGATCTTTAGGCAGCTCCTCTTGTAAATGCATTCATTCTTCCCCTTTGCTTACTCGGCTTGATAGACTTGGAAGGCGGTGGATGACAACGTGGTAAATTATCCACGTGATAAAAAAAACTCAGCAAATAATGTCTGCATTAGCACCCCCTTTTATATTCTTGTGAAGACCTAAACCAATTAATGACAATAAACATCTCTATAGGTTTCCACTTGGTGTTGTGGACTTAGAATCCCACCGAGATTCTAACACTCTCCCCCTTTGGCATTGATTGGTCAGAACATTTACTCCCCCTAAATATATGATACATGCATGAACAAGGGTTAGCAAATTCAGAATAACATCTGCACATATAAACTGTTGCAACAGTTTATCAAACAGTTTAAGCTCTTAGCAAAAACAGCTTAGGAAATCATATAGGTAAAATTGTTCAATTAAGCAGGGTTAGCAAATTCAGAATAACATCTGCACATATAAACTGTTGCAACAGTTTATCAAACAGTTTAAGCTCTTAGCAAAAACAGCTTAGGAAAGCATATAGGTAAAATTGTTCAATTAAGCAGGGAACAACAAAAAAAATGCAGTAGCAGAATCAACTTCCCTTTACAATGAATTCCTCCTTAAATGACCTCCTCCTTGAATGACCTCCTATTCTTTTTATTGTGCCAAAAACTGTCGGATGAACTGTCTCAACAGTTGTCTGAACTCCCCATGTATTCCAGTACTGTTCCAGCAATTGTTTAGTGCACTGTGGCAACAGTTGTTTGAACTCCCCCTGTGTTCATGCCAACTTTACTGTTCTTTTTCTTTTCTCCCCCTTTCTGGGCAATCACCATGCATAGATAAGTTAACATGGACTAATGATCTTGATGTGTCGAGCAATCTGTTCAAACACTTAACAAAAAGATCAAACGAAGAGAGAATTTTGAAAGTAAGTAAGAAGAATCACCATACATGACGTGCACACAAAATCACAAACTCACAACTCAATACCACACGATAATTTCAATGCGAAAATCAAAGGATAGTGATATCAAATCCAACATTAAATAACAAAGACTACAGACTTTGCCAAACTTCCTAAGAAACGTGGAGATGTGAGGAGTAAGCTCAATAGATCCGGCTGCAACAAAAATCAAATTTAACCGGCACATAAACAAAAATCTCGTCTCTCTCTTTTTTTTCTTTTTTTTTTTTTTTTTTTTTTTTTAAATAATGCCTAATGCAAGACAAGAAGTAAATATGAGAAATAAACATGAGTGAAGAGACATATGTGAATAGGATACTGCATGGACAAACAAAACATATGGGATTTATCTTCACATTCACGATAAGCCCAATCCCCAAAAATCCGACCGCCAATGCAACCAATAAACTTAATAATCCCAAGTAAAACACAAAGATGCTCTTATTAGGTAGCGTACACACACGTCTAATGGTAGCTTTTTCCCATGAAAAACAGAGCAATTAAAAGGAATGAGATTATGGTGGTCGTGCAATGTGTAGTCCACTGGGCTTTCTAATTGAGCCTTGTAGTGAGTGTTCGGTCAAGTGGTTTACTGGCTCGACTCAACTAGGCTTCGAACTATTCACTGACCATATGTATAATTTATATTGGCCGTGCAATGTGTAGTCCCCTGGGCTTTCTAATTGAGCCGTGTAGCGAGCTTTCGGCCACGTGATTTACTGACTCGACTCAAAAAGGCTTCGAACTATTCACTGACCAAATGGTTGTAGATATATATATTAGTAACAGTAGTTCAAGAGTAGCTTTCACTCATTAAAAGAGGCAGCTTTTCCCTATAAAAACATCCAACCATGACAAGACTATTCAGAGAATTAAATAAGTAAGAGCCTTTTAAGTAATCATTTCGGGAATTGGTGAAGTTCTACCCCTACAAAGTTTAGAAGAACACGAAGTATCAAATTCACATTTGTCTCAATCATATATGCAGTATGCTTAATGCAGGTCCTATATGAGATGCAAAAAAACATATGAAGTGTCCTACCACTAAAAGTTGCAAGTCTGGACACACAGACTGTTGCAACAGTTCATGCAACTGCATCAGATTAAACAACATAAATTCCCAGCGATTTTCGCAAGGAATCAAATTTCTGTGCATCAAGGGTTTTTGCAAAAGCATCAGTTAATTCATTCTCCGTTGCAGCATGATCAATTGAGACAACCCCCTTTTCAACCAAGCCCCTTATGAAATGATGACAAATATCAGTAAGCTTAGTTCTCGAATGCTGAATAGGATTCATCGAATTATTTTTCGCACTCAAATTATCAAAATTCAGAAGATCAAGTTTCTTATGCCCCAATCCAATTTTGTCAACAGAACTGTTGGAACAGTTAGTACTATCATCACACGATTTTAAAGAAGTAATGGCAGATAAACAATTAAGATCAGACTTTTTTACCCATATTTTTTGTTGAGTTTTATTCACTAAATCAACCTTTATCTTGGGTTTTTGAGACGACACAAAAGTGTGATCAATTTTAGCGGAAAGTGGTGAGCAGGCCATTATTCTTTTAACCATTTTCAAGTACTTAAAACACCTGGGTCGAATATGACCAGCAACATGACAAAAATGACAAATAGGCACAAAACGTTTTCTTTGAAATGACTGTTTTGGCGCAACTGTCGCAACAGTCTGTGAAACAGTGCATTGTTTAACAAAATTGATTTTTCCTATTGGATTTTCTTTCTGTTTCAAAGCATCATCAGATAGTTTATCACCCCTTACACGTAGATGACCATAGTTCGGCTGATTTGTTCTCAAAATTTCATTCAAATTTACCTTACCTGTATTTAATTTTGAAATAGAATCTTGGGTTTTAGCAAATTTAGCCTTCAAACTATCTGTTTCTCTACTAGCAGAAATAACATTTTGTTCAAGAGTAGAAATTCTTACCTTCAATACTTTGTTTTCCTCAATTAGGACAAGCTTCTCTTTTTCTAAGAATTTATTCGACTCCCATACCTGAAGAAATTTTTCGTTCATCCTTTCATAGCACTCCTTTAATTCTTCCAAGAATGACGCGTCATCATCGCTGTTGTTTTCTGAATCCCAATCATCACCTGCAAGATTTAACGGAGTTAATCTTTTATTAGATATTGAGTGCAACTTATCATACCTAAGTTCTGTCTGAACAGTTTGTCCAACTGTTGCAACAGTTTCAGCGACAGTGTCTTTGCACTCGCTTATCTGAGTAGTTCCTTCGTAGGTCTCTTGTAGAACATCCCATGCCTCCTTTGCTGATTTGCACATTGATATCAATTTGAATTGTTCTTCATCGATACAACTCAAGATAGCATTGGTTGCCTTGGAATTATAATCTGCTTTTCGTACATCTTCATCACTCCACTTCTCTTTTGGTGTTTGAATGATTTCGTGTGACTCATTCATTGAGGTAGGAGGTGTCCAACCAATTAGAATCGCGCGCCAGGCCCATTCATCAATAGATTTGATGAACATCTTCATCCTTATTTCCCAATCAGAGTAGTTCAATTCACCCAGGAGAGGTGGTAGGAATGCGCCTTCACGTTGATTATTCATATTCTGCACAAAAAAATAAAAAATAATTAAATCCCAAAATCTCACTAAGTGTATCTAGTGACAGGCTCTTGATGCCAATTGTTAGAATTTATTTCGTGCAGATATAAATTATTTGTGTCAGATTCAGTTTTCCGTTACTGTTGCGTGAAGTGTTGCAACAGTTCGTGAAGCAGTTCGTAAAAACAGAAATAAACGAGACACAAATTTTAATGTGGTTCGGATACAACTGTACCCTACATCCACGGGGACCTGCAAATAAAATTTACTAATTTTTAGTTTTACGAATACAATAATAGGACTTAATCAAAATACAAAGACTCCCTCTTTGTTGACGCCGTTCTTGTATACTACGCTGAATTATAAATCTTCAATTTGCAGCACGTCCCTTGCTCCGCATGGTTGACTCCCTTCAACGCTGATTTCTTCAGTCGGCGGATCGATCTCCTCCCGAGATCTGTTTAAGCCCCTCTCCCGAAGAACCGGTCTTCTTTTTGTATAGAAGAAGCAAACTTGTGATACTCGCTGAATCTTGGTGTCTTCACCACAAAGCCTTGAAGCCGATATATTTTCTATGAAAATCACGTATCACGATGGAGCAATAAAAACGAGAGGAAAAAAATATTTCTCTGAAATCTTCTCTCGATAGAAAAACTCCGGAAGAGCAACAAAGAAAAGAGAATTATTTTTCTCTCCAAAAAGCCGCGCACAATCACGTTCTGATGTCTTCCTTTTTATACGTGATTTAATCTTCCTATACAAGAAATAAAGAAACCCATTAGGTTTTATTGTTAGACGTACAAAGAAGAGTTTTAATAGAAAAGAAATATTAGCCCACTACTAATGAATACTTAATTCCCATAAAATATAAAATACCAATGAAATAAAATCCATTAGGTTAGGGATTCTTATTCACGTAAGGAAAAGGATTTGTATAACAAAGGAAGGTCTTAGTCATAGAAATTCCTTGTTAACACATCACTTTATGTAATTAAATAAATTAATGACAAAATAAGAGTTTAAAGCATTAAGGAAACTTCCCTAGCTTTAGACACACGTTTTTCACACACGTGCTGAAAAACCGAAATTAGAATCCTCTCGGATTCTAACAATGTTAATCACCCCGAAATGCCTCAATCAGATTAAGTATATTGATGTTATTATAATAGTTTATTTTTGTGGTTATCGTTGATTATTTTAAATGTCATATTTTAATTGGTAATTTGAATTTCTAGTGATGTTTAATAAGTTACTAATATTAATCTTAATTAGTTTTGTATAATTTCAAATATTGATTTTATAGACAATCAAAACGAGGATTAATGTGGTTGACCAAAATAACACTTAAAATTCAAGGAACAAAACAAAGAAAAAAAGAAAAAATAATCATCTTACAATATGATTACAACGATAAAATATAACATTCAAGTTTCCATCTGAATACTCTTTCCAGACATGCTCGATAACGTCATTTCGGAGTATAAAATAGCAAGTTGTATCTAATCCCAACACGGTTGCTTACATATTTTGGAATGGTTATCGGGTCTCGACTAAGCGAAACATGTTACTGCTCCACAAGGTACATTGATGGATCCTCAATTTAGAGTTGAATGGTGTTTAGCCAGTAGCCGTATTTTAATTTACACGAGTAAAATTTCAAGAAGTTAAATTAATTAATTCTTATTTCTAACTAACCGCCGATTAATAAAAATTAGAGGCAATTTGTTAAACACATATGTGCACAAATACACTTTTAGAGAAGGATACCCGGGTTTTTGCAATTTGCAAAATGTTTTTCCCTTATTCAGACTCGCCTTCATCTCGTCTAATTTAACTGCACTATGTCAGATCCGTTTAATCCCGTTGATGAAGTCCGTTAAATCTGCACCAACCCCATTCCCCACCGCTGACATCGTCGAAACTCTGCCACACAAGCACTCAAACCATTACCATACACACATACGCAACCACACACATGCACACAAACGATTTTGGATACACTTCTTCCCCTTCGGCTTCGTTCTAACTTATATTCATGGAAACCAAAAATGAAAAATATGAAGAATTGTCTGATGATGGTGATAGTAATGTTGGTGGTGATGTAGGTACTGGATATTTAAGTTTTTTTTTTCTTCAGTTTATTTTTGAGAGAATAAATATGCCTAAGAGGGGGGTGAATTAGGCTTTTCAAAACTTTTAATATTTTTGCATAATTAAATTATTTCTAGAAAAATATATTTTTCTTTGATAATAATATTTTGCAAACTTCCAAATTAATTCCGAATAAAGTTTTAGCAATAAACAATATATGAGTACGGAATTTTGAATACGATAAAATAAAGTGTGTAAAGTAAATGACACCGAATTTATAGTGGTTCGGAGAAATTCCCCTACTCCACTCTTGTAGGCCCTCGAACTTTTATTCCACGTGCCTCCAAAATCCTTGGATCCTCCACAAGAAAAAGATGTGCTTACAAGATTCTAACGACTTTTGCACCAACGACGTGCTTACAAGAGACTCACTCTTTCGCACTTATCAATACGTGCTTACAAAAGACTAACTCTTTCGCACTCAACAAAAACCTCACAACAAATAAATGCTCTCTAAGAGCTTTACAAAATCTCTCTCAATATATATAATGAAACAAGTGATAAACAAGAGGAGAATTTCGAATTTCCTAATAAATAAATGACTCTCTATAAGCTCTTTTCGAAATTGGCTTGGAATGAATAAGCTTGAATGAATGGTCCACTATTTATAGGTGAAGCTCCTCATCTCTAGAAAGGAAATAAACAATCTTTAATCATTAGATGATGAGTGTGATTGATCTCCAGCTGATTGAGATCAATTAAATCACTTGAATATGGTAAGCATTTGAATTTTGAAACTTAAAAGGAGTGTTCTTCCTTCAAAAACGATTTTCAGCAAAACATCTTCCAGCCAGCTTCAGCAACTTCCGGGCTAACTTCCGGACAACTTATATATTTTTGAATCTTTGATTGAGGATTGATTTAAAATCTTCCAAGTCCGAAAATATGATTCTCAATCAGTTTAAATCAATGAAAAAACGTTTTTCAAACAATTCAAATAATTTTGAATATTAGACCATTTTCCAAAGATAGAAGATCTTGAATTTCGAAAAACCTTTTGCTTCCAAAATCTCATGGATATTTTCTTTCAAATCTCAGCTGACCCTTTTGAATAATTTTCAAGTAAAAAGGATTTATTTTCGAAAATAAATTATCATTATATAAAGGGCTAATTTTCGAAAATAAAGACCAAATAAATTGGGCTTATTATTTGATCCAAGAAAGAAGAATTTGGAACAAAACTAGAAAGCCGTATGGAGGATCGTTCGGATCTCGTTCTCGGGATAGTTCAAGGACACTAGGCCTCTTATGGATTCTGTCACTCCGGTCTTGATTAATTCCGCCTTGATTAATTTGTCTAATAAAAACACGACTCAAAGAAAGACTATTAGATCAAATCAATTGTTTGTAAATCATCACATTCGAAAGTAACCTTTCGGCTAACAATCTCCCTCTTGATAATGACGAACAATTGATGCTTCATAAAAAAAATCAAATTGAAGTGCAAAGCATAAAATTAGTTATACCAAACCTTAAGTGTAAGCTCCCCCTCAATATATGAGGTATATCAAACCTTGAGCGCAAGCTCCCCTTCAACGTCGGTCGATTCGTAACATAAGCTCCCCCTTATTTTTTCAATGAGATGATAAAGATGAATAAAGCATCATTAATTCTTTCCCCCCTTTTGTCATCAATCAAGGGAGGATTTTCTATAATCTTCTTTGCAATGCTCAAATTGATCATCATTCTTTTAGTCCCTTGCTTTTAATTTCAGACTTTCAAATTCCAGAGGAAGTTCCAGTACATGTTCCAGATCGTTTCTCAGAGTTGCAGCAGATTTTTCTTTAGCGGAAGCATAAGTACCAACAAGTATATTAGCTTAGCGTTGTTATCCAAAATTCCAGATGAATTTCCAGCAGTTTTTGTCACTTCGTTTTCTAATTCCAGCTGAATTCCAGTGACTTTTGAGTTTCAACTTTCGAATTTTAAGGGCATCCAAATTATTCTATATGCCTGAAAAATTTATTTGCTCAAGGAATTCTTGGCACTTAAAGGATTAGAGTCGTAAGTATATTATTATCGCAAAATATTACCATACCATTTTTACTCAAAAATCATGGAGGATTTACATATCAATAATTTACAACATGCAATGCATCGAAAACATTCAAATAATATTATTAGCAATTAAAGCACTTACCATTTTCTTCAAATATAATTCAAATCAATTTTTGCATTTCGGTACCCAAATGAATTTACTGGTGGTTCTCATTTTATATGGACAAGAAAAATATTTATGCCCAATTTTACCACAATAATTGCAAGTATTATATGATAAAGATGATGCATTCGATAACTTGCTCAGTTCCTTATAATGCGAGTGAAAACCAATTCCAACTTTATCTAATGCCACATTTTGCAAACTAAGTAATTTATCGAGATTTTCTTTGCCCTTAGTGAATTTTTCAAGGCATTTATTCAAATCAATAACCTCGTTTTCTAGCACAAAATTCTTTATGGATAAAAAATATTTTTCTTTTTCGTAAATAGCTAGCTTTTCAATATAAGAATCTAATTTAGCTTCTATTTTTTCTTTTTCATTATTGACAATAATAATTTTTCTTTTCAAGATATCATTCTTAGAAACTAATTTTTCCAAATCTCTTCTACACTCATTTATCATTTCATGCCAATCGTCTTCACAATTAAAATCATCACATTCAAGGTCATCATGACATTCATCAAAATCATTTATCTTATTAAAGTACGAAGTACATACCTCATCGTTTGTCATTAGACAAACATTTGCGATTTCCTCATCGGTCATATCCCCTTCGGATTCTTGATCATCCCAAGTTGTGCTTAATTCTTTGTGTTTTGACATTCGTTGGAACCGTTCACCTTTGTTGAGTAACGGGCAGTTGGGCTTTATATGACCGGAATTTTGGCATTGATAACACTTTATCTCACTCTCAAATTTTGAGGATTTCCGAAGGTTCCGGGGAGAATTTCGGGAGAAGTTCCGGGTAGAATTTAGTAATTGATTTATCCTTTTTGTGATCCTCGCGATTTCCTCATTCTTCTTGTCCTCATCTAAGTCTTCCAAATCATTATCGTCGTCCTGCATAGTGTTAGATTTAAAAGCAACGGATTTTTCTTTATTTAATTTTACCTCATCTTTTGCAAGGATGTTGAGCTCATGGGATGTGAGGGAACCGATAAGTTCCGCAATGCTCATATTGTTCAAGTCCTTTGCTTCTTGGATTGCGGTCACCTTTGGAGTCCATTCTCGAGGCAAGGATCTCAAGATCTTTTTGACTTGTTCACTTTGAGAGTAGATCTTGCCAAGTGCCGTCAATGGGTTTATGATCTCCATGAAGCGAGCATACATTTGACTTATGGATTCTTCTTGCTCCATGTTGAACATCTCATATTGATGTACTAAAATATTGATCCTTTGTTCATTTACTTGGGATGTTCCTTCATGGGTGACTTGCAACATCTCCCACATATCGTTTGAAGAATCATACGGCTAGAAGGGGTTGAAACTTGCCTCGTGACGTGTGCCTTGACTGAAGTCGCTAGGATCAACGGCGACTCCATCACCCGCCCAACCTCACCACTTGCCCCACTTCTCAATTTACGTAAAAAATAGAAATAGAAAACTCAACCGCACACACCCCCACCCAGCGGCGACCCACCCGCCGCCGTCCCCATTCTCCTCTTGGTTCTCGGCGTCGGCCCCACTCGCCAATTATATCTCCCATCGCCGTTGCTCCTCTCTTCGGCTCCACTCGCCGTTGCGGCTCCTCCACTTGCCGATCTTCCTGGAGATCCGCTCTCTTTCCCAATTTCTTCTCCCAAGGTAATTTTTATTTATTAATTTAGCATATGCTTAGTATTATTTATTTTATAAAGGTATTAGTTATTTTATAAGTATTTTTTTAATTATTTATTATTTTATAGCATTTGTTTAGTTAATGATTGATGAGTTGTTTTACATGCCTAATATTTTAGGGTAAATGATTGATGAGTAGTTTAGTGTGTTAATTTTATATTCGATTTGTAGTTCTATTAAAGAAAATAAAATTTAAATTGATAATTAGATATTATTTCCTTAATCTTTTGTAGATTTATTGCGACTAAAAATTATGTTAAACTGTTGGAACTTCGGTTGCACTTTGACATTAATCACCAAATAACAGATTGAAGCTCGGACTCCATTTGTTCTATCTTTTAATAGTTAATAATTAGCTGCAATAACATTCATAATAATATGAAGATAGGCAAGGTGATGCACGAACTATGTCGCTCTCTTAACGAATTTCACGACCCCTTCTCTAATGAGGTGCAGAAAGGTTCCGATCGTGTTGCCTATGAGATACAACAACCCAGCATATCTCTCCGTTGTAACTTCAAAACTGCACGTTCAAGTGAAGCAAAAACTTACACCCGACACACAGCAAGAGCTCAATATATGTATATAATATATGATCTTTTGAAAGACATTTTTCTTCACTCTTTATGTTCTCTCATCCATTTTCTCAAGCCACAAAGCCACCCTTTTATAGCGTAAAATAGGATCATCATAAAATACATATTTAATAATGAATTGGGAAAATTTATAGAGGTTATATGAGGCAAATAAAGTTTTTGCAGGTTTCAAAATGTTGGTCCAAATGACCTCAGTCAAAGAAAATATTTAGTAAAATATTATTTTTATTAAAACACCCCAACATAAAGTTTACGTGTTTTTTTGGAGGTCACACTATTCCCGGCTATTGGGTAGCAAGATATAATATTTCACATAAAACTGCTTTTCGAATTAAACGTGACTTGTCATTTGCTCAATTTTTATCGAAGTTGTATCACCGCAAAAGATGTCGATATTAATCAGCTTGAACTGAAGGTATGGTGTAAATCATATATTTTAAATGGAGAAAGAATGAAGGAGATGATTATCAAAATGACAACAGATGAAGATTTATAAATGTATATTGATCCGGAAGAAGGGAACGACTCAATGGAAGTATTTGTTGAGGTTCAACCGAGATATACTGATAGTGTCTCACCACAAGCGAGTATAGGTGGTGCTCTTACTTTGCTATAGGTAATAAGGTTTTTTATACTTCTAAATCTTAAATTAATAGTTTACTATACTTGTGCATTATAATAGTTTATGTTTATTAATTAGTGTTAGGCATGGTCGATGATTCTTTTACTAGCTCCAATAATACCACCAGTAGTAGACAATTCTCCCCATCGCGTTGCATATCCTCATCCACCTTATGGTGCACTGCGAATATCTTATGTATTAATAATTTATTTGTATGCAACTTAATTATTTTATTATATTGATTTAGCTAAATTCCATACTTTATTATAGTTGGATTAATTCCATTAGTCACACTTAGGGGTGGAAATTGGAACGAAAATTCCGATTTCCGCCGAATCCGATCCGAAATATTCCGATTTTGGAACGACTTTTTCAATTCCGAATACCGAAATTCCGATTTCCGAAAATTCCGAAAAAAATCAGATCGGAATCGGAAATACATAACAGAATTTCGGAATTTCCGATTTCCGATCCGAAATTATTCCGATTATTTTCCGATTTATTCCGATTTATTCCGATTTTTCCAATTATAATAATATTAATATTTATTACTATATATAATATATACTATATGTCTATATCTATCCGCAGTCTGTACTAATTACTAGTAATATATATTAGTATATTACTAATATTTTTTTTCCAATTATTATATATATATATATATATATATATATATATATATATATATATATATATATTCTAAAACATAAAAAAGTCAAAACTCAAAATTTATTAGAATTACTTCGAAACCATTATTTGATGTTTCTTTCTGCAATTTGGCTACTGTGTCGATGATCAATTTTTTCTTTCCTTTTTTTTTTTTTTTTGGGAAAATTTCGAAAAATTTCGAAAAATTCCGAAAATGAAGATTTCCGAAAAATTCCGATTTTCCGAAAATTCCGAAAAAATCGGAATTGGAATCACTTTTTGATTTCCGAAAAAATCGGAATCGGAATCGGAATGCGTTTTGGACTTCCGAAAAAAATCGGAAATTTTCCGAAACACCCAAATCCGATCCGATCCGTCCGATTTCCACCCCTAGTCACACTCGATCTTCCAAAAACAGTATACGTATTTATCGTACGACGCTTGATCGGATGCTCTTAACATCAAGTTCATATAAGTTAACTGTATTTACGTTAATGTTTGATAAATTTATATAAAATATTTTATACATTAATGTTTGGTAAATTTCATTTTTTAATTCACTTATAATTAAAATACATAATAATACTAATATTGTAAATGCAATTTAGGAAAAGAAAATTCAGATTGAAAATTTGAAAAATGAAATAGAAACAATCGGCAAATGTAACTTTTGAAATCTCAAAATGGATAACATTGATCCAAAATAGGGAATTTTCAAAATACATCGATAAATTTCAAAATTTTAATTTTAGTTTCCACCCCTAAATACAACATTGTTATTCAATGTAGAGGTTCGATATACGTGATGAATAACGGAGCACAAGATTGTTACTCGTAGGGGTGTTCATACAGTAAAACTGTACCTAATCGTACTGGAGTTTTGGTACGTACCGAACCAAACTATTCGATTTGGTACATTTTTTTACCAAACTATTCAGTTTGGTACGGTTGGGTATCGGTGAAACCGAAATATATTTTATTATTTTAGAAAAGATAAAAAGGACAATTTAAATGAAATAATTCTTGAATTTGACATTAAAATTTCAATAATCGGCCCTAAAAACAAAAAGTGATTATCAATAGTCGCTACTTTGTAAACAATGAAAAAATTACCAATCTATAAGTATTTTATAATTTTGGGCAAATTACAGTCACCCCCGAGGTGTGGCCAAATTACGAAAAAAACCCAATTGTTTGGTAATTACAACCACCCCCTCCTTTTAAATATTTTTACGTAAAATTTATGTAATTTGATTATCTACCGAAGCAAATCGTATACTTAGTTCGATAAATGACATGAAATGTTGGCGTACTGGAATTTCGGTTCGATTTACCTAATTAGCATCCCTAAATTTATCTATGGAGGGTCTTTTCGTAAGATAATATATAATTGAGGGGGTGGCTGTAATTACCCAAACATGAGAGGAATTTTCGTAATTTCACCATAACTCAGGGGTACCCGTAATTTGCCTTTTTTTGCTAAATTTTCATTTGTACAATTGAAAGATAAGGCACGTCTTTGTACAACCTACAACTGGTGAAATACACCATGCGCTTTTAAATCGTAAATCTACAGATAATAACAAACACATCTATATATATATATGTGTACTTAGTGGATATTTATTTATATAGATCTACGGTTTAAAACCACAATGGTGTATTTCACCATACGTAGGATCTCAAATTCATAGGGCAAAATAGTAAGTTAGACAAAATCCAATAATCCGTTTCCCACTCCTTTAATATTTTCTTTCAATAACCTTCTAATATATATATATATATATATATATATATATATATATATATATATATATATATATATATATATATGTCCAAAATTTACAAATGATCTCACTAATTTTGAAATATTTACATGTTAAAATATTATTTGATGTGTATAATATTAGTAAAACAGAAAACCGGGAGCACCGCCACCGAACCCAGTAAACTTTTGTCACATTATTTTGTAGTAAGTGACCTTATACGAAAAAATAAATTGAAAACCAATAAGCTGAAGCACGACTTTGTGTAGACTGGTTTTTTTGTTTTTTTCTATCGTGCGACTTTTGGGTTGTAGTGGGGGTGAAAGGATATTTATGAAGAAGACAACCCATCATCATATCTTTTCATTTCAATGGTTCAACTCTTTCTTTTCACTTCACATTTTTTCTCACCGCCACAATAATAATAATAATAATAAATGGAAGCTTCTATTTTGTTCAACCCATCCGCCATGATTCCTTGTTTTTCAAGAACCTCATTCCTCCACTCAAGGTACACTCTTTCTTCTCTCTTGCTTTTTCTGAATTTCAAGAACCTTGGTCGAGTATAGAGTTAATCCAATCTAATCCAACCAAATCCAATCCAATCCAATTCAAATCCAATCAAATCCAAAATAATCCGGAATAGGTAGCCAAATGAAGCCTTAGAAAATGGAGGGCCCAAAGTGGAAACAAAAATCGATATAACTTGCATTCGTATGGGATCATGCGATTCCGATAAGAATTTGTACGTTTTTCCAGTGGATGTAATATGTTGTGATTTAATATATTGATAACATCCATAAATTTATTTATGGGTAAATTACAACAACCCCTGAGTTATGGACTTATGGTCAATTTACAAAAAAAAAAAAAAACTCTCTTGTTTGGATAATTACATTTACCTCTCAACTATGATTTTTTCTTACACCTCTACCCCTATGGTGTAAAATTCAACATAATCATCTATATTTCGTGGCATGTGCTCTAGTTTGTACTCATTTTGTGTAAAAATACAGTTTCTGATGCATCTCAATCTGATATATACAAGCCAAAAAACACATATTATGATCATCTTGCTTCAAAATGTGAAGTTCGAATTGTATAAAACGGGTACAAAAGTGATAATATTCCATATAATCTAGAAGATTCCACTAAATTTTATAGTTGAGGGGTGGTTGTAATTACCCAAACAAGAGAGGGATTTTCGTAATTTGACCATACCTCGGGGTGGTTGTAATTTACCCTTTATTTATTTGGTATATGCAGGGCTGGGCTAATGGTTCGTCAGAAGGTTTTCTTTTCTCGAGCTACACATGGTAAGATGTTACCTTTTGCATTATCGATCCTAGGATTGCAAGTTGGAACGAAGTTTCCGAATTCCGCCGATTCTGATCCAAAATTATCCAACTTTGGATCAAATATCTTCATTCTAATATCTGATATTTCAATTTCTGATTTTTCCGAATGTTATAGGATTGGAATTGAAATTATATATAATTTCTTGGAAATTCAGATTTCCGATTCAATTTTGATACCCACAAATAATTTCCGAAATATTTTATTAAATAGTTATTTTATACTATATATATAATGACATATTAAATATTGTATATTTTAATAAGTGTGACTATATTAATTTTTATTTAACTCATTAAATATGGACGCAATTTAATTGTAAAATTTCCGGAAATTCCTATTAAATTCCGAACATTTCCAATTAAATTTTATGATTTTTTTTCCATCTGTGATCTTTTTGGATTTTTCCGAAATTTACAAAATTTCTAGAATTGGAATATATTTTTGAATTCCGAAAATTTCGGAATTGGAATTGGAAGTATTATTTGATTTCCGAAAAAAATTGAAAATTTTCTGAATGGCTTGTTTCTGAACCAATCCGATCCATTCGACTTTGAGTCCTAATTGATCCTCTACTGATAATATTGCGGTAATTCCTTTTGATTAGTTAATGAAAGTTAAATATATGACAGACGGATCAGTTAGCTTACGTCTCGTATCTCCGACACTATTAGCGGCAGAAAAGGAAGAAGCAAAAGCCGTGCTGGCATTATTCTTAAAGAAACAAGGTTTAAGAAACGCAGTTGCCACAAAAACTATCAACAAGTCAAACGCATTTATCGACCACCTCGTTTCACTGCTTCACTCCGTCCACAAGTCTCGCTACTTAGTAGGTTCGATCTCTCGTTTTCTTTTTGCACCCATTACAATCATTTTCGAAAACTTAATTGGGTAATATTTATTATTGCATACAAATATTATTTTTTATATTTAATTATAGGCCGTGAGCTCACAACTCTCGAGATTAGAGATGTTCTTATACCGTACCTCGAGACATTCGAAGAGGAGTATGGATCCCTTTTGGTGGACGTTGTGGAGAATTTCTCTGTCAAGGAAAAAATAGACGAAAAAAACATATCCTTTGAAGAAAAAGATGTAGAAAAAAATCAGTGAATATATTTTCGTGTGTGTAATTAATGCTAGGTTTGTGTAGTAATTCACAATTGTTAGTCGAAAAATAATTCTTCGACGAGCTTTGGTAATTTAGTTAATTTTATTTTAGGTGGTACTTGGGAGAGAATATCTTGTATGATCCTTTTTTTTTTTTTTTTTTTTTTTTCCGAATGTATCTAAGTTTTGTAATTAAATTTATTTGTGGTGAACTTGCAGCTTTGGATTTGAGGTATGTATATTGTTATTAAATTTTGAATCTTTGTTACGTACCATGAAAGTTCGGAAATCTTTTCGCAAATAGATGTTCTTGTTCATTTGGACAAGGTGTAGGAAATATTTTCGAAAAAAGTTGTTCTTGTTCATGAAGGTGACAGTGAGTAGAGATATTTTTAACTGATCGGATTGGATTTGATCAAGACGAACAACGCTAAATTCGATTATTTTACGATCATGGTTTTCTGAAACATTCTTTTTCCACCCGATCGATTTTTTATATTCGAAAATAAGCTTTTGATCTCATTTTCGACAACTTGTTCTTGTTTTTCAACCAAAAGATATGGCAGTATAAATTGACCTTGCAATACACGCACATATCTGTGTCGTCACAACTAAAAAATTACAAACAATTTCGTAAACAAAATAGTTAATTTGCATACATTTAAAACATCACTGAAAACACCTTAGCAGTATTAACGAAAAATAAGCTTCAATTTCTCCTCGGCTTCAACTAGTTGACGAATGTCGGATCTTCATGCTCAATCCGGGGGAAAAGTCAAAAATGCCCTTTCTGTAAGCTGTATTTCCCTGTAAACGTCATCAATCTTAAGCAACATAAAGTTATGTAATTTCTATGAAAAACCCAATTGTATTATTATTGGATAAAATTTGCAAATTTGCTTTTTGTCACAAATTCACTTTCTCACTGTAAATTGTAAATGTCAATTATAATTTTCTTGCCACTTTATTAATCCCTGTTCATCATTGTTAAGTTTATAAATTACCAAGTTCCATAACATATAGATTTAAGGATGCAATGTAATTTCTCAAAAAAAGAAAAAAATAAATAAATAAATAACGTACGGAAAATGTAATAATAACCACAAACAATACTAAAGCATTCATTAGTACTAGAATGAAAAACATAGTTATTATTTATCAAAAACAAAAAAAGAAAAAAACACATAGTTATTGATAACCATACCGCTTACTAGGGGCGGAACCAGGATGAAAATGTAGGGGGGCTAGCTAAAATTTCGGGGTTCGGGGCAGCGCCCGAATTTTTTTTTTAGGTTCACTAGACATTGCAAAAATGAGTTTGTATTGATATTTATAATTAAAATGTCATATATATAAAAAAAATATCGTATTTTAAGCATGACAAAAAAATTTAAATTAATTCAAATTATTTTAATAATGTATCGTACTTAATATTTTGGGGATTCATGGCATCGTCTCATATTAATTTTTAGAGTTATTGATAAAAAAATTCAAAAATATGTAAATATTCATAAATTTTATTTCAAATTATACAAGTTTTCACCATTTTGGAGAAGAAACAAAAAAGTTAAGAATTAAGATACATATTTGCAAAAACTTTAGGGGGGCTAAAAGTAATATTCAAAAAATACAGTGCCAAAATACATAAAAAAAATTTTTTTTTTTTAATCTTGGGGGGTCAACAGCCCCCCCTAGCCCCTTCTATCTTCCGCCCATGCCGCTTACAGTTCGAGTTCGGGTTCGGATTCGGATTCGGATTCGGATTCGTATTCGTATTTGTATTCGTATTCGGATTCAGATTCAAATATGGGTTCGCGTTCGGGTTCGTATTCATATTCGTATTCGTATTCGTATCCGGATTCGGGTTCGGGTTCGGGTTCGGAGTAATCCCCCAATATGGCACTTGCCACAGCTACCATAACTACAGCTACCACGGCGCGAAACAAGACATAGGCCACCATGCTTACTGTTACAGGGGTTAATTTATCACCGAAATTTTCCCACCGTACGGCCTGATTTACGCACTAAATCAGTCAGCCTACTCAACAATTCCTCACACAAACGTATGGCACCATCGTTGTATCAAATGAACAGCAACAATCACAAGTATGCAGCGGAAATCGAACAACACAAGCAATTTACGAGCAACGCTCAACCTTTATTAATTCACTCACGAACAATACAAGGAAAGCCCTTGGTGCACATACAAAATCCTCACAACAGATGCTATTGATTGCAATCTGAGTCACTCTCTATGGCCGGTTCGGATTTGTGCACTCAAGGGCCAATAAATACAAGTTACAATGCAGTTTACACACTAAACTGCCAAGGGACACATGGCGGCACGCAGGCCAGCCACTTGGCTCACTAATCTAACATAAAGGGACGGTTTTTCAAGCCTTTGCTGATGCCAACCGCTCCGCAACTGCCTTCCTTAACTTCCCGAGTCAATTAGCTGCCCGGCTTGCCCAATCGGTGCGCATGCACGCCCAAGGATCGAATCCGCCCGCACGCGTGCAATTCAGCCCGCTTGCCATGCCTTTCTCGGCCAAGCACCTCAATGCTTGCCGATCACTCGAAACCCTTGCTTTGTAACTTTCGGCCACCGTTTGGCCCATGTGTAGCTTGCCTTGTGCCAACACGTCTTGGCACCAATTCTTTGCCTACACGGTCTTTTGGCACGCCCGCACATCGGGCTGCCTTCATCGACTTGCCCACGCTTGTCAAGTCGTGGTCGATTTCCCTCGAACGCTCGTTTGCCCAAGTTATCGGCCGCATGCCGATCACTGCCCACGCTTGTCCGCATTTGCTGCCGAGCAACGCCCGTGCCAGCCACAAGTACTTTCGATCACCGTTCCCACTTGAACCAAGTCGATGCTTGCTTTCTCGGACAAAACACCCCGAATGCTTATCCGACACTCGACCACTCATTGGCCGATTGTGTGGCTGCCTTGTGCCAATCCCTACTTGGCACCATTTATCGGTCATGACTCGGCCACACTCGAGTCATTACCGATATCACCGATTAAGGGGGTAACAGACCTCCCCCACCAACGGTGTTCGACGCCCTCGTCGAACCAACACCATCGGCCTCAGCTTTCTCTCGTTTCCACTTGTCTTGCCACCGTCCTCGATTATGCTTGATCAACAGCACCACATCGAACCCCGAATTCCAAGTCTGATCCCACGAACTTCCCACAAATTCTTTCAGCCCTCGGAAAAACGAACGCCAACCACGTTCACACAGCAGCACCCAACCACAAGTGAAAATGCTAGTTTTTGGCACAACTAGCATTTTATCTCGATTGCCACACCGATCGAGAAAGGAGATCACCAACCCACGGAAATCACCCAAGCTCGGCTTCCATTTCATCAACAACAGAAACCAACCAACCAAATATCCAACACGCAACGCAAACTCAGAAAATACCACATTTCGAACCCACAAATCATACCACACAGGGCAGCAACTTAGAACAAAAGTAAGGCCACAATGCCCATTCAAAAACCCAAATGAATACCTCAACTTGCCTTCAGCCCTTGTCTCATTTCTCGGCAATGTACGTATAAGCAAACCAGCCCGAGAATTCACCGTCTTGGCTCCAACGGTTGCAATTATGCTCGATGACTCCTCGTCGTTCGATTCTGCCTCTAATTGCACCGCAGCCAACATTTCCACCGGTCTCTTTCCCGCCTTTGCTTTAGTCACGTACGAGCACTCAACGAAGCATGGACACTCTTCGTCCATAATCATTAGCCCTCCGAGAAATGGTATCACCGCAGCCTTGGCAGCAAGTAGGAACTCTTGCCCCAATATCACATCGAAATCGTCTAGTGGTACGGCAGTCAATCCGCACTGCCCTTTCCAAGAACCGATCACAAGATCGACATCGGTTCTGCCTTTCACCGGCCCCGCTTCTGAATTCACAGCCTTTACTTGACTTGCATGTTTTGAGAGAGTCAAGCCCAGCTTCTTGACTTCTCTCTCGGCAACGAAGTTGTGAGTTGCTCCCGAATCAACCATCGCATTCACTTCTTTGCCATTGATCAGCACCGAGGCATACATCAAGCCCTTGGTGCCGTTTGGTGCCTTGTCCACGACCAAAGCACTCAGCAACTGAATCGGATTCGCACGCCTCGTTTCGTCCGAATCCTCACTATCCGACTCCCGCATCAAAGCATTCAACTTGCTCTTCTTAGGACAGTCCCTCATCCGGTGGTTGCCGTCACATAGAAAGCAGCCCCGGTTTTGCTTGTTGACGACGGCCTGTCCAACGGTCTTAGTTTGTACCGAGGATCCTTCGCCATCACCGCTCTCTTTCTGCTTCCAATTTCGGCCACCCTTGCCACCAAACTTCTTTCCCTTGGACTTATCCCTCTTCGAGCCTTCCTTATCGGAATCATCGGCCCCCATCACCTTGTAATCGACAAGTCGATCGGCTGCCGAGATAGCACTTGGCAGATCTTTCACACCTTGTCTTCGCAACTCAGTTTGGGCCCATGGCTGCAAGCCAGCCATAAAGTTGAACAGCTTATCTTCATCGGACATGTCACGTATGTCAAGGAGCAGAGAACTGAATTCCTTGACATACTCTCTCACACTTCCCTTGTGCTTCAATTGCCGAAGGGATTCCCTTGCCAACCAACTCGTGTTGCAAGGAAGGAATTGTTCTTTCAACTCCCTCTTCAACGATTCCCAGGTTTCAATTTTGTCCCGATTGGCACTAGCATCGTCGGAAAGACGTGCTCGCCACCACAACTTCGCATCACCCGGCAAGTACATGCTTGTAATGGTCACCTTCTCTTGATCGGACACATTCGCTGCCTGGAAATAGTTCTCCATGTCCCAAAGGAAGTTTTCTAACTCCTTTGCGCTACGTGCACCCCCAAACGTAGCGGGTTCAGGCACCCGTACCTTGGACGACGACGATCTGCCCTCAACAGCACTCGACGTCCCCTCACGAATCGCCCGTTTCACCACAGCCAAATCCGTCAAAACCGTCTCCAACTTGGCTTCAACGGCATCACTTAGCAACCCAAGATCTTCAGCAGCACTTGCCATCCTAGTCTCCACAAATTCCGGTAGATCGGCTATAGATTTGGATAGCCGTTCGAACGCTTGTTGCCCATCAACAAGTTGTTGGAGAATAGGGGCTGCTCTCAGATCAACGGGCGGCCCAACAAGAGTCTCAAGACGTTGCAATCTCGCTTCCAAATCGAGCAACGCTGCTCGTGTAGGATTCATCATTGAGGAAGAACCCGAATCTTCCATGTGAAGAACACCGTTCAGAACCCGAGAACCTGGCTTTGATACCAACTGTTACAGGGGTTAATTTATCACCGAAATTTTCCCACCGTACGGCCTGATTTACGCACTAAATCAGTCAGCCTACTCAACAATTCCTCACACAAACGTATGGCACCATCGTTGTATCAAATGAACAGCAACAATCACAAGTATGCAGCGGAAATCGAACAACACAAGCAATTTACGAGCAACGCTCAACCTTTATTAATTCACTCACGAACAATACAAGGAAAGCCCTTGGTGCACACACAAAATCCTCACAACAGATGCTATTGATTGCAATCTGAGTCACTCTCTATGGCCGGTTCGGATTTGTGCACTCAAGGGCCAATAAATACAAGTTACAATGCAGTTTACACACTAAACTGCCAAGGGACACATGGCGGCACGCAGGCCAGCCACTTGGCTCACTAATCTAACATAAAGGGACGGTTTTTCAAGCCTTTGCTGATGCCAACCGCTCCGCAACTGCCTTCCTTAACTTCCCGAGTCAATTAGCTGCCCGGCTTGCCCAATCGGTGCGCATGCACGCCCAAGGATCGAATCCGCCCGCACGCGTGCAATTCAGCCCGCTTGCCATGCCTTTCTCGGCCAAGCACCTCAATGCTTGCCGATCACTCGAAACCCTTGCTTTGTAACTTTCGGCCACCGTTTGGCCCATGTGTAGCTTGCCTTGTGCCAACACGTCTTGGCACCAATTCTTTGCCTACACGGTCTTTTGGCACGCCCGCACATCGGGCTGCCTTCATCGACTTGCCCACGCTTGTCAAGTCGTGGTCGATTTCCCTCGAACGCTCGTTTGCCCAAGTTATCGGCCGCATGCCGATCACTGCCCACGCTTGTCCGCATTTGCTGCCGAGCAACGCCCGTGCCAGCCACAAGTACTTTCGATCACCGTTCCCACTTGAACCAAGTCGATGCTTGCTTTCTCGGACAAAACACCCCGAATGCTTATCCGACACTCGACCACTCATTGGCCGATTGTGTGGCTGCCTTGTGCCAATCCCCACTTGGCACCATTTATCGGTCATGACTCGGCCACACTCGAGTCATTACCGATATCACCGATTAAGGGGGTAACACTTACTGTCTAAGACTAATTGATTAAGCTAATTTGTTTTCTTTTAGTTTTATGCCTAATTATTTTTTAGAGACAAAATGGGTTATTTATAGAGGCAAAATGGTCAGATTCATTTTAATAACCCGTTATGTGAACTTCGAGAAAGAAGTTGGAAAGATTCACGACTATTGAATATTGATGACAATGTATCTAATTAATTGGATTAGTCAAAATTACTAGACTTGCAACATTTAAATATTTATGGAATCATACTTGTAATCTATTGGATTAATCAAAATTACATTTGGTCTATAATTAATTATAATTCATTTACGAAGCAGTTATTGATCCTTTAAAAGTCAGGTCAGGCAGTGTATCTTACATATAAAAGAAAGAAACATTAGGCAACCCTAAGAAGCCCTAATGGCATTTTTGTAATTATTTATTTTTAATATTTGTTTATACCAATTTTCTAATTATATTGTCAACAATTATCAAAATTGACACTGAACCGTGAATAATCGTTCGGGCTTCAATCTCCTATTTTTCATCAATATTTGTTAAATTGGTCGATTTTTTTCACTTTTAAAATCCCATTCCGTGCGCTGGGCAACCATAAAAAACCCTAATGACATTTTTGTAATTATTTATTTTTAATATTTGTTTATACTAACTTTCTAATTATATTTTCAACAATTATTAAAATTGACATTGAACCGTGAATAATCGTTCTGGCTTCAATCTCCTATTTTTCATCAATATTTGTTAAATTGATCAATTTTCCACTTTTAAAATTCGATTCCGTGCATCACATGGGAAGAAAATGCTAGTATTGTTTAATTTCTATATAATTTTAATTTTCCTAAGATGATTTCCAGATAGTTGGATCATTTTGAAAGATGAGAAAAATGAGGATTTTATTTATAGGTCAAAGGTCAGATCTGAAGAGTTTTCCATTTTTTTTAATTGCTGATAGATACTATCAGAGTGATGTGTATAATTGGAGTTAGGCCTACATGCTCAAATTGGCCTATTTTGAGGAAAAATCCAATTACACTCTTAATTACATTTAATTTGTCTCACATTGGTTTTTAACAAGAAAATCACATCAAACTCAACCTATAAATATGTGTTATCATTCACATAATAAGGTACGCACTATTTAGGCAATTAATTAATATTAATTGTTTATATTGTGATAGTCTTCTGACTTGAGCGTCGGAGGACAATCGCCGGGCCACCCCCGGCGTGTCACCTAGTGTTTTCAACTGTTTTACAGGTTAACAAGTGAAGTCGTCCCTTTGACTACCTCAGACGCGTGGCTAGGACTCTTAGCATTCCTGATATTGGGTTTGGAGATTTCCGGACTTAGAAGACGGGCTTCAAGACCATTGGGTTGACCCAACATTTTGGAGCAGCATCTCTTTGGCGCCGTCTGTGGATGCAAACTAGATCGCGTATCACAAATGTAGGTGGTCAAGGCGATGTCATCCAGCCGCCTCGAGGTAGCGGCAAAGTCCCAGAGCTGCCTCGAAGTAATAGTACTACGGGAGCAGATAACAAAGGTGGTCAAGGCTATTCCAACCAACCGCCTCAAGGTAGCGGTAGAGTCCCAGAGCCGCCTCAAAGGAAAAGAACTACGGCAACAACTAATGAAGGTGGTCAAGGCGATTCCAACCAACCATCCCAAGGTAGCGGTGGATTCCCAGAGCTGCCTCGAAGGAAAAGGATTACATGAGCGGCCCACCCAATGAAGTATTCAGAGCCGGTCGTTCAGATGTCGGCGGAGGAGTTGCAAGACATGATGGATGAAACGGCAGCCAATGCAGCAACTTGGGCAGCGACAGAGGCGGTGGCGCAGTACGTTACTACTCGAGGCGGAGCCGACTTCCAAGAGCCAACTCCAACAGAAAACGATCTTTCGAATTCCATCCATATCCAATCCACCCCACCGATTGTGGAACTTTACGACTCAGAGGAGAAAGTGACACTCAGCGACCGGAGCTTCTCCTCTGAACGAGCCCCTCGAGGATACGTTCACCGCCAATCGATTCAGCGCGACCCATCCTCGGACCGCCCCCCTCGAAAGGAAGCACATCCTAGATCAACACGCCCTGTGAGGCAAAGGGCTCATTCAAGGGAGAGAGCAGCGCATAACCGTCAAGAGAGAAGTATTTCTTCTTGGCCAGGCGATCCATGCCACGAGTCCCGAGACAAAAAGTACCGCATACGTTCCTTTAGCCGTGGAAACTCCCTTCGAAACGAACATGGAAATAGATATTCCCGACCTGAAGAGACGAGAAGGCGACACGAGGGCTTCGATGACCGTAACTCAAGGAGCCCACGACGAGAAGCTTCGAGGCCAACGGTCGCTCGCTTTGAAGCATTCACCACCCGAATTAGCCCATTTATTCCGACTATTATGGAAGAAGTATTTCCTCTCGGATTTAGGACCCCCAATCTCCCCCAATTCGATGGAACCGGGGATCCTCAAGATCACTTAAATAATTTTTACGCCAAGATTGACCTCTGCGGCCTTAGTAACGTAGCTTACTGCAAGAATTTTTCAAACCACGCTAACTGATCAGGCACAAATTTGGTTCAACGGGTTGCCCGGAGGGTCCATAGACAATACTCTATAAATAAAAAATACGCCAAAACTGGATCGTATCTCTTCAAGGTCATACAGCGAGAACAAAGCAGTACATGAAGTGCCCCACCTTAATCACGAAATGTTAGCCGGCATACTGCAACACAATTTGAAGCATGTTCGTTTTTAAGAATCCATCGCAGGCCGACCCCCTATAACCTTAGAAGAGCTCCTGAACCGCGCTGAGAAGTACGTTTGGATTGAGGAGAATGCAGAGATGAGTGTACCCGTTAATCGAAAGTGCGACGAGGAAAGCCACAACTATATTAGATAAGAAGAGAGGCGACCCGCCAAAAATCGCACCATCGAGAAGTTCTCACCTCTCAAGGATAAGCTTGTTGACATGATGATCATCGCTGAACAGAAGGGTATTCTACAACTACCGAGAAGGATAAAAGAGAATCCGAAAAGACAAAATTTGGATGACTACTGGGAATACCACAATGATCCGGGTCACACTACTGAAGAGTGCTTTCAGCTTAAGCGAGCACTCGGAAGACTTATCCAAAACAGGCACTTGAGAGAATTCCTAGAACAATCGCAATCCTGAAGAAATACTTTACTTAGTATCTATTATCGCCCCACGCGGGGCCCGTGTAATTTATTTTCACCAATAAGTCGGTGGCACACCGCCCCGCACAATATTCTCAATTATGTAATAAATCGGGGGCATACCGCCAGACGCATGATTCTTCATAAACTATTTTAGTCGGTGGAATACCACCGCCGCGATTTCTACATTAACCATATGTCTTCTCCACGCGTTTAACAAAAAATCAATAGACTCAAAAAATAGCTAAAGGGGAAGATATCAGGGATCACAAAGGGTCTGGCCAACTCGAACCTTGATTTCTCGCTCCCAAAGCTCCAAAAAAATAAAAATAAATAAAAAATAAAAAAATAGAGCAACTAAAGCTCAATGGAGTCCGACCCGCCATAAGAAGTTCAAATAGAAAACTTGGGCAGAGGGTTGACTTCCTGCATAAAAAACTTGAGGGTCTGATCAACCACCAAGTACAAAAATACGACTTTCCACTAGGCGATAAATCCAACGGATACCGTCTTACCTAAAAAGATAAAGTAAAGCTCATTCTTTACGAGAGCCGAACCTCTCAATAGGCAATATAGCCAAGGGATACCGTCTCACCGGAAAGATGAAGCATAACTCATTCTTTACAAAAATACGGACTTTCCATTAGGCGATAAAGCCAACGGATACCTTCTTACCTAAAAAGATAAAGTAAAGCTCATTCTTTACGAGAGCCGAACCTCTCAATAGGCAATATAGCCAAGGGATACCGTCTCACCGGAAAAGATGAAGCAAAACTCATTCTTTACGAAATGTGTGCTTCCCACTAGGAATAAAGCCGAGGGATTTCGCCCCGTTAAAAAGATAATGTAGAGCTCATTATTTACGAAAGACGGACCACCCCCCACTAGGCGATATAGCCAAGGGATACCGTCTCGCCGGAAAAGTTGAATCATAACTCATTCTTTAGGAAATGCGCGAGTCCCACTAGGCAATAAAGCCAAGAGATATCACCCACTAAAGAAGATATATTAAGTTCTAGTTCTTGATGAGAAACGGACTCCCAATTCACAAAGTCTCGAAGCATTTTCTCCTAAACAAATTAGCCATTGGCAATTTTTTCCGAAAAAAAAGAGATAAATGAATAATAAAATTATATATATATATATATATATATATATATATATATATATATATATATATATATATATATATATATATTATTTTATTGTATAATATAATATAATAAAATAATAAACTGGAATAAAGAAATGAAGAGGCATACGGTTTAAACAAAAAGAGGGGGGGGGGGGGGGGAGCAGGAAGGCATCAGAACTAGACATGGCCACGGGTCGGGTCTGACCCGGACCCGACCCGGCGACCGACCCGACCCGCCCCGGCCCCGCCCCGTTGACCATGGACCCGGACCCGAAAATGTATGGGTCGGTTTCGGGTCCCGATATTTAGGACCCGAGACCCGACGGGTCCACCCGGCGGGTGGACCCGAGGACCCGACCCGAGGACCCGTCGGGTCCACCCGAATAAAAAAATATTTTTTTTTCAAAATTTTAAAAATACACCGGCTATAAACCGGACCCGGTCCGGGAATTCAAAAATTTTATTTTTTTTTTTAAATTACAACGGCTATAAAACTGGGGTCCACCCGAAAATTTCAATTTTTTTTTTTTTAAATTACAACGGCTATAAACTAGGGTCCACCCGGACCCGACCCGGACCCGAACCGGACCCGAACCGGACCCGAACCGAAAATTTCAATTTTTTTTTTTTTTTTTAATTTCAACGGCTATAAACTCGGGTCCACCCAGACCCGACCCGGAAATTAAAATTTTTTTTTTTTTTTTTTTTTATTTCAACGGCTATAAACTCGGGTCCGAACCGGACCCGACCGGTCTAATTAATATTTTTTTTTTTTTCACATTTTTTTACCTATAAATACCCTTCATCCCCCTATCAATTTTCTCACCAATTCACTCACAATTCTCTCTAATCTCTCAATTCTCAAATCTCAAGTGGTTTTTATTTTCGGTTAAATTTGCAAGCATTCTCTACTCTCTTTTCGGTTTTTGTTTTCGTTACTCTAAAAAAAAATGTCTTCAAGTGGTAATCGTGGAACGGGAAAAGGAGTAATCCCTCCCGAATTGGAGTGGGATTGTTCCGATGATTGGCAAAACCAATCAATTCCCGAACTCGAATCTCACACTATCGATTTTCAAAATGTACTTGATAGTATTAGTAGTGATGATGAGCCGACCGAGGTACCGCCTCCTAGCCAACCGACCGGAGTGCCACCTAGGCCAAGGCGATCAAGGGCTTCTAGGCCATCTCCAACGCCATCTTCTACGCCGTCTCAATCATCACTCGGTGGAGGATCCCAAATTAATGATACGGAAACAAAATCCGAATTGTTTCGTGTCCATTTTACTAGAGCGGTTATGGCGGACGGGAGCATTCAAGCGTTTTGCAATTATTGCAAGGTATTTATTTTTGCAAGTTTTTTATTTTTTATTTATTTGTCTATTTAATTTAGCAAATGTATTAATAGTTTTTTAATTTAATATATCGGGTGCACCTAAATCATACGCGTGGAAAAAGGGCGATGGGCATGGGACCTTTCGTAAGCACTTGTTTACCAAACATCCGACGGAATTCGGTCGCGACAAAACTCAAACACAAATACGATTTAATTCTTCACAGGAAGGTACCGATTCTCAACTTTTTAAATTTTCAAAAATTGTAGAAAGAGAAGAATGGGCTAGAGTTATTTCAGTAGCATCACTTTCATTTAGTTTTGCTGATAATGATTGTCTTATAGACCGTTTTAAAAACATGTATGGACCTAGTTGTTCTCGTCAACCAAAAACTACAACTACTCGAACTACAAAAAATTTGGTTTCTCGACTTAAACTTGAATTAGTACAAGAATTTCTTATGCTAGACAACAAAGTTTCCATTTGTTCTGATATTTGGAGTGATCATTGGGGTCGTAATGACTATATGGGTGTCACATGTCATTGGATCAATCGTGCATGGAAACTTGAAAAAAAAATAATTGGTTTTCCTGTTATGAATACTGGTCATTTTGCATATAAAGACTTATTATGTCAATTTTTTCAAACAGAATTTCCTAAGGCTGGAATTTATATTTTACCATCTGAATGGGATACATGCTTGAAAATTTGTAATGTTTTAAGCATTTTTTCCGAAAGTTCTGATTTATTATCTGGTACTTATTATCCTACTGCTCATTTAGTTGTTTATCAGTTATGCAATATTGCCGGTGTTATTAACGAAGCTATGCAAATTGAAATTTTAGTTCCTTGTCTGAATGAAATTAAGAAAAAATTCTGCAAATATTATATGAATATTCCTGAACTATATTTGGTTGCTACAATTTTAGATCCTAGACTTAGGCTTGATCTATTACCTGATATGCTACAATTATATTACGATAATTTGTCTAAGGATATATCATTGATTGATTGCCCTCCACTTCCTAACGTACCTACTCTTGTTAGCACCTCGACTACATTATTAAATCAACTTTATGATGAATATGCTAGTATATCTGGAACATCTAATGTTCCAAATAACAATCCTACTTCAACAACGGATACATCTACTATGTTGGCGGCCCAACGTTTATTGCATGAGCGCTTCAAGCGCCCAAGGTCCTCATCCTCAAGTTCAAGTTCCAATCAACGATTGGAACTTGAGAGTTATTTAACCGTTAGATTTGATTCCACAGAAAGTACAGATTTTGACATACTAGCGTGGTGGAAGTCAAAAAGTTCATCGTTTCCAATTTTGGCACGTATTGCCAAGGATGTTCTCGCTTGCCCCGTCTCCACTGTTGCGGTCGAATCCGCCTTTAGTGTAGCCGGTAGAGTATTGGATCCAACAAGAAGCAATCTCGGTGCCGACAATTTCGAAAATCAAATGCTTTTGGGAGATTGGACGAAAACCGACTACAGACACAAAGATGATCACATCGACAAAGACGACGACGATGATGATAAATATGTTCCTACAGAAGGTGGGAATACAACTTCACCCGGCGGCACAAGCGACGACTAAAAAGGTAAGTAAAGGTAAGAGAACTACGTGGACTTTGATTCCAAACCGGATACGTAGGCAACTTAGTTTTAAATTTAAAATTTATAATTTTGAATTTAAAACTAAGCTCAAGTCCTTTAAATTTATCTTTATTTTTTCTTTTTTTTTTATATGTGAAAATAAAATTAAAAAAAAAAAAAAAATTTTCAAGAACCGGTTTGGACCCGGACCCGGCCCGGACCCGGACGGACCCGAGTGGACCCGCCCCGGACCCGGACCTGGACTCATGCGGGTCGGTTTCGGGTCCCGAAAAAGTAGGACCCGGACCCGGCGGGTCCGACCCGGACCCGGACCCGGCCCGACCCGGGGCCGTGTCTAATCAGAACCCCACCTCACGTCTTCTGCCCTTGGTGCCCGTGACATCAGCAGCTCTCTTGCTGATGTCACATCCCACTCGACTGTCACACTCCCAACCTCTCTGAGTTGAGCCATCCACCCGAGTTGACCCATCCAGACGAGTCAACTCGCTCTCCAAAGAAGACCCTTGTGCACGGATTTCGAAATTGAGTGACGTCACGATACCTCCCCTCCCTCAATTTCTGTGCACGGCCCAAGCCCCAGCACACACTTTATGAAATGCTAACTTGCAATTTTCTTCAAAAAAATTGGCTTTCTGTATAAAAATAAAAAAACAAAATTCAAGGAAAGGAAAAAAGAGGGCAGTCGGCAGCGCATAACAGTGACGCCACAAGTTGCCTCTTGCCTCTATTTCAAGCCGCATGACATCACGCGGTCCCTTCTTCAAACCACACAGTTGACTGCTTGATGCCGCACCCAAATTACTCTGCCTTCGCTTTGCGAGTTGAGACGCCATCCGAGTCGACTCGCTTGCCAAGGCTGACCCATCCGCACGGAGTCCGAAGCTGCATGAGTCACGGCTTCCGTTCCGCCCTCGATTCCCGTATCGCGGCTGCCCGTCACGTGTATGGGAATTTGTGTCTCCACAATCTCTTGCTTATAACTTTCAACTAACAAGTCCAAACTCCATCAAATTTGTCATAACTGACTCCAAAATTTTCACACCACCATTAGTAACTTCCTATATTTTGAAAATTCTCATATCTTAAAAAATCTCGAATTCATTAAAACGCCACAAATCTCGAATTCATTAAAACGCCACAGGAACATTGAAGCCCCGTAAGTTTTTCGACAAAACTTCAATGTACTCTGAGTCGTGAGGCCCGAACGTACAATTTCGCCGCATACTCAAGCATCAAGCCGTGCCCTGCAGCAAATCGACGTCCTCGAGGAGCATGCCAATTTCATAAGCTCCCAAACTTTGCTCTCAAACTTGGCGCTTCTAGCCACCAAACATCTACCCTCGAAGTGTGAGCAACCAACAATAACACATCGGCCCTTGATATTCTCATCACCATTCGTTCGAATCTGACCTCGGGAGTTACGCCCACACCACCTCAAAAAAAGAAAAAAAAAACGTATGGAAATTCAACCAACTCGCCCCGAGACTTGGAAATTTCCGCCGCCCAAAACTCTAGCACGCGCCGTCAATTCAGCCTATGCAAGATCTATGTAGTCAACTATTCGACTACTTTGAAACTCCAACAAAAAGAAAAAAATTACGTATTCAAGAGACTATTTCTTAGTTACTCCCAGGCAGGTCCACGAGGTCGTGGCCCAACCTGGGAGTGGGGGGCTTAATGATATTGTATAATTGGAGTTAGGCCCAAGATGCTCAAATTGGCCCATCTAGAGGAAAAATCCAATTAACACTCTTAATTACATTCAACTTGTCCCACATTGGTTTTTAACAAGAAAACCACATCAAACTCAACCTATAAATATGTGTTATCATTCACATAATAAGGTACGCACTATTTAGGCAATTAATTAATATTAATTGTTTATATTATGATAGTCTTATGACTTGAGCGTCGGAGGACAATCGTCGGGCCACCCCCCGTGTGTCACCTAGTGCTTTCAACTGTTTTACAGGTTAACAAGTGAAGCCGTCCCTTTGACTACCTCAGACGCGTGGCAAGGACTCTTGGCATTCTTGATATTGGGTTTGGAGATTCCCGGACTTAGAAGACGGACTTCAAGACCATTGGGTTGACCCAACATTTTGGAGCAGCATCACATAGGAATTTCTTTAGCCATTTTCCCTACTTTACTGATATATATTACAAATATAATCATAGAATTTGATGAGTGTTTTAATTCTTCGTTTTTACAGTAGCAGATAATACGTCAATTGTGCGTGGATGCATCGCGAATCTGTTGTGTTTTTGGCCCATATAATCTGATGGGCCTTGAGTCTCATTTCTCCGATAACTGTCTATTATCATGGATGCCCAACAGTGTATTTTATGAGAGTTATTGTGGAAGAATTTGGAAAGTGATCTCATCCAATGGATCAAGGTTCTTTAATTTTGTCCCTTCATCTCTCATTTAAGTACTCTATCTTCTCTCCTATTTGAATCCCTGTCTTCTATTTATCCGTCTTTTCTGTCTTCTTTCTCTATTATGCTCTAAGACTTTTTCAATCGTGCGTCAAATGCCGCCGTTCTGGACGGACTTTGACTCTATGGTAATACCTCAATCGCTACTTTTAACTTGAGTCGTATTTATAAGTGGGGAACTGAGGGGAGGCAGTTAAGACAAGATACAAATCTTATGCTTGATCTAAAACCTAAATCCTTCTATTATGTGATATTTGGGACACTTTGGTGAGGGCGTGAGATTATGTACGTTCTTAGATTTGTGCTTCCCTCTGTGGGTTTTTTTGGGTGAATCTGAGCGTGAGAGAGAGAGAATATGTTTGAAGATCAGTTTTTCGATGATACTCTGATGGTGTTAGTGTAAATATTGGATTGGAAGATTGAGCTGTACTACAGCTCAACAACTTATCTTGTTGACTTTATGTCCCACTGTTGTAAAACTTGGTCATAATCATTAATATTATTGGGTTTGAATTCTACCTTCTCATGTAATCTTCGAAATCGGTGAATTGTCACAAAAGTTTTTACTTTAGTTGACATTTTAGCGTATTAAGACGTTTTTGGTAAACAAAAGTCACAAATATGCAACGAAACCAAAAACATCGCAAAATAATTCGTCGCTTGTGTTGCATTTTGGCCTAGTGACATTGCATGTTTTGTGTGTTGCTTAAGTAGATACATGTCTAATTTTGGCTTGCCTCATTGGGAGGCTCTAAAATAGTTGTTGAGATACTTGAAAGGCACTACGAAAACTAGTTTGTTGTTTTCTAAGTGTAAAAATGTTGTTGCACTTTGTGGTTATGTGGATTCAAATTTTTCCAATGATGTGGACAATAGGAAATATTCCATTTGTTATGTATTTACCTTAAATGGTGCCTGTGTTAGCTGTAAATCCTAACTTTAATATATTGTGGCCTTTTCTACTAATGCGTCTTGAGTATATAGATGCTACCGAAGCTATAAAAGCAACAATTTCGCTTAAATGTATACTTTCTGAAATTGGTTTCCTAAAAAGCAAAGTGGTTGTGCTTTCTGTAGTCAATCCAGTCTACTGTTGTGAAAAAATCCATGTTTTGCTTGATATAATAAAACATATTGATGTAAAGTTTTGTTTTATTAGAGATGATGTTGAAAAAATGGTCATTGACCTTGAAAATGCCATCTTAGTTTAACCATGTTGATCTGGGCAAAACGTATTTGCCTACTGAAATTTTTTTCTCATGATTGAAAAATTTGAACGTAATTTTTGAAATGTAACTCTTATGCTTTTACAGTTTTTGTGACTGACATTATGCATTATTTGTGAAGCGCATCTTCCCTTGCTTTCTGGTGATTGACTTTTGCACTCAATGTGAATGTAGAAAAACTTTATGTTTTACGTTTTACTTTCTTTGTGATATTGAAATACTTATAGTACTTTGTGTTTACATGTATTTTAAAATGAGTTAAATGCAAAAACTCCCCATGTGTTAATCCTAAAGACCAAAAACCCCCTGGATAAAATAAGTGGCAAAAATCCCCTTGTAATCAATAGTCAAAGCCATACACCCCCAACCTTTGTGCGTGTCATTCACTCGCTATGTGTTCGACTACTTGTGCGATTTTTGTATATTTTGTGCGTGAAAGGACAAAATTGCCCCTCTGAATCAATACTCATTAAACAATTAAACTACACATGAATTTTTAATAATATTTAAATTTAAACAAATAAGATGGAAAAAATATAAATTATATTTAAACAGATTCAAAAAGAAAAAAAATGAAAATGGCATACACAGCCACTTCATCATCTTCTTCCAAGGACCCAAACGGCCCCACCCCCGCCCACCTTTCCTCCTGCCAAGGCCGCCGGTTCGCCGGAAACCTCAAAAAATGTAGTACAATAACCACGACAATGGCAAAATTGGAATGCATAACTGGAGGTAAGATTCAGTTTTGGGGAAACCGAAGGAATGGTTGGCCCCGGGAAAATGGGTGGAGAAATCTGGAATTGAGTGACTGTTTTGTTGAGGAGACAAGAAGGTTTATTGTTGCGGGACGACGTGTAATGGCGTCAAAATTGTTGATCATGACTTTGAATTTTTGTTTTTCTTGGAATAATTTTGTAAGAAATTTTGAGTTGAGAGGGAATTCGTTGTTGTTAGGGGTTGAGAAGCTTGGTTGCCGGAAAGGGGTTTTAGTCCATGAACGGAGCCGGCGGTGTTGGGGTGGGGTGAGGTGAGGAGCGCAGAGAATTAAAATCAAAGTGTGTGTATTTGTGTGTCTGTGTGTTTTTCTTAATTTGGGGAATAGGGCTTAATTGAAAATATTAAGAACTGAATCGAAAATTTTAAAAACTTTATTTGGGCATAAAATTTTAGAGGTTGGACAGATTTATCAGAGGGTTTATTCGTCTTTTCACAAGCGGTCAACGGATAAAATAAATGGATCGAGTATGCTTGTTTGAACACTTATCAGGGGGATTTTTGCCACTTTTTTTTTTTTTACCCCAAGGGGGGTATTTGGTCTTTAGGATTAACACATGGGGGTTTTGCATTTAACTCATTTAAAAATAGCAATGATGACTTCCCAAATATCTAAGAAAAAATCACTAATTATTCACTTTGGTTGAAGGAGGAGAAATATTGTGTTTTGACCTAAATGATCTGATAGACCTTCAAGCCCATTTTCTCCATAACTGCCCACCACTAGAAAGGCCCAACCTGTATTTTATGAGAGCCCACTTCAGTTTTATTGTGGATGGATTTGTAAAATGATGTCATTTGATGGATCAAATTTCTTTATTCACGTTCCTTCATCTCTCACGTAGATACTCTCTTCTTCTCTCTCTTCTTCTCTCTATTCTCTCACAATTGAAACCCTACCTACTTTCTGGCTCCCTCTGCTGTCTTCTTCCTATGTTTTGCTCTGAGACTCCGTCAACCACGGGTCATATGTCACCGTACTGGCACACTTTGAATCTCTGGTAGGACCTTCAACGACTACTTTTGAGTTGAGTCCTATTTATGAGGAGAAGAGTGGAAGCGGTTAAAACACAGACATAAATCCTAAATTTTATCTAAACCCTAAACCCTTCAACTGTGTGATATTTGGGACTGTTTGTGAGTGCGCGCTTAGATTTGTGATTCCCATTGTGTTTGTGGGTGAATTTGAGAGTTAAAGAGAGAGTTTGTTTGGAGATTTGTTGTTCGGTTGTACTCTGGTGGTGTTGGTGATCTTCCTCCATGGAATCTCTGGTATGAATATTGGATTGGCAGATTGAGATATACTTCAAGTCCATTTCTTCTGTTGTTTACATAATGTTTCACTATTGTAAATCCTGGTCTCTATAATAATTAATATTATTGGGTTTAAGGTTACCTTATCACACAATCTTTGATTGGGTGCCCAATAGAGTCAAACCTAGAGCAAATGATAAAATCAGCACACCTCTAATAGAAAAAATAGGGTAAATTACACACACACCCTTGAGGTATGCTTAAATAACTGTAAGGTCCCTGTAGTATCGATAATTACAATCATCCCTTCAAACATAGTTAGAAACTCTATGGGTTAATGCATAGGATACATTATTCCGACAGACTATTAGTTTCGGGAAGTGGTGGAGACAACAAAGAGCTATGGGTGATTTAATAAATGTTGGGGGAAGCGATGTGTTGGGGATCGGGCACGTGTACGCACTGGAAAATAAAAAAAAATATTTTATTTATATAAACTAATTTATATAAACAAACACGTGCACAATAATTACAATTAATTGCGTATCTTTTCGCTTCCAATCACCGACAAACATGCTCGCAGATATAATTAATTAAATGACATAAATTAAATCATCATAGCATGCTCGCGAATTTAAATCAAATAATTAACATGCTTAACGAACGATTACATAAACACATAATCGAACATATAGATTCATGTGATTCAATAATCAATTAACATACATTAATATCAATTAATATAAGTTAATTAATACATGTATATTAATTAGGGAAAACGATATGTTACCCTTGAAGCGTGAATCGAACGAAGACTCGAGAAGATGGCTAGCTGCTCTTCCCACTCCTACTGATCCAACCTGTTTGCTGATCTGAAATTACAGCCCTGCTCCGACTTCAATATCTCCATGGTTATGAGTCTTCAATCTTCTATCAAAATTTCACGTCCATCCGATCACCGGTTGATTTATGGAGAATTTTCTCGCCGGACTGCGCATAAAATCCGAGAGCAGTTTTTCAGAATTGCCTTCTCGCGTCACCGGCTTGTGGCGGCGCGTGGGGGCGCGTGGGGACGAATCTGGTGGCGGCGTTGGCGACATAATAATCTTCCTCTTCTTAGGTTTCACCTCGTATATTCAATCCAGTATCCACGCAGCACTAGATACGTGATAGGCTAAGTACAAACCCTATTTATATGCTCCTTGTGAAAACCCTAACATGCCTTAAGTTGGGCTAGGCCCAACAGCTTAAGTCCACTCTCTTTCTCGGCTCGTTTCTAACAAACGAATGCTCACAAAAATATAACAATTATATTTTGACAACGAGCACAAATTCTCGTCGATACGAGTACCACTTTGCAATTTACCAATTTCCCAAATTGGAAACCCTAATTTAGGACTTGCCAAATCGGGAAACTTCTCAGTATAGAAAGTTCACTAAATTTTCGTCGGATTCTTTTCCTCTACTTATTCTCATCCGTAATTAACAATTACGAATGTTGGACTCAATCACATTGACATCCAATTACACTAAGATTAACTAATTAATCATAGCTCGTTGCATTAAGGATCTCAAGTACACGAACAGTGAGACCCTCGATGGTTCAGGTGTAAGCTAGCCGTGGGCCCACAACACATTGTGGTTTAAACTCGTCCCTTGAGTTATAATTAAGTTGAAGCTAGTTTCAACTTAACTACCTAACGAATCAAGATTGACGTCTAGCAACTACGCGTCATGATTCCTTATATACAAATGAAGTGCCTGCATGAACCGTGTGATATAGTTAACGTACAGTACGATCCATTCGATACATATATCCCGATTGAACTAGAGGCATTGGTTCGTCGAGACCTCTTTATGAGTTTAATAACTGTGTGGACGTTCTTGATTACATAATCTGTTCGTGTTTGACTTAGAGAAACACATTTTTCTAATCACGACACTTTCAGCTGTGGCCACAGACTTCATGGATTATAAATCGCAAGAACACACAGGATATCCATGACTACTCAAGCGATCGAATCTCATACTACAATGCACAGACCTCCAACTAGATTTCGGACTGCACGACACTGGCCCTTGGGGCGGTCCTCGGTGGAACTCAGGGACATGTCACGACACAGCTGGTCCTCTAGTGAAGTCACGGTGATGTCTGGGTCTTAACGATTAGTGGTGTACAACTATATCATAGAAACCTCTACTCGATTATTGAGAACCACTTAGAGATTTCTAGGATGAGGGAGTTCAGTGAACTCATCGAGCACCCACTTATGTATGCCGATGTCACAACACCGTTGACTGATGAGATGCAATACACATACACTAAGTGCTAGTCTCGAATGGGAAAGGTCGATATCCTCATTAGTGGCGTAACCCGTTGACTAGGAACCACGTTTAACAGTTACTATACTTACATAAATAATCTCACGATTCTACTAGATCTATTTATAGTAATGACGCAGAACAGAAGCACGGTAAATAATTAATTTCTACGAATTAATCCTATAGAACAAATAACATTTGGAATCCACCGTAAACTCTGGAATCCACCAGAAAAATAGAGAAAACTCTAAATATTTTATTAAAAATCGAAACTCTTCTAAAAAATCAGTCCTAAGGCAGTTATTTATACTAATAAATCTGAAAACCCTAATTAAACTAGGAAAATAATAAAAAATACCAAAAATGGCAAAAACGAGTTAGAGTGTGATTCTAGTAGATCTCGTGATTTTGGGAACAACCCAATTTACGGAATCCTAATCCGATGTTTCTATGATTTGATATTAATTTTCTAAAACTTGCCTAAAATAGCAAAAACGAACTTTTGGGAGTCTAAACGATGTTGGATTGCTGAAATTTGACGTGATTCATGAGCTTTGCTCATGAGTTTTGTTCTTTGCGCCATTTCATTTGAGATACAGTTCGTTTCGTACTCAAATACAATTTGAGTTCGTAGAAAACCCTTATTGTTCCATAATTTCTTTCGATATTTCCACCAATGCCCGTAAATAACTCTTCTCCGAATTAAGTAGTTATTTTGCAATTCGAATCCGATTTGACGTTCCTTATCAATCTCCTCTTCTTCAAAAGAGCTCGACCTCAAGCTATGATCAAAATATAACAATGCATATTTCTTTGCAAACAACTTCAAGTGCTCCACCAATCTTTCCGTCACAAAAATCTCGCTTACAAAATCTTCCTCCAAACGAGGCATTAGAAAAATTGGCTTCTTAATCGAAAATCCCAATGGCTCCACCAATTCCTCCGTTACAAGAACTTCACAGCAAACACTATCTACAATTAGATCACATACCTCAACGCAATCCACTCGTCCCTTCTCTTCTCGTGCACCTTGCTCTTTTTGAACAAATTTTACAACTTCAAATTCTTCCTCAAATTTGTTTTTAACACCCTTTTTAAACTCATCGACTCCCTCTTCAACCTTGCTAATGTTCTCTTCTACCCCGTTGACGCTCTCTTCGACTTTGATGATGCTCTTTTCAACCTCGTTGACTGTGTGTTTTTCTTCCTACGAAGCATGCGTTTCACAACTGGCTGTCTTTCTTCTAGAGTAGTATGAGGATGACGTGGTGGTGGGGCATCCGACGAGCTCGATGGAGCTGGAAGTGGGGCAGCCGGCTCGATCAATCTGACGATATTATTTAGTGTCCCCCACATGACTATATGGGCGTCGGATGGCGCAAGTCCCCGTACCTCGCTAAATGTATCCTTCACCAACTTCAAAATTTGCAAGAGTTGGACATCCTTATTGGGACCACCCCCTGGACGAGCTTCACGTGGTCGAGATCGATCCGCCTGGGATCGAGGTGGATGGGCTCCATGCCTACTAATTGTAACATGCATCGCGGCCGGAACCAATCCATGTAGTTCGGCGAAGTGTCCGCCTCCCCGAGTTCAACTTCAACGGACCTTGACTCCTCGTCCAAACAATACTCCTCCCACCGATCAGAGAATCGTTTGCCATACGCGGCGAATACCGAGTTTTGGACTGGTCGACCTTTGTTAGCCAGAGCTTTGTACATAGCCTTTGACATGTATACGCGACCTGGAATAATCTGGATCCGGTTAAACTACCTCAACACTCTGTCCGGATGATGTGCCTCGAAGTGGTCCATGCAGCATATCATCCCACTAAACCAAACATAATCTGGCATTGGGAAACGATCACGAATAGCCGTGTACGGTGACCATAAAACCTAATAAAATAAAATAAACAATTTAGAAATGTACTTAAGTAGTAATAAAAATAATCTTTTATTTTACCTGATCGGGTATCAAATCATCTAATCGAGATCGCAAGTACATGGCTCGTTCAGGCGTGGAAGTAGTCTTTGACTGAGGCTCCCATCGGCTGGCTAATGGCCCCTCGAATTCCGTCTTCAATGTGCCACCTGCCAAATACGGAAAGTGCTCATAAATCCATGATTGGAAGAGCATCATCCAGCCAGCCATCGAGTTCGTTCAATTTTGTGAGGCTGACGATAGTTCATCGTACAACCGGCAAAGACATGCAGTGCCCCAAGCATACTCGCCGATCTGATCCAAATCAGAGACGAGATTTAGATACTCCACGCTTACAATGTTGCCGGTCTTGTCGCACAATATAGTACACCCCAACAAAAATAACAAATACGCTCGAATGGCGTATGTCCTCTTCTCCGCACTGTCTCTCATGGTCACCTTACTAAATTTGGCCTTCAACTATTCCAGCTTCACCACTTTCCTCTTATCCACATCTTCCAGGTACTCACCTAGCAATTTGATCATCAAATTACTAGCCTGCGTTTTGGAATCACAGATCAAACGTTCACAAGATACAGTACGCCCAACAACTGGCAAACAGACCAATGTGCCCACATCATCAAGTGTGATGGTCATCTCTCTAACAGGTAAATGAAATGTGTTGGTAGATGGTTGCCGTCTCTCTATGAAGGCTCTAAGTAGATGGCCGTCCACAGTGTTGTACGAGGTGTGTGCAACTTATTAGTGTGATTCCGAAATCGAAATTTGGCGCCGTGTTCCGAGCACTTTGGACCTCCGTTTACAATATGATAAGCAATATGCTTATCAAAGTTTGTGTACAATTTCGATATCTCAGGACCTCAGATCGGTTCGTTGCTCAAATCGCCAACTTCTATAGTCGATGGGAGAGGTAGAGCCGGCACTGGATTCGTTGAGGAAGAACCCTCTCCAGACTTTGTAATTGTACGTTGCACCGACGCAGATGGATTGCTCATAGTCCTGGTCGTGGTCTTTTTCTTGGTAGTGGTTGTCTTGCCCTTGCCCTTATCAGATAATTCCTTCCTCTTCTTACGATTCGAGATAGTCGATTGTAAACGAGGTTCACGTGGTTCTTCCACTGCAAAAACCCAAAAATAACACACAAGAAGATAAATATACATAATATAAAAAACAAACAAATAAAAATTGGAAAGAAAAAAATTAATAATAACACTTCATTTCGACAGCAACCTATCGAAAGTGTTGGAAAATTCGACAGTAACTAATCGATTTGCCATAATTTTCGACAGGTTTCTGTCGAAGTAGTACTTCAATAAATTTCGACAATTAGTAAAAATCGACCAGAAGGTGTCGATTTATGCATAATTTTCGACGGTAATATGTCCAAAATTTTGACATAATCGACACTTTCAGGCCGATTTTTGTGAAATGAAGAACAACCCACGAAATTTCAAATCAATGCTCAAATCGACTAAAATTAAATGCACCCATTACTAAATAACGATCATTTCTACCTAAAACAATCAAATCCTAAATACCACATCAAACAATCAAATCCTAACTCAATATTTAAGGGAAAAAAAATTCGAAACTAATTCTTAATTGGGATAACGACGGCGGCGGCGGCGGTTTGTTGGCCTATATGCGTCCTCGGCGATGGCGGCCGCGGTGGCGTGGCGTGAGGATAGTTTGAATCTCGCTGGTGAGCGACAGTGGAGGAGGCGACACCGGTGGGTTCAAAGTGGGGGAGGGTTTTTTTTTCCTTTTAATTGGTTTTAAAATAAGAAATTTCAAAATCTTTTGATATAATTGATATTTTGTAAGAAAGGGTATTTTTGTAATTTTTATTTATTTTTGGTATTAAAGTAAGAAAAAAAATTATAGATATGCATTGAATTGTGGTTTTGAACTTGGTAGTATTGAACTAAGGAAATTTTGGGATTTGTTTTAGTGACCCCTATATTATATTCTCGCTTTATACAATAAATTAAGGGTCTATTACAAATAAATCCATCGTGGGTTACTTATTCATAAAGAGGTTCTAATAAAAAACCTTTATAAGAAATCTAAACAATGTCAAGGGGTGTGTAAAAGACTAAAATACCCCCAATTTTATTATGCTCCAATTTGAACATTTAATTCAATTTAACATCAATTTGAACCCAAATTTCACCAATTATTTAATTTTGACCCCTGATCCAATTTCGACTACAACTTCGCCCGTCGCCACCATTGCCTGTCGGGTTTTGGCGTTGATTTTTTTATATATTTTTGATTTTGTTTATTTTTTATTTTTTTTATGTTTGCTTTTCCCGCCAGTTTCCTGCGTTGATTTTTTTTATTTTCTTTTTCTTTTTTTCTTTTTCTGTTGCCGCTGACCGGCGGCGTAGATTTTTTTTTTTTATGAATTTTTTTTCTTCAACATTTTTTAGCCTGTTTAAACAGTAATATTGTTGTGGTTGACATTCATATTACTTATATTAGTATTTAGCACAATAATATTGCTATATTAGTGTTTAACATAGTAATATTGTTAAATGACTTCCTAGCACTGTAATATTAACACAACAAAAATAACTATTATTGTGTAATAGAGTAATATTAATAAGTTGACTGTTCAACAAAGACAAATGTAATAAAAAGCCAAAAAAAATTGATATTGATGTGGTTGACATTAATATTACTGTTAACAACAACAATATTACTGTAATGTTGTTGTGTTTACTGTAATATTACTTTCAACCACATCAATATTAATTCTTTTGGCTTTTTATTGTGTTTTTCTTTGTTAAGCGGTCAACATATTAATACTACTCTATTATACAATAATAGTGATTTTTGTTTTGTTAATATTACTATGATAGAGAGTAATATATCAATGTTATTGTGTTAGACTGTAATATAGTTAATATTACTATATTAAATAGTAATATAGTTAATATGACTGTCCACCAGACCAATATTATTGTTTAAACGGACCTAAAAATGTTGAAGAAACAAAAACTCTAATTAAAAAAAAGTAACGCCACCGGAGTTGACCACTGGTCAGCAGCGACAAAGAGAAAAAAAGCAAAAGAAAAAAGAAAAAGGAAAAAATCGAAAAAAATGAACGCCGGAAACTGGCAGAAAAAGCAGACAGAAACGAAAAAAAAAAGTCAACGACAGATAATGAGCGAAATTTTACTCAAAATTGGGTTATTGGTCAAAATTGAATAAGTGGTGAAATTTGAGGGTCAAATTGAGGTTAAATTGAATTAAATGATGAAATTGTAGCATATTAAAATGTGAAGGGGTATTTTAGTCTTTTACACACCTCTGGATTATGTCTGAACTTTTTTTGTAAAAGAGATTTTTCTGTCGAGCTCTTTATGAATCAGTAGCTCATGATGGACTTATTTGTAATAGACCCATTATATATTACTAATAATTATTTATAATCTTAGTAACTATTATTCAATGATAATATTATCTAATAGTTATTGTAATATATGGTAATTACTATAACTATTATAATTTTAGAGGCCTGCTTTTTCCACCCTTAAAATGTCTTATTTCACCATCAAATTAAATATATTTCCTATTTTACCCATTTCTTCTTCTTTCACCTATATTTTCTACAAATTTATAAACCGTCCACCACTAAACTAATTAAAATATTGAATATATTACAAACACCCCCGAGGTATGGTCAAATTACAAAAACACCCGTCTTGGTTGGATAATTACAACCACCCCCTCAACTCCTCAAATTTAGTGGAATTTTCGAGATTATATAGAATATTATCACTTTTGTACCCGTTTTATCCCATTCAAACTCTACATTATGAAGCAAGATGATCATAATATGTGATTTTTAGCTTGTATATATCAATTTGTGGTGCATCGGAAACTGTATTTTTACACAAAACGAGTACAAACTAGAGCACATTCCACGGAATCTAGATGATTATGTTGAATTTGGCACCATAAGGGTGGAGGTGTAAGAAAAAATCATAGTTGAGGGGGTAGATGTAATTATCCAAACAATAGGGGGATTTTTGTAATTTGACCATACCTAGGGGGTGTTTGTAATTTACCCTAATATATTTATTAAAAAAAACCCTCATTATCACTGGAATCTTTATAATTTCGTTTTCTGAATTTTTTTTACATAATATGTAGATCATTTGATAAGGAAGTTTAAATATCTTGTAATAAATAATTTAATTGCAAACAAATATTAAAAAAATTAAAAATTAAAAAAATTAAAAAATTAAAAAAATTAAAAATAGAAATAACTTAGAACGCGTGAGAATTAAGCGAATATAGGGAAGGGTGGTGAATTATAAATTTGAGGGGTATTTATGATATTTTATATATCTTTGGTGGTAAATTGAGATACTTTGGAGGTGGAAATAGCACCACTCTAATTTTATGGTCAATTTCTTATTAAATCACTATATATTATGAATAAATAAATTCAAAATGTCAAATATCATAATATCGAATAAATATATAAATATGATTTTCTTATCAATAATATTATTTTATTTTTTATAAAATAAGTATTGGTTGGTTGAGTATGAAGCCACAAATGTTTTTCATGGGTTCATCTTTAATTTTATCGATATTATTAAATTTATAATTAGTTTATTAACAAGAAAATAAATATAATTTCATCCTTGACAATTATAACACTATTCCAAGATCAATAAATAGTTTTCATATTATGAAGAAATATATGTTATTTTATTTTAGATTTTCGAATATATAATATATTTTTTACTAATAATATTAATTTATTATTTTTCTTAAATAATTAATGATGGGTCGGTTTCATATTAAACTAAATCTTTGTGAGTTAAATGTTTGCTTCTACCAAAATTTATTGAAATAAGTATATTTATTTATTCGTTGATGGTTGAGAACGATTAATACCATGAGGAGAAGAAGGAATGACTTTCCCAAATGTTTGCTTCTACCAAAATTTATTGAAATAAGTATATTTATTTATTCGTTGATGGTTGAGAACGATTAATACCATGAGGAGAAGAAGGAATGACTTTCCCATATTATTGGAAATACAGATTACCATGGAAATGACTAATTCAAACACTCAAACACCAAGCATGTGTTTTGGAAGGGAATTGCTTTTTGCGGTTTGAAAATTGCTATTTGCGGTTTCTAACAAAACCCCCCAAAAAAACACTTTATTTCACTAAAATCCCAAAACTTTCCAAAAAAATCCAAAAACATCCAAAAACACCCCCCCAAAACGCGTAAACGCCCAACTTGGGCGCCCATTCATGCAGTGCACGCCCAAGTTGGGCGTGCAAACTGCATTTGGGCGCCCGAGTTGAGCGTCCAGTGCAAATTTTTTTTTTTTTTTTTTTTTTTAAATGTTCGAACGCCCAATATGGGCGCCCAAGGCGTGTACGAAAAAAAAGCCCTACAAATCGATTTGTAGGGCTTTTTAACATGAAATTGGTTCCGTAATTGACCTACCCAATGCATATTGCTCATAAAAGAGTTTAAATTACATAAAAAAATCGAAGCCCAACCCTTCTTCAAGCTTGATTTCGAATTTTCAATTTTTTTTTTGCTATTTGCAGTTTTGGGGGGTTTTTTGATATTTTTAAAAGTTTTGGGGGGTTTTGTTAAAAACCGCGAATAGCAATTTTGTGACCACAAATAGCATTTCCGGTTTTGGAATGAGCTTGGGAACGCTCATTCCATTCCCAACTCATTCCTGCATCCCTTACTAATCGGTTGGAAAGGTTAAAAAATCTATATGATTTGGCACAATATCATTGATGAAACTAGGGCTGGGCATCGGTCGGGTTGAATAATTATCGGCTAATTATCTATCCGATCCGACCTCCGATTTGTTTGAATGTTGAAAATCATTATCGGCGTGACACTATGAGGCGGATAATGGCTGGCAACTGACTTTGTCGGATAAACAATGGATACGTTGGAGGTATTACCGGCTATTTATTTATTCACTTTAAAAAATATATATATTAGTAAGATGTTTTTGAAAAAAAATCAAAATATATTTTAAAACTTTAGAAAAACTTATATTGCTAAAATCTTAACTTTAAAATTAAAAGGAGTTCTTTTATTAAACTTCAACAAGAAGTAAATATATAATGAAGAATATGATATAAGAATTATAAAATAGAAATAATATCTAGATGTTTATAAATTTGTGTTTCGAGTTTTAACTTCTTTTATATATTTTTTAACGTTAAGATAATAAGAAGTACAATTAAATTTTTATAATAAATTTTTATTATTAAAAAAGCTGGTTGGCTGATATTATCGGATTAACTAACTTTTGAGTAAACTAAAAACCACCGACCGACCCATTTATATATGGGTCGATTAAAATTACCGTCCGAAAACAAAATAATCGGCCGAAAAAAAATTATCAGCCAACAAAATAGGTCAAAAAGATGTTGGTTTACGGATAAAACTGACCCATACCTAGCCCTAGATGAAACTGATTAATTTGATAAAAGAGTCCACCCCTAATATGACCAGCATATTTCCACTTGAAGGGCCCGGAGCATATCTCTTAATCCCCATATGCTTAATTGTTTAATTGTGTATTAAGGGGCAATTTGCTTAAGATCTCTCGGCACTAATATTTTTTTAAATCCAGATAACTATGTGATCCGACTGGATTCGTGGTAGGCTGGTTTAAAGAGTTGAGTAGGCCTGAACTTGGACCGGAGACCACGGTAAACCTACAAGAAAGAAAAGAACCGGACTTAGGCCGGAGTTAGCACTCCGACGGCCAAGTCAGTAACTTCATGAAGAAGATATTATGCTTATGTGTGTAATTTAGGTATATGATTTCGTGTGGTTTCACCTGTATTTACTGCCCCTATTTATACTAAAGAAAGGGACGGACGTCAAATATTCTTCAATTTAATTTACCTGTCCCATCGCGGTAATTAAGCATCCGGACCCCAAATTACCTTCAATGCAGTTTAATCCGTCATTTCATTGGCGGCTGCGGGGGCGAAAAGTAGGGGGCCGAGAAGACATTCCTCTGCGCTTGTCAGTAGATTAGACGTGCATTAAATAGCCCCATGTGCAGCAATGATCACCTCCGGTTGGCGGCGAGAAGCTTGGCGGGAGAGCGAGTCGGCGAGAAGCCTCTCGCTCGCGGGTTACTCGCAACCCGTTGCTTGGTCCCTCTCGTCTAACGAGTACCAGTTTAATGGGCCCTCTTCTGTTAATGGGCTTAATGGTGCCTTTTGACCTTGTTTGGGCCTTTGGTCTTTATTGGATCTATCAAGCGATACTGGGCTGGATCAACTAGTCCCCTACTCGCGGTTACTTGCGACCTGATGCTAGTGGCTGCGAGTTCGCTCCTTTGCGAGAGACGGCTTGTATCCCATTCCGACGACTCGCTTCTTAGCATAATCATTTGCACTGTTTCGAATAACGTGCCTCGTCTCACATTCCGTAGCAGAAAAACCGTACAAATTCCGAATAATTAAATAACTGAATTTATTATTCTATTTAATTAAAACCGTTTTCTTTTTTTTTTTTTTTTTTTTTTTTCTGGAAGTTGCAGCGCCGCCTGCGCTGTCCACTCACCATTAATGCAGCGCAGGCGGGTCTCTTCAAATCCCGCACTTCCGACTATTAAAAGGGGAGTCCTCCTCATTCCTCTCCTTTACATTCCTCCTCCTCCTTCAGCCCCTCTTCTTTTTCCTCTTTTATTCTCCGGCGTCGGAAATTGCTTTCTCTTCCTCCGGTTCATCCCTTTCATCCAGGTAAATACTTTCTTATCTTGCTTTTGTGATTCTCCATTTCTCTCTTTTTTTTTTTTCGTGTTTCTCCTCCTTCGCTTCTACTCCATGTCCTTCGAGTCTTCCTCCTCTTCCTCCGGGGAGATTCGTACCCCTGTAATTCGCCTCGGCCCTCTGTCGGAACAGAGAAATAGGCCCAAGAAGAGGGCCGTGGTATCCAAAACCCGAGGCCCACCGGCCACCTCTGCTCGCCAGAAGAAGGAGAAAGGCAAGGCCCCACTCCTCTCGCGACATAAAGGGGGGGACGATGCGACCTCCCCCTCTGGCGGAGAGAAGGGGGTTATTAGGGTTCCGAAAGTGAGGGAACCCTCCGTTTGCATTTTGACCAACCCCCAGTACTCGATTTTGACCCCCGACGATATTAGCGACCTACTCGTTCGTCAAGGGGTAGACATTTCCTACGATTTAGCTCTTCCTTCCCCCTCGCAAGATTCCCTTCACCCTCATCCTGGCTATATGACCTGGCATATTGACCAATTGCTCTCGGGTTTATCGCTGCCTGTTCACCCCTTTTTCTTGGATGTGGCTCGCAAATTTCGCGTGCCCATCAACCAATTTCTTCCTAATTCTATTAAATTTATGTCAACCTTTTTTATTATCTGCGCCGAGGCCTCCATAGCTCCCTCCGGCGAGCTGTTTCATTATGCCTTCAAGGTGAATCGCTCTCCTTCTGGCTTTTTCCATCTTACAGCTCGCCCTAACGTAGGTCTTTTTAAGGGTTTGACTAACAAAGTACATAATTGGCCCAAGCGTTTTTTATTCATTCGTTCGCCCACTTCTTGGGGCTTTGATCCGTCGTATGTCGAGACAGCCCCTCGCCTTGTTGGGGTGTCTCCCGACTGTTTCGAGGTACTCTCTCGCTTGACCGCTCGCACTCCCTCCCAATTGTGGGATGTTGAAAAGATAGTAGCTAGCCTCTCTCTTTTTGCCCGCGCTGAATTGTGGGATATGTACTCGTCTGACCCTCGCCCGCTGGGTACTTATTAAGGATAATTTCCATATTTCGTTATTATTTTGATTTATTCCACCAACGCTAAATATTGTTAACCATTGTTGCCTGTTTGCCATGTGTTTTCCATCAGGCGAGATGATTCGAGAAGCTATGAAGGCGGCTCTCGCCAAGCAGCGCGCCCAGTCCTCCCGCACCCCTTCTGAGTCCACGAGCCATGCCCCTCATAATCGCACACCATCTCCTTCTAAGGCGGCCACCATTGCAGCGGCGGGGTCAGGCTCTTGCCTGGAGACCCGGCGAGAGACCCCCACTGCTCCTCCCCCATCCGTTGTTTGGCAACCTGTTATCGATCTCGGCAGTGAAAATGCCGATAACCAAGAGGCCCATGATTCCTTTCGCTCGCTGGAGCAGGTGCACTATGACGCTGGTCGCCATAAGCGAGACGCCAGCGGAGATCATACTTCTATGATGTCCAAGCGACATCGTCCAGATGACAAGGGCTTCCTATCGTCCCTCTCGCCTGACCGCAGTCTCGACGAGCTATCCCAACACTTCAACCAGTTGAAGCTTTTGGAGGATGCGCAGGCGCTCGAGCGTATGTCTCACGAGCAGCAATATTCCCGACTGCTATTCCATTGCTCCCAGGTATGTGCAATTTTATCTTAAGCTCGCAGCTAGCATAATCATATTTACGATTGCTTCGTATACTATTTTCAGATCAATGTTCTTCTCTCTCATGGTCTTGGCTCGACAGATCCTACTCGCCAGGCCGAAGAGCTTGCCTTCATGAAAAGGCTAGCTAGCGAGAAAGCCAACGAGGTCACCCGCTTGCAAGACATGGTCCGCGAGTTGACCAATGACAAAGATGAGATTGCTCGCCTAGCCAATGAGAAGTATAATGCGATGAAGTCCTCTCTTGAGAGCAAGGCTGCTTGCCTTCACGCCGAAAAGGAGCAGCTGATCGCTATTTCACGGCAGAAACATGAGGTAGTGGAGGCGGAATGTATGAGGACTGTCGCACTGGAGCGTGCGAGGAGCTTGTACGATCATTTGTGCTCGATAGATGGGCAAAACTTCCTGCGAGGGTATCGCGAGGGCCTAAGCCGCAAGTATCCTTCGTCCGCGCATTTTTCTAATGCCGCGGCACCAATAGGTATGGGCTTCATGGATCGGGGCATCCGCATGTGTGCGGCCCGCCATAATCTCGATGATCCCTCTGAGGAGATCAGCGCCATTCTTGACTTGCTGGGCGATGAGATCCCCGGCTGGGAGGGAAATCCTACTGAACCCGTGGATCACGCCTGGTGGGCTGGCGTGCTCGAGGGGATGCTCGCGGAGCTGAACAAGTACGCCGCACAAGCCCCCTCTAATATGGCTCGCCTGGATCCTACATGTTCCGCCTCTACCCTTCCCGATATTTCTCATTCCTGAGGCCTTTATATTTTTCTTTTTATTTGCAACAATTTCGAACAATTCGCTTTTTCTGAACAATGTTAATTTTTATTTAGTTACTTTTATTATCTATCGTTTACGAGTTTATTTTGTTACGTTCTTATTTTTATATTACATGCTTTCAACCTCTATTATGACTTATTCATATCTCATCATTCTCCCTCCTTCGCGTATCTCGTTTTGTACTCTCTAGCGGATTTTGCTCGATGCATATTCTGCTCACAACTTTCGTATAAGAAATAATTCTAACTGTCTTTTCTCGCTTTCTAGCGGAATTTGCTCGATGCACCTCTTGCTTGCAACTTTCGTATTGGAAATATTCCAATAATTCTAACTTTCGTTTCTCGCTTTCTAGCGAAATTTGCTCGATGCAAATCTTACTCGCCACTTTCGCATGGGACATATTCCAATAATTCTAACTTTAGTTTCTCGCTTTCTAGCGAAATTTTCTCGATGCAAATCTTGCTCGCAACTTTCGCATTGGAAATAATTCTAACTTTCGTTTCTTGCTTTCTAGCGGAATTTGCTCGATGCACATCTTGCTCGCAACTTTCGTATTGGAAATATTTCTAACTTTTGTTTATCGCTTTCTAGCGAAATTTGCTCGATGCAAATCTTGCTCGCAACTTTCGCATTGGAAATATTCCAATAATTCTAACTTTCGTTTCTCGCTTTCTATCGGAATTTGCTCGATGCAAATCTTGCTCGCAACTTTCGCATTGGAAATAATTCTAACTTTCGTTTCTTGCTTTCTAGCGGAATTTGCTTGATGCACATCTTGCTCGCAACTTTCGTATTGGAAATATTTCTAACTTTCGTTTCTCGCTTTCTAGCGAAATTTGCTCGATGCAAATCTTGCTCGCAACTTTCGCATTGGAAATATTCCAATAATTCTAACTTTCGTTTCTCGCTTTCTAGCGAAATTTGCTCGATGCAAATTCTGCCCACAACCTCGTATTGTAAATAATTCTAACTTTCATTTCGCGTTCTGGCGGAATTTGCTCGATGCAAATTCCGCCCACAACTTCGTATTGTAAATAATTTTAACTTTCATTTCGCGTGCATGCAAACTCTGCTCACAACTTCGTATTGTAAATAATTCTAACTTTCATTGAAAAGTTATCGCTCAATTGTAGTCCTTGTTCGTTTATGTGCAACTAGTAGGTTATAGATGCTTCAAGACACCAGGTTTTCCAAAAGAGGCCGCTTCATATTACTGTTCTTTCTTACTTAGAAAACATGGCTCATCCCGCAGGTAGACAGGATGAACTATCAAAAATATGGCCTATTCTTATAATACAAAATATTATAATACATTATCTTATATATAGTACTTTTTCAGATGACACACGTTCCATGCGCGAGCTACCCTTACTCCCTCCATATCTTTCAACATGTAAGCTCCTCCTGCGAGAACCGCTACTACCTTGTATGGGCCCTCCCATTTCTCCATTAGCTTTCCCACCGTTTTGAGTGCATCCGCCTGCTTTAAGACCAAGTCCCCCACTTGAAAAACTCTCTGCCTTACTCTCTTGTCATAGGCTGCCTTAATTTTAGCTTTGCTGAGCTCCATTCTTCCTCTTGCGCTCTGCTGCTTTTCCATTACCAAGTCCAGCTCCTCGCGCAAGCGTATGCTGTTAGCTGTTTCTTGAAAATTCATAATTCTGCTCGACGGCATTCCTACCTCTACTGGTATGACAGCTTCCGATCCGTACACCAACGAGAACGGACTTTCTCCGGTCGCATCTTTTGGCGATGTTCGATATCCCCATAGTACCGCGTGCAACTCCTCAACCCAATTTCCTTTCGCCCCCTCCAGATGTTTCTTGATTCCTTCTAACAGTACCCGATCAATCACCTCGACTTGTCCGTTCGCCTGCGGGTGAGCCACGGCTGCAAATCTCTGCTTGATACCCAGACATGCGCACCATCCCTGTATCTTGGCTGAGTTAAACTGTGTTCCATTATCTGAAATGAGATCCCTAGGCAACCCATATCGGCAGCAGATATTTTGCCATATGAATTTCATGACCTCTGTATCTGTTATTCTGGCCACTGCCACCGCCTCCACCCACTTGGAGAAGTAATCTACAGCGACTATTAAGAATTTTCTTTGCCCCTTGGCCAGCGGCATGGGGCCCATGATATCTATTCCCCATTGTGCAAAGGGACAAGGGGAAGTTATTATCGTCATATCCTCTCCCGGCGTGTGAATCAGCGGGCCATGCCTCTGGCACTTATCACATCTCTTGACAAACTGTCCCGCGTCTTTTCTCAAGGTGGGCCAAAAATATCCTGCCCTTAACACCCGCGAGACCAACGCTCTACCTCCTGCATGGTCCCCGCAGCATCCTTGGTGAATCTCGCGCAGTACGTAACGGCCTTCCTCCAGAGATAGGCATCTTAGGTGCGGCCTAGTGTATCCTCTTTTGTGAAGTATATCCCCGATTAAGCAGAAATTTCTTGCTCGCTGTTCAGGACCTTCTGCGCGCGGCCACTTGCTAGCACTTTTCCTTGCAGACAGGCCCTTATTTCCGTGCGCCAATCTTCCCCGCTTGTCACTGTTGAAACCCGCTCCTCGCCCACGCGACATGGCTCCCCCACCAGCAACTGTATTTTTCTTGATTCGTATCCTACCGCCATGCTTCCTATTTTTGCCAGAAAATCGGCATGCTGGTTCTCCTCTCGGGGTATTTGAGCTAGCTCGCAGAATTCGAACTCGCTCATCATCGATCGCACTGTCTCGCAATAAGCCATCATTCGTTCATTTTTTATCTCGAATTCGCCTTTTACTTGCTGTACTACTAGCTGTGAATCCAAAAATATGCTTAACTTTCTGCCCCCGGCTGAAGATACCAGCTTCATCCCATGTATAACGGCTTCATACTCCGCTTCATTATTTGAGGCTCTGAAAGGCAACTTGATCGCGTACTCTAATTTCTCGCCCGCCTCTGCTAGCACCACTCCTACTCCGCTTCCTGATGTATTTGCCGAACCATCGACGAACACCCTCCATATCCCTTGCTCTTCTGGTCTCGTTGTTTCCTGCAGAAAATCCGCTAGAGCTTGCCCTTTTATGGCGATTCGTGGCTCGTAGCTGATATCGAACTGCCCCATCTCTACCGCCCATTTAACCATTCTTCCCGAAACTTCCATCCTTCCCATCACTGTTTTCATAGGGTGGTTAGTCCGGACCACTATTGCGTGCGAAAGAAAGTACGGTCTTAGCTTTCGTGCTGTCGTCACTAGCGCCAGGCCCATTTTTTTCTATATCGGAGTACCTCAGCTCAGCCCCTCGCAAGAGTTTACTCGCATAATATATTGGGCTTTGCACTCCCTCCTGCTCTCGGGCTAAGACCGAGCTGACCGCGAACTCGCCCACTGCTAGATATACATAAAGCTTTTCTCTTGGCGCAGGCTTTGCTAACAGCGGGAGACGAGCGAGAAGGTTTTTGAGCTGCTCGAAAGCCTTCCCTGATTCCTCCGTCCACTCAAATTGAGTCCCCTTTCTTAGTATTTTGAAGAAAGGGTGACTAGCCTCTCCCGCCTTAGATATGAATCTACTCAGAGCTGTTATTCTTCCCGCCAGCATTTGAACCTCCTTAATATTACGTGGTGCCTCCATATCCAAAACCGCCTGCACCTTCTCCGGATTCACTTCCACCCCTCTTTCAGTCACCATGTAACCCAGGAATTTTCCCGTTTTCACCCCGAAATCACACTTATTGGGGTTAAGTTTCATGCCGTAGCGTTGGAGCGTGCAGAATGTTTCCTTTAAGTCCTCTAAATGAGTGCTCGCATTTTGACTTTTCACAAACATATCATCCACGTATATCTCCATGTTCCTCCCGAGTTGGTCCCTGAACATCTTGTCTACTAGCCTCTGGTACGTGGCTCCCGCGTTTTTCAGCCCAAAAGGCATTACCGTGTAGCAATAGGTTCCAGTGGAGGTGATGAAGCTCACCTTGGGCTGGTCGCCAAGGCACAATGGAATCTGATGGTATCCTTGTGAGGCGTCCATCATACTCAGCATCTCGCAACCGGCGGTTGAATCTACGAGCTGGTCGATTCGTGGCAGAGGGTAGTAGTCCTTGGGACATGCTTTGTTGAGATCCCTGAAGTCAATGCACATTCGCCACTTTCCCTCGCCCTTCTTGACTAAAACTGCATTGGACAGCCAAGTAGGAAAACGAATCTCCCGAATCTGTCCCGCTGCTAACAACTTCCGTACTTCTTCTTGTATAATTTTGTCTTTCTCTACTCCAAAATGTCGACGCTTTTGCTTGACTGGCTTCGCATTCTGCTTAACGTTCAGTTTGTGTACCACGAGCTGTTCGTCGATACTCCCGAGATCTGCTGGAGTGAACGCGAACACATCCTGATTCTGCCTCAGAAACTCTGTCAGCTGTCGAGACATGCCTGCGTCTAACCCGCCACCTATGCGAGTGGTGCGAGAGGCATCCTTCTTGCATAGTTGAATTACCATCAACTCCTCTATCGGCTTCACGTGGGCCTCTTCTTTTGCGGGGTCTACTTCCGGCATTCTGTCCTCCTTCCCCTGGCTACCCGGGGAAACAGTGCGAATAGTATCTCTGTTTCCTATTCTTCTCAATGCGTCATAATAACACCTCCTTGAGGTCTCTTGATCCCCACGGACTTCCCCGATTTGATCTAGGACGGGGAACTTTAGCTTCATATGGTAGGTTGAGACTACTGCCTGAAATGAGTTCATGGATGGTCGTCCCAATATGATGTTGTAGGTAGAAGACGCATCCAGCACCAAAAACTTTACGGAACGCGTCGCTCGTGCCGACTCCATTCCTAGAGAAATGGGCAGGCATACCTCTCCGATTGACCGAACTGACTCTCCCGAGAACCCGACCAAGCTTGTCTCTACATACCTTAATTCGAAATTCATATTCATCTTTTTGAAACAGTCATAGTAGATAACATCAGCGGAACTGTCGGTGTCCACTAATATCCTCGCGATATCAAAATTTGCTACCATGGCAGTAATCACAAGGGCATCAGAATGTGGCTGCCTGATTTCTTCTTCGTCCTGCGGACCAAAAATAATGGATGGAACGTAAGATATTCTTTGCACCTCCTCGAGCTGAGCTTCCATCTCGCACAAGCGTCGGAGGTGCGCACGGCTTGCCCGATCTGCCTCCTCTATTTCTCCAAATAACTCCTCAGTCTCTCGCAACTGCCTCAGGTGCGCTCGCCGGGCCCTGTTGGAGTCTCCCCCTGAGGGTCCTCCCAAAATCATGCTGATGAAGTTGGCAGGCGCCACCTGGTCCTTCCTCTCATTCAGTTTTTCCCTTCCCGGCTCAGGTTTGCGAGGCTCGCTCGCACGTCGAGCTGGGGCCTGCTGCGGGCGCTGGTTCCCTTCTTTCACAAATTCTGGCAGATTCTTCGCGCGTATAAGCCTCTCGATCTCGTCACGAAGGTGCTGGCATTCATTGGTGGTGTGGCCATAATCATTATGAAAACGGCAGAAACATCCTAGCGTGGGGCTTCTCTTCGGTGCTTCTGCATACGTGCGGGGCCACTTTAACTTTGGGTTATTCTCTATAGCCAACAATATCTCTCCTGGTTGTGCGACTAGCGTTGCATAGCTGTCAAAACGAGGTCCTATCTTTCTCTCGTTCTGCACCTCCCTTCTCGCGAGTTGAGTCGGTCTCTGCATTCTATCCTCCTTCTTTTCCCTTTTCGCCTCGTGGCTGCCTTTGCCCTCGCCAAATTTATTATGCACTGCCTCCTCGGCGTTCATGTATCGCTCGGCTTTTTTCAGCAAAGCATTAAAAGATGCGGGGGGCTTTTTCGAGAGCGAAGTGAAGAAATCGCCAGCCCGCAGCCCTTGAGTGAGAGCGCTGATCAAGACTTCCTCCGAGGTGATTGGTACCTCCAAGGTGGCAGAGATGAAACGCTTGATAAAACTTCGTAAATACTCTCTCTCCCTATGCCTGACCGCGAACAGAGTCAGGGTGCTCCTCTTCTATTTCTTTGAGTTCGCGAAGTGATCCATAAAACAGGCGCTTAGCTGGTCGAAACCGCCAATCCTGCCGGCAGGTAGCTGGCTGAACCAAGTTTGCGCGGCTCCCGCCAACGTAGTCGCGAAGACTCGACACTTCACTCCCTCAGTGAACCAGTGCAAATCCGAAGTGTTATTGAAGCGGCAGAGATGCTCGAAAGGGTCGGTGGTTCTCAGGTATTCGTAAGTGACAGGTCGAAATGAGTGCGGCAGGTCGTCATCCAGAACGTCGGCTGAGAAAGGGCTTAATGCACCGAGCGAGGAACTTGCGCGGCCAGGCCCTTCGCCCCCTCGCCCCACCATCTCCCCCATCCTTCTTTTGGGCGACGCCGCCTCGGGCTCCTTTGGCGTGTGAACAGAGCCTTCCTGGACAGCGCTCGCCAAGAGTGCCTGCAGGTTTTCCATAGTCATGGCGACCATAGGGCTACCTCCCGTTATGCCGGTTGCTTGAGGCATCTCCTCTCTCGTGGTAGAGGCCTCTCCGACGACTGGTTGGTGCTCCGGCGGGGCTGGGGTTGCCTCGGACTCTATCTGACTAGTTAGATCCCTCACTATGCTGGGGAACGAGGCCATTGATATAGGTATATTGATTAACGGAAAACAGATAAAGGTGTTTTAAAGGAAAACGTTGCTACAGCTTTGATCAACGGTTTCCCACAGACGGCGCCATTTGATCCGACTGGATTCGTGGTGGGCTGGTTTAAAGAGTTGAGTATGCCTGAACTTGAACCGGAGACCACGGTAAACCTACAAGAAAGAAAAGAACCGGACTTAGGCCGGAGTTAGCACTTCGACGGCCAAGTCAGTAACTTCCTGAAGAAGATATTATGCTTATGTGTGTAATTTAGGTATATGATTTCGTGTGGTTTCACCTGTATTTACTGCCCCTATTTATACTAAAGAAAGGGACGGACGTCAAATATTCTTCAATTTAATTTACCTGTCCCATCGCGGTAATTAAGCATCCGGACCCCAAATTACCTTCAATGCAGTTTAATCCGTCATTTCATTGGCGGCTGCGGGGGCAAAAAGTAGGGGGCCGAAAAGACATTCCTCTGCGCTTGTCAGTAGATTAGACGTGCATTAAATACCCCCATGTGCAGCAATGATCACCTCCGGTTGGCGGCGAGAAGCTTGGCGGGAGAGTGAGTCGGCGAGAAGCCTCTCGCTCGTGGGTTACTCGCGACCCGTTGCTTGGTCCCTCTCGCCTAACGAGTACCAGTTTAATGGGCCCTCTTCTGTTAATGGGCTTAATGGTGCCTTTTGACCTTGTTTGGGCCTTTGGTCTTTATTGGATCTATCAAGCGATACTGGGCTGGATCACTATGTTTTGCAATTTTCTAAAGTAAATTTATGTTCTTCACATCCGCGTTCATCGCGTATACCTTAACTATTCTCCGTTAAATTCCATCCAACCCCGCTACAGTCCATCAAATTTGCCATATCCCTGCTCTCCGCCGTTGCAAACATTGAAACTTTGCCACACATGCACACACTCTCATAATCACACACACATACGCACATACGCAAAAACACACAAAACACATATATAAAATTTGGTTACACTCATTCATCTCCACTATAACCTAATAATCGGGAAAACCAGAAAGGAAAAATATGAAGAATTGATTGGTGAATCTAATGGTAATGAGTCGACTCAAGCCCACTCCTTTGGGAGGGTAAACTCGGGCTCACCTTTAATTTACAAAAAAATTCTCATATTATACCTATATATCTATTAAGCCCCCTAGTTTTTATTAATTAGCCCACTGAAATTCAAATTAATGCAAAACAAGCCCCATCTATTATTAATTAGTCCATCCAAAATTCAAATTAATTCAAAAAAACTCTAATTTTTTTTTTCCTTTTCTTATTTTTATGTTCTTATTTTCTGATTTTGTCACAAAAAAAATTCTAATTTTTTTCAGGGGCACTGCCCCCGTACTCCAAAAATTTAAGTCCACCCTGTAACACATTCCTGGACTCGCCACTGGTGATGGTGATGGACCTGATGGTAATGTTGGTAGTGATGTGCATACCAGATATTTAAGTTTTTTTTCTTCATCTTATTTTAACTAAGTTGTGTAACTACGTTGTGCAAATAAACTTTCTAAGCTGTCTAACTTCATTGTAAAATTACATGAAAAATATGTTTTTTTTTTTCTAAAATTTTGTTTGTTAATGTAACCAAGTTCTGTAAATAAGTTTTCTAAATTGTTTGTGTAAATTGTGTATGTGTTGTGAGGTGCATCATTCATGTTCCAGTTTTTTCTTTACCTTATTTTAACTAAGTTGTTGCTTATTAATATAACTAAGTTGTTATTTAATAATATAACTAAGTTGTGCAAATCACGGCGTCGCCATTATTGTTAGTTTTCTAAACAACTTTGTTAGAAAGACTACAGACATAACGTCATATTTAGAGCGAGAAAGCGCACAAGAATTTTTAGCAAATCCACTTGCCGTATAGCTATATAAAATACTTTTGAGGGACTTCCAACCAATTTCTCCTAATATTAGTATTAGTACTAGTCAAATTTGACATTTGACTAATTAAGGCAATTGAGCACATGGGGAATTTTTGGGAGACTACACCAACCAGAGAAAAGCAGTGGACTATAGGTGGATAGTGAATTCACTACCAATTACTTGCGGTAACGATCAAATTGGTCGCCAAATGTCTATATTTCGTCACTTTAACTTTGCATAATGACTAATTGGTTATCTTTCTTTGTCCCGTAAAGTTCGATGCTAGAAGTTTAGGTACTGATTTCTTATAATTCGTTACTAATACATTGTTGAGAAAATAAAATTGGTTACAATATTAATGGTAACAAATATGGTCCTCGCTATATATTTTAGTCGTTACAAAAGTCTGGATTAGTTACCAATAATCAGTTTCATGAATATATATTTCGAAATGGGTCGAACTTTGAATCTCAACAATATTACGTTTCGAAACGAGGAATTTCAATATATATATATATATATATATATATATATATATATATATATATATATATCGTGCCAGTTGATTTATTCGATTAAATTAAAATCGTCTATAGGGTTTACGAAAGAATTACTGGAAACATGATAAAATCCATTTAATAACACACATATACATATCAGGAGTACTTGTACATATTATTTTAACAGTACAGAATAACTTGATCAATCAAAGAATAAAAAATAAAAAAAGCAAGAAACTACATATATAAAAGGGGAAATAAAAGAGATCATTTGATCATATTTTAAAAAATAAATAAATAAATAAATAAAATCAGAGTTGTTAATTAGTTAACAACTAGTTACCAGCTCCAGGGCTGGGGCCAGATTTCTTGATTCCACCAAGAGTTAAAGCATGCCCATCTCCACCATGGCTCGGCCCCCCGGTTTTCACCCCCTCGACGTACAAATCCTCCAAAATTTTCACTATCTCCATTTCAATGGCAGACTTGTAATTTTGCTGATGATTTGCATCGGATTTCAATACACGAGCTTCAACGGATAAGAATAAGCAACTCATAAGAAAAACAAGAACAACAACATAGAACAATGTGACAGATTTTACGCCTTTGGCCATTGCTAATTTTAACGAATTCTTGGTAAATCTTTGATTAAATTTATGATAAAGTTAATTAATCAAGAAGATGAGAATTATTGATGTATTAGAGATGATGAGGATATTGAGAATTTGCTAGTGTTATTTATAGACTCAAACATGCATATATTGCATGGAATATAAAGGTAATGTGAAATGGGAATTTTGACTATAATTAATCAAATTTGAATTTTCTGAAAAGTGTTTGGACTGTGAATTGCCGCCAGGCCTGGAATTTCTATGTTATATGCATGTGGAAATAATTTAAAACAAGAATTTTTTGGGCATGAATTTTGGGGGACAAAAGGGTGTTAATTAGAATCTTGAAGAGTAATCCAACTTTGATTGTTTAATGCATAGGATACGTTATTTCGATAGGTTTCTAATGGACTATTGTTTCAAGAAGTGGTGGAGACAACAAGGAGCTATGAGGATTTAAGAAATAATGAGGGAGCGATGTCACCCCGTAACTCTACGTTGTCTTCACCACTAGCTAAAAATAATAGTCCATTAAAACTCTATCGAAATAAAATATCCAATGCATTAACCCATAGAGTTTCTAACTTTGTTTCAGGAGGTTAGTGTAATTATCAATACAACAAGAACCTTAAAGTTATTTAAACTTACCTCAGAGGTGTGCATGTAATTTACCCTAAAAAATATCACTGTTATACACATCTTTATTTAGCTGTTCTAATTTTTATCATTTATTCTATCCAAAATTCAAATTAATGCAAAAAAATCCTAAAAGAGTGTTTATTTATTTTTTTCCTATTTTTTGATTTTGTCAAAAAAACGTCTTAGTTTTGTTTTTCGAAGATGCTACTCCCGAGTTCTCCTGAAAATTTAAGTCTACTATGTAACAACTTCTGAACTCGCCATTATGTGAAAATATGTGCAATATATAAATATCACGTAAATTACTTTGTGAAGATCATAATTTTATAATTTTAAAATAAAATTTGATTAAGTAAAAAATTTAAAACATTTACATTGAGTTAAAAAAGCTTAAAACTAAGAGGCAGTTTGTTAAACACCCTTAAGTCTAATTTGTTTTCATATTAGGATAGTTATATTTCCACATTATGCTAAAAGTCCATCGATCAGCTTAGTTAGAGAGTTTTAGCTGAAAATAGACGGTTGAAAATTATTTATTCTAGCTCCTCCACCTCATCCATCCTCAGACCCTAACACACTCCAGTAAAAGACGCTTCATCCATTCTTCCGCATCTCCCTATCAGTCCATGCTGTTGACCGCCTAATTTCCGTCAACAACACTCTGAAAAAGATTATTCTCATCTGTCTTAGTCATCATTTTCAGCCTTAAGATGCATTTTAACTAAAACTATAAATAACTAGTTCACATGCTAACAATATATTATATTCTCTCTTTATACAATAAATTAAGGGTCTAACCCAAATAAATCCATCGTGGGCTACTTATTCATAAATGGATTCTAACAAAAAACTCTTATAAGAAATCTAAACAATGTCAATAGGTGTGTAAAAGACTAAAATACCCTCATTTTAATATGCTTCATTTTCATCATTTAATTCAATTTAACCTCAATTTGAACCCAAATTTCACCAATTATTCAATTTGACCCATAACCCAATTTTGACTACAATTTCGCCAGTCGGTTTTCGGCGTTGATTGTTTTATATATTTTTTTTATTTTGTTTTATTTTTTATTTTTTATGTTTGTTTTTTCCGTCAATTTCATGCATTGATTTTTTTTTCTTTTTCTTTTTTCTGTCGCCGCTGACCGGTGGTCAACGCCGGTCTCCGGCGGCGTAAACTTTTTTTTTTTTTTTTATGATTTTTTTCTTCAACAATTTTTAGCCTGTTTAACCAGTAATATTGTTGTGGTTGACAGTCATATTACTTATATGAGATTAAATTCTGAGCGGATCAGCCGATATTTAATATAAATCGGATTCCACTAATTTTTTGACATGTGGCACTCTTAAGTTTTAACTCCTAATAAATCACGCTGATTATAATTAGGGTTAGAGGGGTTATGAGTTCTACTGGGGTTTTCTTTTTTTTTTTTTTCTTTTTTTTTTCAATTAATAGAATCCTAATTATATTTTTATTTAAACTATCCACGTGTCAATTATCCTATGACATCCGATTTTTCTATTAAAACAGAATGTCCGGTCTAAATTTGCACCCTACTTATATTAGTATTTATCATAGTAATATTGCTATATTACTGTTTAACACAGTATATTGCTATATTACTTCCTAGTACAGTAATATTAACAAAACAAAAATCACTATTATTGTGTAATCGAGTAATATTAATAAGTAGACTGTTCACCGTCTACTTAATTATTGTGTAATCGAGTATATTATTGTGTAATCGAGTATATTATTGTGTAATCGAGTAATATTAATAAGTAATATTAATAAGTAGACCAGTCATCATCTTCAACGTCGTTGGTGAAAACCACCGCCGCGAACTACAGATCCATCACCACCCTTCACGCGGCGGCGGGAGGCGGTGATAAACACTCTCCACCACCACCACCATCCGTTGAAGACGCAGTGGGTTGACGGCTATGGGGATGAGACATGAGAAAATCACTGTTGCAATTGATGTTGGTGAAGGTATTTGCTTTATTTATTTATTATTTTTTTATGTTGGTTTTGACAAATAACTTGAATCGTTTTTTTTTTTTTGTCATTGAAATGCTAATTTGTGTTTTTTTTTTTGTAAGAATTATTTAATTTATTTATTTTATTATTGTTATGAATGGTTGAATAGTGTATTGTGGCAGCGGTGTGGTGACGATGGGGAGGCAGATTTAGGATTTGTTGGTGGATTGGGCGGATAACGGCGCGTGTAGAGAATTTCGTGCATGCTGAAACCTTTATCGACTTTATACATATTCATAGTCGATTAAGCTAATCGACTGTGTTCTAGTAGTCGATTAAGGTTGATCGACTCCAATTTTTTTTACTTTTTTTGGATTTTTCATTTATTGATTTCAATTGTATAAATCAATTATAATGTTTGTATATTTTTTGTTTTTGTAATATATAGTTGATTTTGCATTTTTTTTCTCAGTTGTGATTTGTTATTTTTAGTAGCAGATTCTTAATCAACTATGGTCTGATAGTCGATTAAAGTTGATCGATTCGAATTTTCCTTTTTTTTTTGTTTATTGATTCCAATTGTATAAATCAATTATAATGTTCTTATATTTTTTGTTTTTTGTAAAATATAGTTGATTTTGCATTTTTTTGCAGTTTTGATTTTTTATTTTTAGTAGCAGACTTTTGATCGACTATACTTCATTATAGTTGAATAATATACTGATATAGAAAAAAAAATTAAAAAACAAAAAAAAAATTAAAGAATTTCCTTAATCGACTATGAAACATAGTCGATTAAGGCTAATCGACTATGCTTCATAGTCGATTAAACTGGTACATAAAAGATAGGGAACAAACGGAAAAGCGGAAAAAAAATAAAAAATAAAAAATTGCTGAGCGCGTGACCCAGTGATGATGTGGCGGGCAGGGGCAAAGCTGGAAAACATATTAGCTCAAAATGGATGTGGACTTTTTTGAAATGGAGTGAAATATTTTGGACCTCTCTCCATTAATAAAAGTAATGAAGGGGTCCTCAAAGAACCCCATATTTAATTTAGTGGTGAAATAAGACATTTTGAGGGTGGAAAGAGCACGTCTCCAAAATTATAATAGTTCCATAAATTAGCATATATTACAACAATAACTATTGGATAATATTATCATTGAATAATACTTACTAAAATTATAAATAATTATTAGTAATATATAATGGGTCTCTTACAAATAAGTCCATCAGGAGCTACTGATTCATAGCTCTACAGAAAATTCTATTTTACAAAAAATTCAGACATTGTCAAGAGGTGTGTAGAAGATTAAAATACCCTTTCACATTTTAATATGCTAGGTCGACGTCTTCCTTTTCTTCCGGATTTCAGTCGAGAAGAAAAGAGAGAAGACGAGAAGACGAGAAAAGAAGAAGAGAGAACGGCAAATGAAATGGGTTAGGGTTTTGAAGAGATTTAATATTAATAAGGGTGGTTTGGGAATTATTAAAATAATATTCGGGTAGGATATTAAATAAGGTGTTTTTCTCTAATTATTGTTGGGAGGGGGTGTTTCCTTAACTCATTTTCCTAAATGAAGGGGTTCTTGCTAATTATCCCATTAAATATATTCTTATTTTACCCATTTCTTCTTATTTCACCTATAAAAGATTTACTAAAAAAACCCTCATTTTCACTGGAATCTTTTTTATTTTGTTTCCTGAATTTTTTTTCTTTACATAATGTGTAGGTAATTTTATAAGGAAGTTTAAATATCTTGTAATAAATAATTTAATTGCAAACAAATATTAAAAAAAAAAATTAAAAATTAAAAAAATAATAAAAATTAAAAAAAATTAAAAAAATAATATTGAAATAGAAATAACTTAGAACACGTGAGAATTAAGCGAATATAGGGAAGGGTGATGAATTATAAATTTGAGGAGTATTTATGACACTTTATATATCTTTGGTGGTGAATTGAGATACTTTGGAGGTGGAAATAGCATCACTCTAATTTTATGGTCAATTTCTTATTAAATTACTATATACTATGAATAAATATATTCAAAATGTCAAATATCATAATATTGAATAAATATATAAATATGATTTTCCTGTCAATAATATTATAGATTATTTTATATTTATAAAATAATTATTGGTTGGTTGAGTATGAAGCCACATATGTTTTTCTTGCGTTCATCTTGAATTTTATCGATGATATTAAATTTATAATTATTTTATTAACATGAAAATAAATATAAGTTCATCCTTGACAATTATAACAATACTCCAAGATCAATAAATAGTTTTCATATTATGAAGAAATATATGTTATTTTATTTTATAAGATTTTCGAATATTAAAATATACATAAATATATAATATTTTTTTTACTAATAATATTAATTTATTATTTTTTTAAAATAATTAATGATGGGTCGGTTTCACATTAAACTAAATCTTTGTGGGTTAAATCTTCACTTGTACCAAAATTTATTGAAATAAGTAAATTTATTTATTCGTTGATGGTTGAAAACGATTAATACCATGAGGAGGAGAAGGAATGACTTTCCCATATTATTGGAAATACACATTACCATAGAAATGACTAATTCGAACACTCAAACACACCAAGCATGTGTTTTGGAATGAGTTTGGGAACGCTCATTTCATTCCCAACTCATTCCTGCATCCCTTACTATTCGGTTGGAAATAGGGGTGGAAATCGGACGGAATGGATCGGAGGTGTCTTTTTCGCAAATTTTCCAATTTTTTCCGGAAGTTAAAAATAGGTTTCAATTTCCGTTCCGAAAAAATTGGAATTTCAAAATCCATTCCAATTTCGGAATACCTCGGAATCGGCGGAATTTTCGGAAATTGCATTAATCCTTAATTTTTTGTTCCAAAATCGGAAATAGTAGTAATTTTTAGCATTTTTTTTCTAATATTTTCGTAATTTTCCGGCGAAAGGAAAAAATCCAAAACAAAGGTCAACAAGATGAAATATAAACACTTGTAAAAACAACATAATCAGTTTATCAAAGCAAACACAGTTCTTGTAAATTTTCAAAAAGAAAACGAAAAAGTAAACATAATTCTTGCAAAACATGAATATATATATATATATATATATATATATATATATATATATATATATATATATATATATA
>NW_012194660.1:1331984-1418933 GCF_000504015.1 Erythranthe guttata
CTATATATATATATATATATATATATATATATATATATATATATATATATATATATATATATATATATATATATATATATATATATATATATATATAGAGATCAGGAGTACTTGTACATATTATTTTAACAGTACAGAATAACTTGATCAATCAAAGAATAAAAAATAAAAATAGCAAGAAACTACATATATATAAAAGGGGAAATAAAAGAGATCATTTGATCATATTTTAAAAAATAAATAAATAAACAAATATATAAAATCAGAGTTGTTAATTAGTTAACAACTAGTTACCAGCTCCAGGGCTGGGGCCAGATTTCTTGATTCCACCTAGGGTTAAAGCATGCCCATCTCCACCATGGCTCGGCCCCCCGGTTTTCACCCCCTCGACGTACAAATCCTCCAAAATTTTCACAATATCCATTTCAATGGCGGACTTGTGATTTTGCTGATAATTAGCATCCGATTTCAATACACGAGCTTCAACAGAGAAGAATAAACAACCCATAACAATAACAACAAGAACAAGAACAAAGAACAATGTGACGGATTTTACGCCTTTGGCCATTGCTAATTTTAACGAATTCTCGGTAAATCGTTGATTAATTTTATAACAAGTTAATTAATCTAGAAGATGAGAATTATTGATTGTTTAAAAGATGATGAGGATATTGAGAATTTGCTAGTGTTATTTATAGACTCAAGCATGCATATATGCATGCAAAATAAAGGTAATGTGAAATGGGAATTTTGACTATGATTAATAAAATTTGAATTTTATGAAAAGTGTTTGGACTGTGAATTGCCGCCAGGCCTGGAATTTTATGTTAGATGCATGTGGAAGTAATTTAAAACAAGTGATTTTTGGGCATGAATTTTGGGGGACAAAAGGGTGTTAATTAGAACCTTGAAGAGTAATCCAACTTTGATTGTTTAATTCAACTTCTATAAGTCCACAACATAGAAGTATTTTGTTGAATATTGGTATATACTAACATATGTTGAAATTTCAATGGATTAACTAAGATGTTTCGGGCCTATTTACTTACTTTTTAAGGGCATTTGAAATTAAATTCTCTAAATTACAATGGAAACAAAATTTCAATCGACTCAATTTGTTTTTTTTTTGGTAGTAGAAATTCAATATAAAAATTATCATTAATTTTCTTTTACCTGAAATAGTCTAAAACATTCGATAGAATTGGGCAATCGGGTGATCCATCACAGGAATTTCGTTACTTCGAAAATTTGTACCGTTTTCTGAACCGAACTGTTTGGTTCAGTACGATTTTTTACCGAATTAATTCAGTTTTTTTTTTGTTCAATACGATTTTTTTACCGAATTAATTCAAAATTTTGGTTCGGTAATGGTAAAATCGAAAATATAATTGAATATTTTAAAATGTAAAAAAAATATATTTATATTAATTAATTCTTGAATTTAAACTATTTAACCTAAGATGTAGCAGGCATCAATATCGTATGCCGTATCGAATACCAGAATTCCAAAAAAATTGTATCGAATACGGAACCAATTTTTTAATTCAATCTTTAGCACGGGCCGAATTTTCATTTCGGTTCGATCTGTTCACCGGCCGAGTGAACGCCCCTAATCCATCCAAACTTATGATTGTTAGCTATGTTTAGTATTATGTAACACACACGTATGCAATAAATAATGTAAACAAATACCAAATGGAGAATGAAACTAACAAGAGTCAAAATTCCAAATTAGCAACATAAATAATAATGCATCTCCAAACCCACTACAGCTGCAATTGATTGGTTGGTTAATTAAATGGCACGTTCTTAGGTCCCTACAATGCAAAATAATTGAAGTCCAACACCAAATTTACCTTCTTTTTGAAACACTTTCTACTTTCCAAAACAACATTTAATAAACACTTCTTAAAAGTTAAAGATGATATTCTTAAAAAATAAATAAATAAATAGAGATCGTGAAATTATTATAATTTGTTCCCCTTTTCGAAGGGAACAAGAGATGAGCTTTGAGCCTTTGACACTACACCATAACTTATCAAAAAAAAAAAAAAAAAGACTACATTATAACTAAACTTGCTACCTAGAAAAAAAAATGTTGAGTGGATGTCACTAGGTGCGTAAATGAGTCGAACTTGGCTGTTTTGGCGAGTTCGAGATCGAGTCTATCTTGACGAGCTCGAGCTCTTCGAGTAGGAGTGTGAACGAGGCAAGTTCGCCAGAATTTCCATGCTCAAGCTCAAGCTCGTGTCCAATTTTGCGAGCTCAAGCTCATTGAGCTTTCATTTTCCAGGCTCAAACTCCATTGGATTCATCGAGCTCGAGCTCAGCTCATTTTTTTTATTTTGAGTTTTTGTCTTCTAATTTTTATATTAATATTGCTTTATTTTATCATTATAATTTATTTATATGACTATACAAAACAAAAAATAAATTATAAAGATATAGTTTTTAATTTTTATATGTATTTATTTAATATTATTTTTATTATTATGTATATATTTAAATAAAAATAAATAAATAAGAAGCTCGCGAGCCGGCTCGCGAGGTGTGGAACAATTATAATCGGGCTCGGGCTCAAAATACCGAACTCGAGTTCTAGCTTTTATCGAGTTCACGAGAAGGCTCAACTCATTTACCACCTCTATCTCCGAGTATCTTTTTTTATCTCCGAGTATCTTTTTCTGGCCTCGAGATCGAATGACTTGTAATTTTTTCAATATTATATATATATATATATATATATATATATATATATATATATATATATATATATATATATATATATATATATATATATATATATATATAGATAAACATATATATATATACATATAGGGTTCAACTCGTCGGGAAGCTCGAACACAAAAATTCAAGTTCGATTCAAGCCGAATCAGCTCATTTACACCTTAGACGCCACAAAGAGGATAACTCATTTGGGACACAAAAGGTAGATTAATATTTAGACTCATCTAAATATAAAAATAAGCAAATGATTAGAATTAACAATTTAGCAATTGAGCATTGAATATAATTATGAAGAAATACGTTCACAATAATTAGGAGAAAGAGAGAGGTAACATAGAAAAAATATTCAAGCACAAGGTGCAAGCATATGTTCTTCATTATTTATTAAAAAAATTATTATAAATGCCAGAAACAGAATTTGAAGAAAACCTAGGTAGATTTATCCAATACAATAATTATACATATGTTTGGAATCCAACAAGCCATTATATTACAATTCAGAGTTCGGAGAAAATATTAAATAAAATCAAATTAAAAAAAAAAAAAAAAAAAAAAAAAAAAAAAAAAAAAAAGAAGTTACTCTGGTTTCAGAAAATCACAAACAGGTTACAGATCGACGAAAATTAATTTAATTTAATTTAATTAATTCCTTACTTGCTTCGATTATTGAAACTCATCTTCTCAAAGTACTTAATCGAGAGTAGAGAGAGTGAGAGATTCACCTCATCTTTTCCCCACCTTGCCTTCGACCTCGCCGAACCTACCGCCGGCGCCGCCGCCGGAGGAAGGCAAGGCCAGGCGGAAACTGCCGGCGGCGCTGCCGAAGAAGAAGAAGCGGAAGAGGGAGACGGCTTCAGCAGCGGCCACAGGTGGCTCGAGTAGAGCCGCCGGAATCCGCCGAGGGCCAGAACGACGGCGCGGAGCTGCATCGGGCTGCGGTGGTAGTGCCTGGTGCAGATCAGCTCCCACAGCCGCTCGTCGTGGGCGGTCCGCTTCCACTGGCGGCTGACGCACGCCGCCTTGGCTAGGGTTCGGCCGTCGTCGACGTGGCGGAGGACCTCGTACAGGAGATTCTCGTCGAGCAGCACCGCCTCCGCCTCCTTCGATATCTCCTCCTCCGCCGCCTCGTCTCCTTTACCTTCCTCCTCTTGCTTCATCTTCTTCGCGTCATTTTCGCAGCCTGCAGCGCCGGGATCCGCGCATCCGGCGGCGGCGGGGTGGTTGTCTTCGCCGTCGGGGAGGGGGCGTTTCATCGGCGGATCGGAGGTGCTCTGTGATTGAAGATTAGGGATATTTGAGGTTTTGTGGATTTGGGGGTTTCGATTTTGATGAGGGGAAAGGGAATTTTGATGAATCTGGGTGGTTTCGATAAGGTCAAGATCGGAAATGAATGCTTTTGGCGTTACTCGTGTCGGGCGTGTCTACGATAACATTTCTTTGCCATTTGGTCCTTTTCTATTTGCATTTCTATCAGAGGAACCCATGAAGTTACTGAAATAAGAAATGTGGACACATTACCTCTCCCCATACAATAATTTCACTTTGTTTTTACGGCCGTGTTTGGTTGAAAAAATTAGCTATGATTAACTAAATAATTGATTAGGGATACTTAATAACTTTACGGATTGACCTAGAAATAGTATGTTATTATGGGTTATCTTGTTTTTTAGGAAGTTTTTTTAATTGGATGTTCCACGGTCCAATAATATAGTTAGGTCTCACTAGATTATTTAATTTTAGGATAAATTACAACCAACCCTTGAGGTATGGTCAATTTACGAAAAACCTATCTTGTTTGGATAATTACATTTACCCCTCAATTATGATTTTTTCTTACACCTCCATCCTTATGGTGTCAAATTCAACATAATTATCTAGATTTCGTGGAATGTGCTCTAGTTTGTACTCGTATTGTGTAAAAGTACAGTTTCTGATGCACCACAATCTGATATATACAAGCCAAGAAACACATATTATAATCATCTTACATCAAAATGTGGAGTTAGAATAGGATAAAACGGGTACAAAAGTGGTAATATTCATATAATCCCGAAGATTCCACTAAATTTGAAACTGCAAGGATGGACGTGTAAGAAGATTTATAGTCGAAGGATGATTGTAATTACCCACACAAAAAGGGAGTTTTCGTAATGTGACCATACCTCAGGAGTTGGTTGTAATTTACCCTTAATTTTATTAATAGATAAATCATATATTGACAACCACACGAAGTCTTGAATAGTGAAGCCCTTGAGAAGGAAACTTTATTATTAACTGATTTTTCCAATGGAAAATATGCCCAATCAAAAGTCATAAATTGAGCAAGTATATATTTAGGACTTATTTCGTTGGGAAATTAGCCATTATTAATTAAATAGTTGGATTTTATTTCATGTTTGGTATCTCTAATAATTTGTCGGATCGATCCGCAAATATTATGTTATCGTATATCTTGCCTTCTAGACATGTTTATTATTGGATCATCGAAGGTCCAATAATATAATTTGGTTTCATTAGATTATTTGATTTTATCTCGGTTAATCCTATTTTGGCAACCAAACGAGACCTAAGGATAAATAAAACTTAACCCACGTGGTTAGATAGTAGTCTATGAGATGCTACATCCGGTAAAAAAATATCGGATGATTTTGCATCATGAATTAATAACCACCCACTAATCACACACGCATAAGTTTTTGTTATTATGTGCAGATCAATGATATATAATCACCAGATGTATTGTACCGGGTTTAGCATTTATAAAATCAGGTTGGACCCATTTGCACATAGTCCTCCGGTGGTATTAATGTAGTCTCATGATTATCAATTTGGGTAATTCTTTTGAAGGAATGTAGGAAGTGTTTGGAAATGTTTAAGGTTGATATGAAGTTGAAGTAGCCTACAGGTCATTAAGGTAATAATTATAATAAAATTTGATGTTCTTTAGTTTTCCAAATGAAAAAAAAACAAGTAAACAAAATAATAGCAGCATAAAAATTCTTTTATGTTATTTGGCTTTAGTTTAAAGTGATCTACTTGTAAATGTATTTTCGAGCGAAGGAATGATTTTTTTTTATTATTGTTTAGGAAGACATTATATTGTAAATTCTATAATATTGTTCAGTCAAATATATTTAATTTAAGTTAGATTTCGTGAAATTTTGGTATTGTATACTTTTGGAAAGCAAAAATTTGTGTTTTAGGGAGTCCTAGTGATTTTTGGTATGTGTTTATATTTGTGTTGGGAAATTACACTCATTTTTGGTATGCGGTTACATTTCTGTATAGGTTTCAATGTTAATTCAAAGAAAATAATGAAAAATATCTACCAGTATTATCAACGGTTTTCAACTGTCGAGAAATGTATTGTTGACGGTTTTGAAAATATGTGTGAGTATTTATGACTGTTCTCAAAGCGTTGAGAAACATTATTCTTGACAGTTTATTTACACTTGAAAGTATATATGACGGCCTTTTTCTTGACGGTTTCCTGACAATAGAAAATCGTCACAAATAATGTTCCCGACGGTTTTTGTGCGTCGCATAAAGTAATAAATGTTATAGTGTCTCTCAATCTTTTTCATACTACAACTTTTGAATTTTTTTTTAATTTAATTTTAGCTATTTTAATTTATATGTTAATATTTCCAATTTATAACGACTCTTAGTGTAACTACTGAGAGTGTTAATTACTATATTCTTTTAGGGATTATTAGCAACACCCCCTCATCTAGGAAATGTAGTTAAGGAAACCCCACCAAAAAATAATTAGAGAAAACCCCTTTACTAATATTCCATTCAAATGTGATTTTTAGAATTCCAAAAATACCCTTAAATGGTCGTGACTCGTGACATCTTTTGAGACCAGTTAAGGCATTCTAAGAAGCGGCAAGTGGGTCTGCCCCAAAAAAAAAGAAAAAAAGAAAAAAAAAAGTAAAGAAGAAGAGAGCTCAACACCACTGAAACCTCTGTTGGTTCTCCCTCTTCTTCTCGAATTCTCTCCCTCTCTCTCTCTTGTCAGCCTTTGAATCGTCATCTCTTCGGGTTTATTTTTTATTATCTGAGTCTGATTATTTCGGTGTATTTTAGGTTATGCAACTGACCCAATGGTTCCGATGCAGGACCCACATGTTTCTTCCTTGCCCTTGTCGCCCACCGTTGCATCTATAATTTATAACCGTGCCCTTGCATGATTAACAATTTTGCTCTGTTATTTTTCGTTTTCACTTATGACCAGTACTTGATTTATATCTAGATCGTAGAAACGGAGGTGGAGGGCGGCGAGGCTGGAGGCGAGCTCGACGTTTGGGCTGTCGAAGAAGAGATTCTCTTGGAAGTGTGTGCTGCGGTGGTGGTGAGGAGAGAGGATGGCAGAGAGACGCTCGTGGCGGAGGATGGGAGGCGAATCTTTACAAAATGGGGTTGTGGTTGACGCTGTAGTAGGGTTGGCAGCGGTGTGGTGAAGATGGTATGTTTAAGTTCAAGGATTGTGGGTGGGATGAAGTCGCAAGGTGTGGGATGGAATGTGATGAAGTTGCAAGGATTATGGGATGGTGGGGCGTTGCGACGGTGCGGGATGCAGATTTAGGATTTTTTGGTGGATCAGGCGGAGGACGGCGCGTGTAGAAAAATTCCCGCAGGCTGGATCCTTAATCGACTATGTACATGTTCAATAATCGATTAAGCTAATCGACTATGTTCTGGCGGTCGATTAATGTTGATCGACTCCATTTTTTTTTATTTTTTTTTGGATTTTTTGTTTATTGATTCCAAGTGTATAAATCAATTATAATGTTTGTATATTTTTTGTTTTTTGTAAAATATAGTTGATTTTGCATTTTTTCGCAATTATGATTTGTTATGTTTAGTAGCAGATTCTTAATCGACTATATTTCATCATAGTCGATTAATATACCTGATATAGAAAAAAAAAATTTAAAAATGAAAGATTTTCCTTAATCGACTATGAAGCATAGTCGATTAAGGCTAATCGACAATGCTTCATAGTCGATTAAGGAAACTGATACAGAAAAGAAGGGGGAAAAATGGAAAAGAAAACAAAAAATCGCTGAGCGCGTGACCAAGTGATGATGTGGCGGGCGGGGGTAAAACCGGGAAACATAATGGGTAAAAATGGTTGTGGGCTTTTCTCAAATGGACTGAAATATTTTGGACTTCTCTCCATTAAAAAAAAGTAATGAGGGGGTTTCCTCAAAGAGCCCCATTCTTTTAACTTTTATATTTTAGGGGTTTTTACAAATAAGCTCATCAATAGGTATTTATTCATAAAGAGATCCCGACAATAAACTCTTTTACAAAAAAGTTCAGACATGGTCCAAAATTTGTTAAAAGACTAAAATAGCCCCTCATACTTTAATATGCTCTAATTTCATCCTTTAATTTAATTTAACCTCAATTTGACCCCAAATTTCAAAAATTATTCAATTTTGACCCAAAACACATTTTTATGGACAATTTTGACCCCACATTTTTTTTCTTTCTGAAACATTTTTTTTTTTCGTTTAAACAGCAATATTGCTGTGATTGACAGTAAAATTAACTATATTAATGTTAAACACAGTAAAATTAACTATACTACAGTTTAACACAATAATATTGTTATATTAATCTCTAGCACAATAATATTAATACAATAAAACTCATTATTATTGTGTAATAGAGTAATATTACTATGTTAACCGTTCAACAAATGTAAACATAATAAAAAGCCAAAAGAATTAATATTACTGTGAGTGACAGTAATATTACTATAACAACAGTAATATTACCGTCAACCACAGTAATATTACAATAATAGACAGTAATATTATTACGTTACTCCGTGAATAACTCAAACAAACAAAAAATCTAAACAAAATAATAATATTGATGTGGTTGACAGCAATATTACTATAACAACAGTAATATTACTGTCAACCACAGTAATATTGTTGTGTTTACAGTAATATTACAATAATAGACAGTAATATTATTACGTTAACTCCGTGAATAACTCAAACAAAGCAAAAAACCCAAAAAAAAATAATAATATTGATGTGGTTGACAGTAATATTATTGTGTTTACAGTTATTTTACTGTCAATGGCAGTATACGTTGACTTGTCAACAAATCAAACAAAATTAAAAAAAATAACAGAAAATAAAAATAATAATATTACGTTAATTTACTGTCAACAGCAGAACAATTACATAAATGTATTGTCAACGGCAGTACAATTACGTTAATGTACTGTCATTGACAGTATAATTACGTTAACTTACTGTCAGTGACAGCACAATTACGGTCAACGTTTAGCGACGGACGTAAAAAAATGAAAAATAATAATAAAAAATAAAAAAACACTAAAAAAATAATAAGAAGTCAACGCCGGAATCCGGCGGCAAAAAAACATACCAGAAAAAGGAAAAAAAAATCAAAAAGTCAGCGTCGGAATCCGGCGGCAAAAAAAAAATTTGGAAAAAAAAATGTCAAAATTGAATTTTTTTTTGGTCAAAATTGATTAAATTGGGATTACAATTAAGAATTGGGTATAAATGGTTGGTAGTAATTTTGTCGTATATATGAATGTTTCATTTATTTATAGGGGCTCTATGAGGAAACCCCCTCATTACTTTTTTTAATGGAGAGATGTCCAAAATATTCCAGTCCATTTGAGAAAAGCCCACACCCATTTTGAGCCATTATGTTTTCCAGATTTGCCCCCGCCCGCCACATCATCACTGGGTCGCGCGCTCAGCGATTTTTTTTTTTTTTCGTTTTTCCCCCTTCTTTTCTGTATCAGTTTCCTTAATCGACTATGAAGCATAGTCGATTAGCCTTAATCGACTATGCATAGTCGACTAAGGAAAATCTTTAATTTTTTAATTTTTTTTTTTGTTTTTTAATTTTTTTTTCTATATCATGTATATTAATCGCCTATGATGAAGCATAATCGAGTAAGAATCTGCTACTAAACATAACAAATCACAATTGCGAAAAAAATGCAAAATTAACTATATTTTACAAAAAACAAAAAATATACAAACATTATAATTGATTTATACACTTGGAATCAATAAACAAAAAATCCAAAAAAAAAAAAAAAAAAATGGAGTCGATCAACCTTAATCGACTACCAGAACATAGTCGATTAAACCACACGTAGTCGATTAAGGGCCCTGCCTGCGCGAATTTCTTTTTCTGCGCCGTCTTCCGCCACAATCCACCAAAAAACCCTAGATCTTCTCTTCATCGTCACCACGTCGTCGCCACACCACACCATCACCACCCCACTTCCATATTCTAACGGTTTTTTATACAAACAATCAAAACGGAACCATGTACTACGGTCAAAATCACCAAAACAAAGTCACCTATATCAAAAAATATGCAGCAAAATTAGATTAAAAATTCATAACAAATAAGTAGAATGAAACAAAACTACCTTGAGTGCGTATTTTGCAGCCCCCATACAACTCTAGATTTCTATCTGCAATTAGATTCCCGATCTCCAATTTTCAAATCTCAAACCCGAAACAACGGAAACAAACACTACTTCAGAAAATCAAAACCATAAATAAAAAGTAAATCTTAGAAATTGACGAACGTGCGCATCTCTTCCGGTGTGGAGACTCCCCTCGAAGTTCCAATCGCCAAACCTCCGCCCGCGCCGCCTCGGCGCCGCCTGCTACCATCGCCCCATAGTCGGACCGCCACCAAACACTCAGATCAGATCATGTAGAGAAGGAAAAAAAGAGAGAGAAAGAGATGAGAGTGGGAAGAGATGAAAAAAGAAAAAAGAAAGAAAAAAAAACGGCGTAAAACATAATTAGGGTTTTGAAAAGAGTATATTGGACAATTAAGGGTAGATTTGGAATTATGAAATAATATTTGGATGGAATATTAGGTAAGGGGTTTTTATCTAATTATTTTTTGGAGGGGGTGTTTTCTTAACTCATTTTCCTAGATGGGGGGTTCTTGCTAATTATCCCTTATTTATAATAAATATTAAAGGATGTGCTTATTGGTGAAAGAAATATAGCTCATAAACCTAGAATAATAAAGATGTTTGGTTAGAAACCTATGCACAAAAACCCATATATTTTATGTTTGATTGTACTTTATCATATTAGATACCGAGAATTTAATCTACATCAAGCGTACTATCCATTAATTTCGTATATTTTGCTAATTAAGTTAATCGTAGTAGAACAATATCTTTTTATTCAAATATATAGTATTCACAATTTTACAAAACAAAAATATATATATTTTGTTCACGAACTTATAGGCATCATTATGTAATTAAGTAAGGTTAATCATTATGTAATTAAGTAAGCTTCCTTTCAAAACCAACCCTCATTAGAAGAATTGATACATAATCTATAATATTATAGTAGATATATAGGATTCGAATCATACCCCCTTCTCCTTAATTTGAAACTATTCTTCACTAGAAGAATTGGTACTTAACATCTATTAAACTAGGGGTGTAGAGTTTGAATTCTATTCCTCCCTACTTTCCCAATTTGTAACAAGGTTCGAATTTCTAAAAAAAAAAATTGTAATTAAGTGAGATTCATTTCTCTTGGTTGTAGTTCAAATACTCCCAATGTTCCACAATACCTCTGTTTTTTTTGTAATTTTTTTTTTCTTCCATATTATATGTCACTTTACAAATGTAATGCTACATTAATTATATATTTTTAACTCTCCAACACTCTGTTTGCATTAATTCATAAACATCGATATTTTTTTGGTCTACCGATATTTATTTTCCTAAAATCAAGCCGTATTTATTAAGATTTTCTAGACTTACCAAAATTTAAAACAGACATATTTTTACGAAATTATGTAATTTCAACTTTAATTCCATGCACAAAATGTCATACTAGAAGACAAGTCCCATGATAGGAAAGGCAGCATGGAAGAAAGTACCAACCACACATACACAAATAAAAAAATTCCTTGTCAAACAAGTCCAACTTTTACACCACCCACCACAATAAAATGATACAAACCTTGTTTTCTATGTAAAAGATTTCCTTGCTCAAAACGCAACATATACAAAAACACACACACGCACAAAATAATAATAAAAAAAAAAAATAATAAAAAATAAAATAAAAAATCAGTAGCATATATAAACTGAAGTAACACAGCTTCTCATAGTTCATACTCAATCTCAAAATCCAATATTTTCTGATAATAACACTAATTAGTAGTGTCTCATGGAATATTCCTCTTGGTTTTACTCTGTTTCCTTATTAACCCTTCTTTTCGCCGTTTCCCTCTCGAAATTAATCGTTCAACGCAAACGTAACCGAATCAAGAACTTCCCTCCGAGCCCGCCCGGAAAATTACCGATAATAGGCCATCTCCATTTACTCAAAACCCCACTCCACAAAACCCTAAACCAATTTTCTCAAAAACACGGCCCCATAATCTCTCTCCGTTTCGGTTTCCGTAATGCAGTCGTTCTCTCTTCACCATCCGCGGTCGAAGAATGCTTCATAAAAAACGACACCCTCGTACTAAACCGGCCGAAGTTTCTCTCGGGCAAACTCCTCAATTACAACTTCACCACACTGGGGGCCGTACCCTACGGCCCCCTCTGGAAAAACCTCCGCCGCCTCACGGCAGTCGAGATTTTCTCCACCGCCCGTCTCAACGGGTTCTCGGGGATAAGACAAGACGAAACAAACTTGCTCCTCAAGAAATTGTACCAACTTAGTTCTCGCGGAGGGTTTGTTAAAGTGGAAATGAAGTCGAAACTATCGGAGCTTTCGTTCAACATCGTCATGCGAATTGTGGCGGGGAAGAGGTACTTCGGAGACCATGAAATGGAGAACGAGTCGGAAGCGAGGAGATTTAGGGTTTTGATAGAGGAGTTGTCGTATTTGAGTGGGGCGTCGAATCCAGGGGATTTCTTGCCATTTTTGCAGTGGTTTGATTATCAGAATCTCGAGAAGAGGATGATTATATTGCAGAAGGAAATGGATTCTTTCTTGCAAGGTTTGATTGACGAGCGGAGAAGAAACGGAGATTGTGGTGGAGAAAAGACGACGATGATTGATTCGATGCTTGCTTTGCAAGTTTCGGAGCCGGAGAATTACTCTGATCAAATCATCAAAGGCATAATACTGGTACGTACTTGTATTGTCTGAAAATATAGGGTAAATTACCAAAAACTCATTGAACTAATAAGGTCTAACTATAAAAAAAGCTCCTCAAATATTGATAATTACAAAAAAAAAAAAAAAAAAAAAAAAAAGGGGCTTTCCCTAATGTTCAACTTAGGAGTGAAAAATTGAAACGAAGTTTTGGATTTTCACCAATTCCGATCAGGTCCAAAATGTTTTGATTATTTAACTACCGAATTCTAATTCTTCTGAATTTTTTCGATTTGGAATTGGAAAAAATATGAGATTCCAATTTTCGATCCCATTTTAATTTTCAGAAAAATAATTCCAGTTTGTTTCCGAATTTTACACTTACAAATTCATATATATTATTATGTATTTGAAGTGACTGACAATTTTGAAATTTTGAACTCCGACGATTTTGATCCGATTTTTTTTTAATTTAAGAAGAAATATTTTCATTCTATATTACGGAATTCCGATTTTTAATTTTTTTTGAAACGAATTTGGAATCAGTTTTTCACTGCCGAAAAAATCGAAAAGTTTCATAAAGTGCAAATTTCGATCCCATCAATCCAATTATTTCTACAACCTAAATTGAATAGGAATTAAAATACTATAAATTACCAAAATTCCCTAAGGTATTCATAATTACTAAAAGTCACCTAAAGTTTGTTTCCATCTAACATTGGTATTTAGTAATATTATTATAAATACCCCATGAGGATAAAATCCGGTTTTTTTTTTTTAGAAAAATATTCCTATACTGAATTAAAAAAAGAAATCATCAAAATTCACAAACTAAGAAAATAATGAATTACAGGGTGGTTTTGATGATTATAGATATGTGAGGGTTTTTGTTGTAAATTGACCTTAGTTCAGGGCGTTTATGGTAAATTTACCAAAGTATTATAAAGTGATCTTGCTTGTATTTACTTCTTAATTAGGTTGTGCTAATGGCTGGCACAGACACGTCAGCAGTGACAATGGAATGGTCAATGTCACTTCTCCTCAACCACCCAGACGTACTCAACAAGGCCAAAACGGAGCTTGACCGTTACGTGGGCGAATCCCGTTTAGTCAACGAGCACGATATTACGAAACTGCCATACCTCCGTGGAATCATAAACGAAACCCTCCGTTTATATCCAGCTATACCACTCTTGGTACCTCGCGAATCCTCACACGACTGCAAAATCGGACCGTTCGATGTACCCGGTCAAACGATGCTTCTGGTCAACGCATGGGCGATTCATCGGGACCCGCGGGTGTGGGTCGACCCGGAGAGGTTCGACCCGGATAGGTATGCGGGTTTGGAAGATGAGGATTATAGGTATAGATTGGTGCCGTTTGGAGCGGGGAGAAGGAAATGCCCCGGTTCGGGTCTTGCTAATAGGGTGGTGGCGCTGGCCTTGGCGGCGTTGATTCAGTGCTTTGAGTGGGAGAGGATTGGCGGCGGAGAGGCGGTGGATATGGCGGAGGGCGGTGGACTTTCGATGCCGAAGGCTGTTCCGTTGGAGGCCATGTGCAGAGCACGTGAGGATATGATGCACGTGCTCTTCAAACTATGAGTGTTTGTTCTACATATATATATAAGTTACTGAAATAAGGCCACTTGGCCACTTATATTGCTTTTATGCTTTTTGTTTCAAAATTTGAAGTGGAGAGAAAGAAAGAACCCCACCTTTTATAAACAATCGAAGGGCTATTTTTGTTTGAAATTGTCCGATATACAGTACAATGGTTGGTCAATTTTGAAAGGGGATGGATTAATCTTTAACGTTGCTTGACGGTAGAGGTCATTTTGTCGTATTTTGTGTCTGAGACTCTGATACTGATAATAGTATATGGGCGCAATTTGAATATAACCCTTGATATAATGAACAGGGCATGTTGTAAAGAGCAACTCCAAAGTCCAATGCTAAATATCAGGATTGAATTATCAAATATTCATTTGATCTTTGAGGTATTATTTCAATATTTATTAAAATTCATTTATTCTATCAAAGTAATTATCAATTGGAAGTTTATAGGTGATTTTATTTTAGTTGTCACATGTCAACTTATGATTGAATGTTTAGATGATTACATTTTTTATAACTCAATTTCTAGCAAGTATATTTACGTCCCAAGAGGTGAATTATCAAATTAAAACACTCATTTGATAACCCATTGGAATTAAAAAATTTGATATTTTTAGTATGCAAAGGAATGTTAAAGGTTTGAATACCATGTTTGATAACCTCATTGGAGTTGCTCCAACACTACAAGAAAATATAAAATATGCAACGATTTATCTATCGACAAAATTAATTTTGTTATCAATAGTTATATTTTAACAATGAAATAATATAGTACTTCTGGCTAAAGAATAACGTTTTAGCAAATCAATAAGAAATTCATCTAATACACTTCCGTCCAAATCATAAATATTAATCAAAAGTAATCTAACGATTGAATCAAGTGAGTATATGTTCCAGATTAGATCCCCTTACCAACAGTCATTGGGTCAAATTTGTTACACATAACTAGTCTAGAGTAATTTTCATTTCTCGTATATTTTACAAGTTATTATAGAAGAGTGTAGGTATGCTGAGTGGCCTCGATATATTAAGTAAAGTTGATTTTTAAATAATATATATATCAAGTAATAAAATCTCAAGAAACATAAAATAAACATCTGAAATTAAATGTTACACCTTATTATTTAAACGGGATGGATTTGAACCATAAATCTATACATACACACTCCTCTGTATGTGTGCTTGGTGAATAATTATTTAATTAAATCTGCGATGCAAATCTCCCAATATAAATAACTGGATAATAGTTAAAACTTATAATTGCAAAGAAAGAATCCAAGAAAACAAGACAAACTGAATTCACCAAAACTAATTAAAAAATAATAAACGACTTTATTACATGAAAATTTCGATTTAGCTAGATAGCCACACTGCGAAACTCCTCGTCATCTCCCACCACGTTCCCAGGAGCAGCCAATTCCACCGCCGCATTCTCATCGGCCACACTCCCACCACCACCGCCGCCGCTCCTGCCCTTAAACCGCCGCGCAACAACCAAGTACACCAAGAAATTGACCCCATTAATCCCCGTAAGAATCCAGTAAAAACAATCAAGCCGGCTAACATTAAGATCATCCCTCAGCCACCCCTTCCCCTCCCCCCCGCCGGAAGCTCTCTCCACCACCTTAACAATGGCGGTGCTCAGCCAACTCCCGATCCCAATCTCACTCAAGAACATCGCACTGCTTATACTCCTCGTACCGTCAGTCGCCTCGTCGTAGAAAAACTCCAGCTGCCCCACGTACGTGAAAACCTCCGCCGCACCCATCAGAAAAAACTGCGGGAAGAGCCAGAAAACACTCAGTCGGCGGCGGCGGTCGTCGTCGTCGGAGCTCGAATGAAATGAATCCCGACGCTTCTTCTCAACCAAGGCGGCGGAGAGCATGGCGAGGATCGAGACGAAGAGGCCGATCCCCATGCGCTGCAACGAGGTGATGCCACGTGGGTGGCCGGTACGGGAGCGGAGGAAGGGGACGGCGAGCTTTTCGTAGAGGGGGATTAGGAGGAGGGCGTTGACGGCGCTGAAGACGGGGGTTGAGCCCGCCGGAATCTCGAAGCTGCCGCCGAGGTGGCGGCGGGTGGTGGCGGCTTGGGCGATGAAGAAGGTGGAGAGCTGAGAGAAGGAGATGGCGAGGGCGATGGTGGATGCCCATATGGGGAGGATTCTGACGAAGGATTTGAATTCTTCGACTTGTGTTACTGTGCACAATCTCCATCGGTTCTTTGGGTTGTTGCTTTCGGGGTTTGTTATTACAGCTGCTTTGTCCAAGAATCTGCTTTGTCGGAGAATAAAATAATTAGAGAATATTTAGGGATTTACAATTTAAAAAATAATAATAAATAAAGGAAGTATGATACATATTCGACTGATCGAATCGAAATTAACATTTTTTAAGGTTTTTTTAAAAAATGAAAAACTATATTTAATTTAAAAAAAAATGGTATATCGGAAGGCGAAAATTTGAAATTTGGAATGCTTTTTTCTTTTTCTTTTTTTCCAAAATCAGAAACAGCCAAAATTGGATTTTTTCTTCTTCTATAATGTAAAATCAAAAATGGTCCATCCATCCCAAAATATTTGTCGCATGAAAATATATTTGTTTCCAAATTATTTGTCACTTTGGACTTTCAATAATGCATTAATCACACTTAATTAATTGATAGATAATTAGTTGAAAAATACTCTCTCCGTTCCCTTTTAATAGTTGTTTTTAGCTTTGCATGTGGATTAAAGATTTCATTAAATGTGTTTTGATTTTATAAAAATGTATGTTTTTAGACTGAAATAACCTTATCTTATAATTAATAAGTGAGAGAAATAAATTAAAAAAAGAGGATTATAAAGAGTTGTTTTTTTAGAGGTTAGTATTAGAAAGAGTTAATAAGGGTATAAATTAGAAATTAAGTAATTAATGCAGTATTGGAAATATAAAGTGACTGATAATATGGAACCAAATATTTTTAAACAAAGACAGTTATTATGAAACACATGAAATAATAATCCCAAGAATATATTAGTGACTTTCTTGTTTTCTTTTTTCTTTTTTTATGATACATATTTATTGGTTTTCTGAATCTGTGCAGACACTACAAAAGGACAAAAGTAGCATTATATCTTAATTTGAACTTTTGAAGATGTTTATGGAAACTAAAAATAGATCGGAAATTTGAATTTTCGGAATTCGAAAAGCAATATGTTACATATTGTTCCAATTGATTACTAACTTTTTTATTGGAATCTGCACAATTCGACGAACTTGGTTCCAATTTCTACCCCTATAGACAAACCCATTTTGCTTTACTAGATCACCATCTTTTCTGATTTAACTATAAATAAGAATTGAAAACCAAAAAAAAAATAATAATATTGAACTTGTAATTATGAAATACTTACCTATATTGATTCGTGTGAGGGAGTTTTCTTGCACCAACAATATCAGATTCTCTTGTCCTAACCTCATAAAGCTCACCTCCCCTCCCCACCTCAACACCCTTCACATGATTCCTCAAAGCAACCACCACGACTTGAATAAATCTCGTAAAAGCGCTTCCCATCGGCTTTTGGTACCGATACTTGAAAAAACCGGCGGCCAAGATGAAAGCAGAAACAATCATCAAAGCCGTCGGTACACCGAATCCCCAAACCCACCCGAACTCAACTTGTATGTACACCAAAATGGTGATCCCTAAAAGGGCACCCATGTTTATAGCAAAGAAGAACCAATTGAAAAACGCGTACTTCTTTTGGGCTTCGGTTGGATCCGATTCGTCGAATTGGTCCGCTCCGAATGTGGAAACGCACGGCTTGATGCCGCCGGTTCCTAGGGCTATAAGGGCCAACGCGCAGTATAGGAAGCTCGTTTGGCCGTTTGATGCCGGAATGCAGGGTTTCTTGATGCATTGAGGTGGCCTTAAGCTATCTATCGATGCCGAGAGTGTTAGTAACACCATACCCTTGAAGAAGGAAAAAAAAACGTATGAGTGAGATTCTTGTTGCATATATAAACCAAATCCTTCATTAAGTGCGTATTTCGTCTAGCACGATGGGATTAGACAAGATAAGATGCTCACAATCGTATACTAGGGCCATATTGTGTAGTTGGATAGATGGTTTAATACAGTAATATTCCGGAGTTTATTACATTTAGGCCATATTTGATTGGCAAGATACACTAGTAAAATAATTGCTTTTTACTACGAATTTTTTTGTTACGGTAAAAAGCCGCAGCAAATGGTATTTTTTACTACGAGATAATTTTGAAGTCGTAGTAAATACTATGATTTATCGTAGCAAAAAAACATTTGGTACGGCCATTTACCGTAGCAAAATTTTTGTCACGCCCGTATATGCTACGGGGCAAATGCGCAGCAAAAGCCTTTTTGCTGCGAATTTGATACCTTGTGCTACGATTAATGGTCGTAGTAAAAAGTCTTTTTCTACTAGTGATAAGATTAGCTAAGATAAGATTAATTTAATGAAACCCAATTATTTTATTGAAGCTCGCGACGTCCAACAAAAAAAATTCACTAGAAGACAACATAAGCCATGATTATATAATTTTGACGGGTCGACCCAGCAATTTATCGGAGATACCAAACATCAAATTAAATCCAACTATTTAGTTAATCATGGATTATCTTAGCAACCAAACGGGACCTTAGTACATTTACATCGAATGCTACAAAGTACAAACTCCCCATGTTACTTTTATTGGCATAAGCCGCCCTACCAATACATTTGTTTAGCGCATACGCCCATAAATAGTAAGCTCTTAGGGGTCATTCGTTAGGTTCAATTATTTAATTAATCATGATATACGGTGAAGCCTTAGGAGAAATATAATTTTTTTGGGATTTGTCGAAATTTTATTATTTAACTAAGCACAAAATAATGTCCAGTTATTTAATTAATCACGACGACATATAGTAAGGCCATAATTAGAAGAATCGAAACTTTTTTGTGCGAGATTTGTGGAAATTATTTTGAGGTAGAGCATGAAAATCTTACGACAGCATAGATACAAGAGAAGATAATGATGGTACGAAAGCGGCCCAAATAAGCATCTGCTAGAAAAGCTCCGAACAATGTAAGAACATAGGCGGCTCCAATCCAATCGGTGACGTGTGTGGCTGCATCGGGTAGAGACTGGTGCATCTCCCGCACCAGGTACGCCACCATGTTTACAGCTATCGCAAAGAATGCCAACCTCTCTGCCACCTCGTTCACTACACCCCCAAAAAAAACACAAAATTGATTTTGTTTGGTTTAATTAGATAATACTTATTATAAGATGGATCAAGAGATTAAGTATTATGTTGTCAAGTATAGAAATTTAATTAAGGAACCTATGATGAAAGGGGAGGCTTTCCATCCTCCGGTTGCCTGTTTATCTGCAATCGCGCCTTTGTAATCGACACATCCATTTGAAACTAGATTTGAATTTGCGCCTTCTTCCTAGTAATTGAAGTTAATTTTGAATCAATTGTTAGAAACACAAAACAAAATAAAAGTAAGTGTATAATTATGCTGCATACATATATATATGAGTAAGTATATATAATAGTACCTTCATTGTATACTTGTGTTTCATACTCCCATTTAGTGATGGCTCTCCACTATTTATTTCCATGAAGTTAAATGGCCTGATATTGCTACAACTATAACCAAATTATGATCTATATATATATATATATGTGTGTGTGTGTGCGTGTGTGTGTGTGTGTGTGTGAGAGAGAGAGAGAGAGAGAGAGAGAGAGAGAGAGAGAGAGAGAGAGAGAGATTTTATAACTAGACAAAATTGACTAGTATGCTTAAATTTCAGGCGGCAACAAAACAAATTTATAATCACACCCACCGAAATATTGTTTAACATTTGCACACATAAGGTCAACAGAAAAAGATGCAAAAACTGGAGTTGAATCAGTCAAACTGCAGTCCTAGCATTCAGGTGTATGGATTCATCCTTAGATAAATGACTTAGATTCCAATATATATATTACACGTATTTTATGGTTGTAATACAGCCTATGTAGCACGGACACAGAAACAACAATACGGGGAAACGGACACGGTGAAACGGCATGTTCCAGAAAAGGGATACGGAAGCTTAGGGTAAACGTGTAAATATTAAAAATATAGAGATGTATTTATAAATATGCTATATAAACTTTTATTTATATATAATATATATTTTTTTTCATACAAACATATTCAAAATATATTTTACTACCAAGTATCAATTTGCACTCGATCATTAAGTCATGCAAATAGTTAAGGAAGCAAAAAAAATTATTTAAAATTTTGCTATTCAAATATGTCTCTAACTTCTTAGAAATTGCGAAATGATCCATAAAGTATCCAGCAGGTGTTCTCGAGCATCGGACACAAAAGTATTCAAAACGCGGAACCGTGTTACATATAATACAACTAATTACTAAATAGACAGTTTACAGGCATGTAATATAGAATACATACATATATAACCGGCCGATGATAAACAATTAGCTAGAGGGTCTCAATTTGGTTAATTGTTTACAAACTTGTATTAAATTAATGCTGTTTGTGAAGTATTGGTTAACACCTCTGCTACTTTATTTCAGAATGGATGCAATAACGTAAAAAGGCAAAAATTATATAACGAATGATGAATTCTTGTTTTTAATTCTATTATACTTGAAACAATAAACATTTCGATTTAATATTAATATCTCCAATGCGCCCATTCAAGTATAGGAGAATTACATTTAAAGCCTTGCACTTTTTTTTTTTTTTTAGAAACAACGCACTTTATTAGGCAATATACGCCAAATTAGGTGGGAGAACAAGATCCTCCACCACGTTATTACAAGGAATCTGAGCAATAGCGTGGGCTAATTTATTACCCGACCGCTTCGTGAAATTAAAAGAGCAATATTGAAATTCTAGAGCCATTTGTCGGCAATCTTCCACAACAGCCCCGAAGTCAGCAGCCTCATTCTCTCCTTCGCGAAGAGCTTTAATAATTGGAAGACAATCCCCCTCGATGACAATATCAGACCAGCCTCTATCCTTGGCCATGGAAATGGCTTTGAGTGCCGCCAAAGCTTTCCTCTCCACCGGTTGAAAATTGCCACGAATCTTGACAACCTTCCAACCAATGCATCGACCAACCTCGTTCCTAGCAACAGCTGAGACTGAGATCCATTGTTGCCCTCGTGGTAGAGCTGCGTCAAAATTCACCTTGACACGACCATGCGACGGTGGAATCCACTCGCTGGGGTGAACGGTCTGCATCTGTGAATTCGGCTGGAGCTGAGCACTCTTAAAAGAAGCAAGATAAACCTTACACCAACTCACCATTTCATTCACGTGGAGCGCTTCTTCTCTTTTGATTTCCTTATTTCGTCGATCCCACGCTTTCCACGCCAAAACCATTGCAACAAGAAACTCGTCTGTCCCTAATAATTTTTGAACGTCAACAAACCAATTCCACATGGACGAAGTGTCAACATGGTGCAAAGCATCGAAAATGGGTAAGTTCCAAATAGCTTCCATTCCTCGGCATTGCAAAATAACATGCATGGCAGATTCTTCTTCGCTATTGCACCGACCGCACCATGGTGAGGCAACGATCTTCCGTCTAAATAACTCGACTTTAGTTGGCAAAATACCCCGACACAGGCGCCAAATAAACAACCAGATTTTTGGAGGAATAGGGAGACTCCATATAACAGGCCATTTACAAATTCCTGCCCCACTACTTGAGCCGTTTCTGCCTCGTCGTTAATTCACTAGGTCGGACAAATGAGAAAGAACCCTATGGTAACACGATCTCACCGAGAATCGACCATTTCTTGAAAAATGCCAAACCCAAATGTCCTTCGCATACCCGTTGCCCACCGGAATAGCCAAGATACGTTCGACGTCCACTGGCCAAAAAACATCATTTATCAGCTGCAAATTCCAAGAATTTGTATTCGACTCGATTATATCTGAGACCCTATCCGGAAAAGCCAAATTACTTCACGCTTGGTGAAAATCTTAAACCCCCCTCCCTCTCGAAGCCATGGATCACCCCATATAGATGTGTCGAGACCATTTCCAATTCTTCTACGGAGGCCCATCTTCAAAAACGGAATAACCTTCCAAATGCTTCTCCAAGTGGCGGATGGTCGAAATCCCACGTTTGCGTTAAAGAGATAGCCATTCGGAAAATACCTGGCATAGATAATCTTTGACAACAACAGATCTGGATTAGTGAAAATCCTCCACGCTTGTTTCACAAGCAACGCAAAATTGAAGGCTTTCAAGTCTCGAAATCCCAATCCTCCAAGTTCCTTAGCTTTGCACATCTCCCCCCACGACAACCAGACCATGCCCTTATTCTCTCCATTCCCCCACCAAAATCGTCTGATTGTCATTTCAATTTCCTGAATAAGTCCTTCGGGGAGAAGAAAACAGCTCATCACGTAAGTCGGGATAGCCTGTAGAACTGCTTTGATCAAAACTTCCTTGCCCGCTTTGGAGAGTTGTTTCTCCCCCCACCCTTGATCTTCAACCACACAAGGTCTCGTAAATAAGCAAATATCTCTTTTTTGGTTTTTCCAACGGACGCCGGCATCCCCAAATATTTGTCATGATGGTCCACAATTCGGAAGCCTAGGATTTGGTTAATGGCATTTCTCCGGGAGAGTTGGGTAGTCGGACTAAAAGTCATCGTAGATTTCTGATGATTAATCTCCTGCCCGGATACTCTGGCATACTTGACGAGAATTTCTTTCAAAGCAACTGCATATTCCTCAGTAGCATGCCCGAAAATAAGAGTGTCGTCGGCAAAGCACAAGCTAGACACCATCGGAGTTGTTTGGGCGACACGGACACCTTGGAATTCTCCTCTAACAGTGGCATTTGCAATCATTGCAATAAGAGCCTCAGCACAACAGATAAACAGGTATGGGGAGAGGGGGTCGCCCTGCCGAAGCCCTCTCGAGGGAACAACACCGCCAAACTGCGTACCATTAAATAAAAACGAAAATGAGACTGTAGTGATGCACAACATAATAAGATCAATAAAGCGAGAGGGGATTCCAAAACGAGAAAAAATCTTTTGCAGAAAAAGCCATTCAATCCGATCGTATGCCTTACTAATGTCCAATTTAATAGCCATGTAATTAGTTTTAATATTAGAGCTCAATTTAATGAAATGATTGATCTCAAAAGCAACGAGAACGTTATCAGAAATTAAACGTTTTGGAACGAAGGCAGACTGAGTAGGAGAGATCAAGTCATTTAAGACCAATTTTAGATGATTGGCTAAGACTTTCGACCCAAATTTATAAATAACGTTGCAAAGGCTTATAGGTCGATAATCAGTATTTTTTTCCGGTTTTTTCACCTTCGGGATTAAAACAATAAAAGTGGAATTAAGGTCAGGGGGAAGTTTGCGGTGATTCAAGAATTCAAGCACACAAGAAAGAACATCGGACCCTAACAAATGCCAATATTTAGTGAAAAAAACAACGGGTAAACCATTCGGGCCCGGGGATTTAAGAGGAGCCATTTAAGAAATGGCTCGGGTTACCTCATTCGAAGTAAAAGGCTTTGACAGAAGTTGACTAGCTTCCCTGGAAATTCTGGTCTCGACACTCGCCAACACCTCATCTATCTCATCCTCTCTCGGATTTGTGGACTTGAAGATGTGCTCGAAATAATTAGAAATAATATTCTCAGTGTCCTCATCTTTCTCTTTCCAAATTCCCTCTGTATCTTTAAGACGATCCACTCGATTTGTACGTCTCCTGATAGTGGCCTTGGAGTGAAAAAACCTCGTATTCCTGTCCCCTTCTTGAATCCATTGCACTCGATTGCGTTGGCGCCAGTACATGTCATCGTCTCCATAAGCTTGTTCTAACTCAGCTCTCACACCCCGAATTTCTTCCCTTCGAGCAACTGTTTGTTCGGCCAATAGGAGAGATTGGAGTCGTTTGTGAAGACTTTTAATCTTCTTTCTTGGCTGCTGAACCGTTAGTTTACTCCATAGGATCAACGCAAGACGACACTCAGAGTTTTTGTAGATCACCGACTCCATCGACCCTGCATCGACGCTCTTCCTCCATTGATTCTCTATGATCTGCTCACAATTCTCTCTTCGGAGCCAAGTAGCCTCAAATCGAAAAGGTCGTTTCTTACCCGAGATACGAGCACGAGTCGGTACTCTAAGAACAAGTTTGATAGGAACGTGATCCGATCCCGAGTAGTTCAAGTGGTGAACTCGAGCGTGAGGAAATTTGGAAATCCATTCTGAACTAGCACAAACTCTATCCAATCTACATCAAACCGTGTACGGTGAGACCCTATTGTTAGACCACGTAAAGGGCGGGCCTTCGTAGCCCAAATCCGTCAAACCGCAATCATCTAAAACCTCTCGAAACCGCTCAATATAGGACGGCTGCTTTTGTGGACCCCCCATCTTTTCATTATTGCTGAGGATCTCATTAAAATCCCATCCCACTATCCATGGTAAATCACGATGGTCACTCAAGCTACGCAACAGATCCCAAGAGCTTTCGACGACCCTGTTCTGGAAATCCGTAAAAACCCGTTACTCTCCATTTGCTATTCTGGTTTTCATCGAAAACCTCTGCATCAATATGATTATTAGAGTAACTAATCAAGTCAACCGCTAAATCTTTCTGCCAAAAAAGAACTAACCCACCAGATTGTCCCACCTTCTCCACACCAACTCCGTTAAGATTCCATTGTTTTTTCAATCTCTCAATACGAAGAAGTGTCGCCCTCGTTTCCGAGAGAAACACAATCCGGGGCCTGTGAACTCGGAGAATGTCTCCGAGTACGTGAATTGTCAAAGGCGCCCCGAGCCCTTGACAATTCCAGAATACGCAATTCATTGTTCTCGGCGGGACTGCCGCGCAGTCTCCGCCGTTGAAATAAGGTCCTCGTCATGTAAGCACAACATTTGTTTCTTCCCTGCTGAAACTCTGTCCAAAAGCCCCGACTCATTGGCCTTGTTCTTCCTGCCTTTTTTTATAATTGTGGTTGGCCTCCTATTGGCTATGGATTTGCCTCCACCTGCCTGAAATTGAATTGAATTATTAACCAGCGTGAAATCGTCCCAAAGTATTGGTATATTGTTCTCCTTCTCTTTTGCATAACATTCTTGTGACACCGAGTGATCCTTGTGAGCAGCAAAGTCAAAAATATGGATTCCCCTCTGGTGAGAATGGGAGCCCGAGGCTGCTCCATGACCATTTTTTGCATGTAGCTGTTTCAAAGGGTTCCTCACGTTGTATCCCTCGGTAGAATTAGTTGCTCGCAGCCACGTCCCATATGGTAAGTTCTCACCAGGGTCAATGAATCCCTCATCGTAGCGTGCAGGACAACGGTTTTCAGCATGCCCAATTTTTCCACAAAGAAAACAGAAATTCGGCAGCCTTTCATACGAAAAGGCTAGCCAAATTTTGGAGCCGTCGTGACTGTGCAAGTTCATTCCACGCTTGAGACTATCATTCACATTGATCCGAACTTTCGCTCGCATAAACTGAACAAACTCTATATGCTTTGAATTGACAACCTCGATTAACTCGCCTACCTTGCTGCAAATCTGTGTTGCCATCTGTGTGTTTCTCTTTGAAACTGGGAGATTGTGAATTCTCATCACAATGGTCATCATGTAAATATCCATTGAGATTAGGTCTGACTCTATCTCCAGTTCATGGAAAATGAGTGCATTTTTATCCAACAACCATGGGCGTCCAGAAAAGGGCGTGTAGATAATCCAACCTATGCTCGAAGCCAATGATGAATCTGTTGGGCCCAAGCGTGTGGATGTTAACTGATTTAACAGGTTGCAGAATACGTATCACATTTGATTTAATCGAATGTGCCGAAATCTCTCTAGCAGTGACCACCCGACCAACCAGTTGGAGACCTCGATCCCCAACCCTATTCTCCGAGAGGGATTCAGGGATAGTTATTCCATCATCTTCCTCTTCGGTAAGAGTAAGCCCTTTCGCCATGGATTCCGATATTCTTTCCATGATGAGAGGAGAAGATAGATAAGGTGTCGTGAGTTACGAGATGAGGAGTCCGAGGAAGCGTTGTCAACTTCAGATCTGAAAGCAAAAAGGAAGCGGATAAAGTAGGGTTAGCTGATAAGAAAAGAGAAGGCAAAGATAAAAGATAAACGAAAAAGGAGCGGCGAAACCCTAACAAATAAACCCTAATAAAGCCACCAAAACACGTCAGTAAATCAAGATAAAAGTATAGCACACGATCCAAAATTCTGGTCTCTGCAAAAGCGGAAAAAAATTCCGTTCAATCGAGAGAAGGAACGGGGAATCCTGTCCGAGAACAAAACAAACGAACGCCTCCCACTATGAGAGAAAACCGCCTCTCATTCAGAGAGAAACCCCATCGACAAAGCCTTGCACTTGAAATATTTGAAATGAGTGGCGGTGGGATTCAAACTCAGGACTTTTCGTTTGGTCTGGCTCTGATACCATGTTGAATGACCATCTCAACCAAAAGTTTAAGTTGTTAGTGAAATGTATAATTTAATTGTTAGTGAAATGTATAACTTAATATTAATGTCTTCAATATTATATTCGACCGCTCGTTAACTTTTGTGTTTGAGAGTAGGGGTGAGAAAAAAAAAACCGAGGAACCGAAAACCGACAAAACCGAACCGAAGCATAAACCGCATACTCGGTTTTCAATTTTATGTGAACCGAAAATTTCGGTTCGTATTCGGTTTTCCAAGTAGGGAACCAAACCGACATCAATACGACGTCGTTTCATTAAGTATATATATATATATATATATATATATATATATATATATATATATATATATATATATATATATATATATATATATATATATATATAATATATAAAATTATATTACATTAAATTAAAAAAAACCGATTTATCGCCAATTTATCGCCGATTAATCACCGCCGCACTGATTAATCGTGAGGTGTTGTCTAACCGAATCGAGTCCGATTCCCGCCTTTTACAACCTTGATATATATCATCAAAGCATTTTTTGAATGCATGGCGTCCAACTACAAATACACTTGACATATATCGACGAATAATCCATAGGGGCTTTTGTGCATAAGTCATTGACCAACTGTCTTTATTATTCTAGGTTCAGGGGTTATATCTCTTTCGCTAATAAGCTCATTCCTTTAATATGTGTTATAAATAAAAGAAAAATTAATGTATATGACAAAATTACCCCAAACCCTTTACACTCAATTCTTAATTGTAAACCCAATTTAATCAATTTTGACCACAAAAATCCAATTTCGACTTTTTTTAAACTTTTTGTTTTTCAGAAATTATTTTTTTGCCGCCGGTCTCTGGCGTTGACTTTTCGATTTTTTCTTCCTCTGGCCTTTTTTTTCTACCACCGGTTTCCGGCGTTGACTTTTTTTAATGATTTTTTTTTACGTCTGCCGCTAAGCGTTGACCGTAATTGTGCTGTCATTAACAGTAATTAAAGTCATTGACAGTAATTATACTGTCACTGACAGTACATTAACGTAATTGTACTGTCGTTGACAGTACATTTATGTAATTGTACTGTCGTTGACAGTACATTTATGTAATTGTACTGTCGTTGACAGTACAATTAGAGTCAACGACAATATTATTAATTTTTTGTTATTCTTTTTTAAATTTGTCTGATTTGTTGACAAGTCAACGTAATTATATTACTGTCGTTGACAGTAAAATAATTGTAAACACGATAATATTACTGTCAACCACATTAATATTATTATTTTTTGGATTTTTTTTTTGTTTGAGTTATATACGGAGTAACGTAATAATATTATTATGGTTGACACTAATATTACTGTTGTTACAGTAATATTACTCTCAACCATAGTAATATTAATTCATTTTGGTTTTTTTATTATGTTTACCTTCGTTGAACGGCCAACATATTAATATTACTCTATTACACAATAATAATGACTTGTTGTTGTGTTAATATTAAGGTTTGTAAAAAGCGGTAATCGGGTCGGAGGCGATTAGGCACCGACTCACGATGGTGCGGCAGTGATTAATCGGTGAAAAATCGGAATAAATCAATTTTTAAAATTTAATATAATATATTTCTAGATATTATTTATAAATACTCAAAATATATATAAAAAGATATTGAAACATAGTTATATCTTCATCATGTATATATCCTAATAATATAATAAAAGTTTAATAATAATAAAATCATAATACGTAAATATCCTTATAAAATATAAATAAAAATGCAAATTTTTTGAATTTAAATTTATTCTTCAACTTTTTTGGCATACATCATTAAATTCTTTAACAATAACAGTTAACGTAAATAAAATAAAGCATAAACTCATTTTTTTTTGAAAAAAAAAAAGAAAAAATAAACGATTTTAGCCGAATTTTGCCCCGAAGTTTGACCCGCCTTAAAGGTTTGACCGCCTTGGACAGCCTCAACCCGCCTAAAATCGCCTCATGGAAAAAACCGATTTTTCAAACCCCTTTACACTAAAATCGTAAATGTTTGGGAACGCCTCCGCCTCGGAGACCGATTAATCGGCCGCCTCGGCCGATTTTTGGAATACTGGTTAATATTACTGTGCTAGAGATTAATAAAGCAATATTAATGTGTTAAACTGTAATATAGTTAATTTTACTGTGTTTAACAATAATATAGTTAATATTACTGTCAACCACAACAATATTATTAAAGGAAAACAGGGCAAAAAGATGTTAAAGGAAAAAAAATTCAAAAAAAAAAAAAAAAAAAAAGTCAACGCCGGTGTCGGACGAAAAATTGTCCATAAAATTGTGTTTTAGGTCAAAATTGAATAATTTTGGGTCAAATTGAAGTAAGATTAAATTAAAGGATGAAATAGAGCATATTAAAATGTGAGGGGCTATTTTAGTATTTTACAAACCTCTGGTCCATGTATGAACTGTATTATAAAAGTTTTTATTGTCTGGACCCCTTTATAAATAAGTACCATTTGATTGGTTTATTTGTAAAGTGCAACTTTCCATATTATTATGAGATAAATATCCTTTTGTGGCCTTCCCATGAGTAGCACGAATTATCCATATTATTATGTCAAAATAATATGGGTATTTTTTTGACATTTTATTCCGTTTGCCTCTGTCAAATTTTCTTCCATATCTCTAGATTATTTTCCTTCACGATTTCTTTGTGAAATGTTTCGGTTGACAATTTGGGAAGAAAAAATACCACATCATTCAAAGTCAAAGTTTTATCATTAAATTCATTAATGAGGGGGGTAAGTGTTACATTTGTAACTTTAAGGGGGTAAGTGTTACCACCCCTATAGTTTAAGGGTGCAAAGTGTATTTAGCCCTTTCTTTTATATATAAGATTACGTTGACTGGTCAACAAATAAAACAAAATAAAAAAAAGTCAAAAAAAAAAATAATGTTGATGTGGTTGACAGTAATATTATTGTGTTTACAGTAATTTTACCGTCAACCGCAAAAGTATTACTATTCAAAAGTCAGCGGTGGGAGCAAAAAACATTCAGAAAAAAAAAAAAGTTCAAAAATAAAAAATTAAAATTGATTTTTTGAAAAGAAACAGTAGCATTTAGTTTGGATTACGGTATTCACCCTCAAATTAATGTTATTGAAGTTCGAAAGTGCACATTCGAGAAGATCAAATAACAATTCCTTCCAATTTTATTATTGAGTACTTCATCACACGTTCCTTCAAACATTAACGTTTGATTCGAGGTCAAATGCATGCAAGACCATCAAATTAACGTTATCAAAGCGTTCATTTGGAATAGACAAAGCACCAATTCCGTGAAATTTTATAAGGCGCATATGGCACGTCCTTCAAGCCGTAACGTTTAATTCGAGATCAAGTTACAAAACCCACATATTATTGAATATTACAAATTACATTAGGAAAATATCAAAACGCAATTTCACCTCCAATATTAGGCCATCTCCGGTCGAGAGCGGAAGGGGTTTGGATAGGACCGGGCTGGTGTGTTTAGTGGATAGGGGGATGGGGCTGGGGGAGGGGGTTGGTGAAATGAGCACAGGCATAAGTCATGGGCTCTCACGCGCCCCTCCCTCCGTGACTTTCACATTTTTTTTTTCTTCACGTTAGGCCATCCCCCCTTTTCTTTTTCTTTTTTTTTCTTTTTTTTTCATTTTGTTTCTTTCTCTCTTTTCTTTATTTATTTTTCCTTTCGTATTTTTTTTTAATTTGTTTATTTCAATTTATTTTAGTTTTCTCTTTTTCTTTCTTTCTTTTTTCTTTATTTATTTTCACTTTTTTTTATTGGTTTCTTTTATTTTATTTTAGTTTTCTCGTTTTCTTTTTATCTAATTCAATCTTTTTAATTTAAAATAATAATTTTATTGCAAACATTCTATTAATTATATTAATTATATTAATTATATTAACATTACATGTCATTATATTACAATGTACAAGAATAGTTTTAAAAAAATTGTTCCAGAAAAAAGAAATTATTATTATTATTATTATTATTATTATTATTATTATTATTATTATTATTATTATTATTATTATTATTATTATTAGAGTACTGGTGATGGAAAAAATGGAAGAAGGAGCTTGATCGATTGGACGAGAAGTAGGTTGGGGTAGACACGGCCACGGGCCGGTTTTGGGCCCGGAACCGGCCCGAACCGGCCCGTTGACGGCCCAAACCGGCCCGTTGACCGTGTGAACCGGCCCGGAACCGTGAACCGGCCCGTCCTACCCGGGACGGGCCCGGTTCTTAGATTTGGTGAACCGTGAACCGCCGGGCCGGCCCGGCGGTTCACCCGGATTTAAAAAAAAAAAAAAAAAAAAAAAATTCAAAAAAAAGTGAATAACGGCCGGTGAACCGGCCCGAACCGGCCCGGTGAACCGGCCCGGGTGAACCGGCCGTTATTTACTTTTTTTTGAATTTTTTTGAATTTTTTTCCCCCCCCAATTTTTCCTATAAATACCCTCACACCCCAATTTTGCTTTTTTTTGAATTTTTTTTACCCCCAAACCCCCCCAATTTTTCCTATAAATACCCTCACACCCCAATTTTTCCTATAATTTACTTATTCATCAAATATTTCAAACTTGTGCTTCTAAATTGATTTTTCATTTATTTCCTTTTCCTTTATCTATTTAAAAGTATTTCTTTTAATTTACTTATTCATTAAATATTTCAAAAAAAAAAAACAAAAAAAACAAAAAAAAAAAAAATTCAAAAATTCCGGGCCGACCCGGAACCGGCCCGGATAGGCCCGTGAACCGGCCCGAACCGGCGGGCCGACCCGGCCCGGTGAACCGTGCACGCCACGGGCCGGTTCCGGTTCCGGAAAATGTGAACCGTGAACCGGTCCGAACCGGCCCGGAACCGGCCCGAACCGGCCCGTGGCCGTGTCTAGGTTGGGGTCAGGGGAGCCCCGGGGGAGCCGCCCCCTCTCGACAGGAGATGCCCTTATAAATTTTCAAGATTATCGATCTCAATAACAAGAATCGGAGAATTTTAAGGGGTAAGTATAGATAAATCCCCAAATACAAACTTAAAGCGCGGATCAGTCCCTACAGATGTTTTATGGGCGGATCAGTCCCTACTGCAGAGTTTCACATGCAGTTCAGTCCCTTTGTTTGTATTATTATATTATTTTTTTCTCTCTCTGTCTCTCTCTTCATTTAATGTTTCTCTCTCTTCTTTTTTTCTTTATTTTCTCTTTTCTCTTTCCTCTTTTTTCTCTTTCTCTTTTCTTTTTTCTTTCCTTGCCCCGTTCCAATTCAAAACTCAAATTTCAGTTATTTTTCTTTAAACAACAAATGAAAAGGCGCAAGAAAAAACTCGTGAAGAAAACAAAATGAAAAGAGGAGAGAGACCCATTCTCGAAGAATTATGAAGGGGAAGAAACAAGATTTGATTTTTTTTTTTCTAGTCACATATTTAAAAGATGTTTGATAGTTTGATATAGGTTCTGAGAAAAACGCTTCTCGTATTATTTTTTGAAACATTTTGTGTTTTATGTGACTGCAGTAGTATATGTCGTATTCAACAATAGTATTGCTAGTGTGGTTGGATGGTGTTGAAATAAGAGATGAAAAGTACTAGTATTGCTTGTCATGTAGTAGAATAAATGCGTCAACATAGTACGCTTACGTCTAGAATCAAGTATATTTGGTTCAGTGGTGAAGTACGTGTTGTCTAAGTGAGTATCATGTCGGCATTTTGAGGCATTTTGAACACTAAACGCAACACCATTGTTCATCAATCTTAAAATCTATTTTATGTCCCTCCCACACTCACTAGATTGGTATAATTCAATTCATTATAATTATGGTACAATTTATTCTACATAGAAATGAATGCATTACACCAGCGATGCTCGTGTTTTCCATTCATAGAGTATGCTTCTTTCAATGAAAAAGTAGATGTTCTCCATTTATATGGTACGCTTGCTTTATAGATATTATTTTGGAACCAATGCAACAATATAAACTCATTTTCTGAGGCATCCCTTCATTTTATGACTAATTACATGAAATGAGATAACGTGGGAATCCATCAACATCAATTATGGTAACATTTTAGAAAAATACTAGTCATACATACAAGTCTTGTACTATATGTGAATATCATATAGGAAATCAAATATATTTGTGGACTCGAAACGTAACACCAATGTTCACCAAACTTAAAATACTCATCTAAAACATAATTTATGCATCTTCCATACTAATTCATCATTAAAGTGTCAAGGAAATTGGTTCAACTCAATTTATCACAAAATATAGTATGTTTTGTTCCACAAATCATAATAAGTACAATGTATAAACTGATAAAGTTAGAGTTATTCATGCATATAGTATTGTGAGTTTATTCATAAAGTATATGTTGTCCATTCATATTGTACTGTTATATTCTTTATATTATTGTGGGGCCAATGCATCAATATAATATCATTTTAAGACGCATTTCTTCATTTTAAGACTATTAACATGAAATGAGATGATGTAGGAGTTGATCAACATAGATTATGGGAACATTTGAGGGCAATTTTAGCTCTACGCATGAGCCTTATACACTTATATGAGTATCATGTAATAAATTCAACACATTTATGGTATCTTGTACACTTATATGGGTATCATGTATGAAATTCAACATATTTATGGCATTTTGTACTCCAAACGCAACAATAATGCTCACCAACCTTAACATAAACATCTAAAACATAATTTATGCATCTCCTATACTAATTGATCATTAAAGTGTCATGAAAATCCGTATAACTTAATTCATCACAAACAATAGTCCGATGTGTGAAACACGTAAGTACAGTGAATACACATGTGAAGTACATGTCTAGAATTGACACGGTATCTTCAAATAAACTAGAAAATATGTGTTGTTCATTAGTATGGGACGCTTATATTATTTATATTAATTTGTGGCCAAGTCAACCATATAAACTCAACTCATAACACAATATAGTACCATGACTTCAACAGGTAAGTACAATTCATCAAAATATATGGTACAATGTTTTCAATATAAAGTACGAGTAGAGCTGACCAATAGTATTGTTAGCTATATAACAAAGGACATATTCCTGCAACTACATACACATAATTACAATTATATCAAATATAACCCACTATAAAGTTTCACTACTAGTACTTCCAATACTCTCTTTCAACACCATCCAAATGCACCAGGAATACCACTATTGCATATGGCATATACTACAACATCACCAAGAATAATACAATAAACCTTTTTCCCATTTTCTATATCAAAGTCATCAAACATCATACATCAAATCCTTGCTAGGACTAAAAATGCTTTGGGAGCATGCTAATATCGCCGAAGAATAATACCCAAGAGAAGAGTGTTCAAAATCGACAATAAATAAATGATCTTTACAAACTCTAACAACAAAATAACAGATATTGGAACCGAGTCAATGATTAGGGGAAACAAGTCAAATCTTATTTCTTCTCCTTCACCATTCTTCGAAAATGGGTATCTTTCCTCTTTTATTTTTGTTTTTTTCTTCTTCTACTACCTTGGTTCTTCATTTTCTTTGTTCTTGTTGCTTCATTTGTATTGATTTAGGAGTTTGTTTTCTTGCGCATTTTCGTGTTCATTTTTCTTTGTTGTTTGAAGAAAAATAACATAAATTGAATTGGAACGGGCAAGAAAAGGAGAGAGAGAAGAGACATAGAAAAAGAGGAAAGAGGAAAGAGAGAAGAAAGAGAAAAGTAAGAGAGAGAAAATGAAAAAGTATGTAATTTCAGATTAAAGTAAAGGGTATTTTAGAATTTTCACTTGCCTCTAGGGACTAAACTGCATGTGAAACTTTGCATTAGGGACTGATACGCCTATAAAACGTCTGTAGGGACTGATCCGCACTTTATATTTGTGTTTGGGGATTTATATGTATTTACCCCGAATTTTAAATAGATGTTGTAGCCCAATTATTTTATTTAAAACAATTAAACTCTATTTGTACAATTATTTCTTATTTATTTATTAATTTACAAACTAAAAAATTTGCATTATAATATGCGGATCAAAATTCCTAATTATAGATCCACAAAATCTCCGATGATGTGATTGAGAAGCAAGAATATTGAGAATGGAGGCATCATTGCCTATTTACCCTACACTTGGTGTGTGCAATGTGTGAGAGAGAGAAAACTTAGCTAGGATTTTAGAGAGAGATTTTTTATAGTAAGCCAATGGAATCTCACAGGGAATCTGTAAATCTGTACAGAGACTTCCTTCCGTACTCTCTTGCTTCAGTGGTTCAATTTTCAGTAAACAAAAAAAAAAAAAGCTGCTTTTAGCTTATCGATGAAAAGCTGATTGATATAGATAAGCTGTAAGCCTGTGTTGTATTAGGACACAAAAGCTGATTAAGGAGCTGCTTAATGTCGTTAATTTCTAATTGTTAATTAACATGCCTACCCCTGCTGCCAGGCCACGCAAACTTTGCATTAAATTGAGTGGTAAAGCCAATCATTATTAAGCAGTAGGTTAATCTATTTTACTGCTGGTTCAAAATGAAAACAATATAATATATGGTTTATAATAGACATAGTATAATATTTAACAAATTAAATATGCAATTAGCTAGGCACAAATTATTAGAAAACAAATAGACTTTTAAATGAATGAATTGGCTTGTCTCACATAAATCTCATTTGCAATTAATTAGGGGTGGAAATTGAAATAAATTTCTGAATTCCGCTGATTCTGATTCAAAAATGTCTGTGTTTGGAAACGTATTTCATTTCGATTACCGATTTCTTCGATTTTTTTTTGGAACGGAGAATCGTATATAAAATTACCAAAAATTTTGATTTCGGATCCAATTTTAGCTCTGAATTTTTTGATTTTTTTCCCAAAAAATATAATATAATTTATGACATAGTTTTGTAATTCCATAATATAATATATGCTATATTTTATATGAAAAATTATGAATACCTAAGGGCCAAATGAAATAAAACTCTAAAAAATATTGACTGGTATTAGAAACTCCTGTTGCATTTTTTTATTTATCAGAAATTTTCTATTGCATTGTGTTGTTCTTACATGTCAATTTATTTACTGCATTTTGTTGAATATTATTTTTTTGATTTTCTTGCATTTTGCTGGAAAATATTCCAAAAAGACATGAAAATATTGTGAAAGCTCCCGTAATTTCTAAATTTGGAACAAGATATTAGGGGTGTGCGCGGGCCATAAACCCGCGGGTTCTATCAAAACCCGCCCTCGTCCCGTCAAACAACGGTTCTTGATTTTGAAAAACCGAACTTGTGGATTTTTAACGGGTTTATGATAGGCGAGTCCATGGCTGGTTTGTAGTAGGACCCAACCTTTACGGGTCGAAACCCGTTATCGTCTAAACTATTTTTTTTATATATAATTTATAAGTTTTACGGGAGAATAATTAGAAACTAAAATGAATAACCTAAAATTTTAAATTGAAACCAAACATAAATAATGTAAATGTCAAGAGTAAATAAAAATTAATATAAAACTAAAAATAACTAATTCATAACTTAAAAGACAAAATTTAAATAAAATAAATATAGTTTTTTCAAGCATAACCAACGCTATTCAGCTCCATTCAACACCATTTTCTTCCTTTTTTTTCTGCCGTGTGTTGACCGTTGTATATATATGTTTTTTTTCCTACATTTTCTTAGAGATTTTCATAATCTTTATAGCTATTACTTCCACAATTATAGTTTAGTTGATTTATGTATTTGATACACTATAGATACTTTATTTATTCATTAATATTATTAATTTATTATACTATATAATGTAAACAAAACGACGTCGTTTTGTATGGCGGGGCGGGACGGGTTTCACGAGTATTAAAAAAATTGAACCCGTCTAAGACCCAAACCCACGGTTCTTCACCATTTTAGGACCCAATCCTATGGATGGATCTATCCGTCCGGTCCCAACGAGGCGGTTTTTCACGGGTTTGACGGGTGTAGCGGGTTGATGGGTCCGACTTGCTCACCCCTACAAGATATTATAAATTAATGCAATTTTCGAATTTTTCGAAATCCGCCAATTTCGAAGTATTCCGAATCGGAAAGGATTTTTGAATTCCGATAATTTTGCAACGATAAAACTTTGCAGCAAAAATCAACGACGTTACTATATATTAACTGAAAATTTACTTTTACGCAACAGACAAATAAAATAATACATATATTTTCCTTAAACACAAGGAATTATACATGTTGTTTACCCAAAAACATCCTCACCAATATTTTTCAAAAAAATATATGCAGGCATGAGAAAAGTACTGGAGTACACAAGTCCTGTAAAGGTAGAAAAGTAGGGGGCAAAGAAGAAGAAATAATAAAAAGTAGGGGGCAAATAAGAAGAAATAATACAAAAAACTACAAAAGACAAACTCAATAAAGACAAGAACATGCATGGAGACAGAAAGAAAAAAGGGATCAAAGCAAGCAAACATGTAGAAAACAAAAGATCTGCACTCAACCCTAAATATAAAATATAATGATGCATGCAAAGTTCTTGAAATTTTAATACTAGTCTAGCTTTACAAATTATTTTAAATAATAATATAATAATGTAAAAAATGATCCATGGTGAGAATTATCATATATCAAGAACACCTATATAGTAACATAGATATATAAATTCACAAAGATATAGAATCATGCATATGTATATATATATACATTTGTATGAGGTTCATTGCAATTTGTATCCCTGTGTTATGTCGAATTGCTAGAAAACTATCGTATGTTATTTTATTAGCAAAATATATACCTCTTATGATTCAATTTTTTTTAAATAAAACTAAATCATTGGTTTTTTTTACTATTAAAATAACACAGTAACAATTCGATATAACACAAGGATAGCAATTACAATGAACTCGTATTTATATATATATATATATATATATATATATATATATATATATATATATATATATATACTAATTTTTCGGATCGACAATACTTCACTATTTGAAAAATAATAAATATTCAAATAATACATAGTTGATTTATATGATAACTACCTTCAAGTACTCTCTCTCTCTCTACTTTCACACACACTTGTCTTTCTTAAACAAAAAAAAAAAAGATATTACCAAAATATATAATTTGTAGCTGTTCTTCAGCGATTGTGAAGAGGGTCTGATTCATTTGGTACTCGCCTTTTGCTAGTGAAGAATTCATCAAAAACGTGCTTCTGCTTCTGCTTCTGCTTTTGCTTTTGCTTTTGCTTCTGCTTATGCTGATGCTGATGCTGCAAGTCTTGATGACTTTCTTGAAGTTTTAATAATGCTGAGAATTTTCTACTAGTCCCAAAGAGTACCATTGACGAAGTTTGATTTTTCTCATCTCCAGCTGAAACTAACAAAGCTACCATAATTATCAATAACACCATTTTCTTAAGCAATATGCCAACTCCAAAGGGATTGATTATTTGCATGTTTTGTGTTTGTCACACCAAAAAAAGAAAGAAATAAAAAAAGGGTAACTACTATTGCACACATATATAAAGGAAGGGAAAAAGAAAATCAGATTTTGAGGGTTTGGTTTTTATGAAATTTAGAAGAAATTAAAATAAAAAAGAAAACTTACTAAAAAGGAGGGGTATATATATATAATTTGAGTACACGCCCTGCAAACAAGGGACACATCAAACGATGGATGGGGCCTTTAATTAGCTTTATAGCTTTAGTGTGTGTTTTGTGTGTGTGCTTATATATAAATATATATATATATAGGGTATATTAGATTGGATAATTAGGTCTACTTCTCAACTATGAATCTTCTTACGTACATATTCATTATTGCGGTGTCAAATTTAGTGGAATCTTCTAGATTATGTGGAATGTTCTCCAGTTTGTACTCGTTTTACCCCATTCGAGACCCATATTTTGAAACAAGTCATCATAAGAAAGATGTATCTCTTGACTTGTAAATATCAGATTGCGGGTGCATCAGAAATTCTGTATTTTTGCACAAAACGAGTACAAACTAGAGAACGTTCCACGTAATCTAGAAAATTATGTTGAGTTTGACACCATATATAAGGGTGTGCGTGTAAGAAAATTCATAATTAAGGCGGTGATTGTAATTATTCAAAGAAGGATTTTTTTTTTTAATTTTACCTTACATCAAGAATGGTGATAATTTATCCAAATATATATATATATATATATATATATATATATATATATATATATATATATATATATATATATATATATATATATATATATATATATATATATATATATATATATATATATATATATATATATATATATATATATATATATATATATATATATATATATATATATTACAAAAACACCCCTCTTGTTTGGATAATTACAACCACCCCCCTCAACTCCTCAAATTTAGTGGAATTTTCGAGATTATATGTAATATTATCACTTTTGTACCCGTTTTATCCCATTCAAACTCTACATTATGAAGCAAGATGATCATAATATGTGATTTTTAGCTTGTATATATCAGTTTGTGGTGCATCGGAAACTGTATTTTTTACGCAAAACGAGTACAAACTAGAGCACATTTCACGGAATCTAGATGACTATGTTGAATTTGGCACCATAAAGGTGGAGGTCTAAGAAAAAATCATAGTTGAGGGGGTAGATGTAATTATCCAAACAAGAGGGGGATTTTTGTAATTTGACCATACCTCAGGGGGTGTTTGTAATTTACCCTAAAACAAAATTATATAATTGTTTGTGATTCACGAGAACTTTTGAACCCACTTTTTGAAGCTTTTACACAGCTCGCTTTCATTCCCCAAAATATGGGTCACACTCCCACTCCATACATAGTTAGGGTTAATTATCATGCAAAAAAAGGGATGTTGGTTTTTAGTGCTTTATCTTTATGTGGGATGTGCAGTTGTATTTGTATATATACCTTTGAAATAACTAGTCTGATTCTTTTCTTTCTATAGCTTCCTTCTGCAGTGAGCACAGGACCTATATATAGCACTTTTTTATGCCTAATTTATCAAGTATATATCTATTTGCCATATTGTTTGATTATTTTTTTTAAGACCAAGTTATTAGTAAGTGATAGATGCTATATATGATAGAGTTTTAATTTAATTAAGGTTAGCTTTGTGGTAAATACGTCAAAATGAGTTTTTTAGTCATGTAAGTTTACTAGTTGAGAGTTTTAGTTCACTATATTTTAAAATTAGAATTTTAGTACTGTAAGTTATAAAAATTGAGAATTTCGGTCCTATGACCTGCTATAACAGGTAATTCAATGCTTGGTTCAATGAGTTGGCATTTAATTAATAAAATTAAATAGATTAAAAATAAACAAGATGATGTGGCCGATGAGATAGGGCAATTTTGGAGGGAAATAAAATATACCATTAAATTATCTGATGCAGAGGTGGCAGAGCCGGAATTGTGCGCGGCCAAGTTTTTCCGAACCGGAACGACGAGGGGAGTTAAACTCACTGTTATGCCATGATGTGTGATGGATTTTGGCGTTTCGAGGTCGTTTAGGCCTTCAAAACGACATTTTTGCTATTTTAGGAAAATTTTAAATAATTCATAATTAATTCTAGAAATTTCGGATTTGAATTCCGCCAGTTGGGATGTTTCCAACTCTCGGTATTCTATTAGGTTTAGGAGTTATTTCGTTTTTTTGCCTTTTTTGGTAATTATCTCGTTTTCCTAGTTTGATTAGCACCCCCTTCTAGTCGGGCGATAAATCGAACCGGTTTATCGGAATATTCATTTAACTAGCGGAAGCAAAAGGAAATCTTTGTAATTTTTAAAACCTTGGAATGAGACTAAAATGAAATTATTAAAAATCTCTTCTTTAGGACATTAAAAACCCTTTGTGATTTTCAAAAACTTTCTTAGGAAGATTTTCGTTCGAGTGCTACACTATCAACTATCGATCTTGGTTCGAAAAGAAATCAGAGTTTTGAAAAGGTATTTTGGTAAATAATTTGAAAACCACTAGTGAGACGTGAAAATAACAAATTTACTAAAAGGACTATTTTGTAATAAAAGTCAAATACGATCCATACCGGATTCGAGTTCGAAAGATCCAAAAAGGGAAATACTTAGGTTTACTATTACATCACCAAAAACCAAAATACTTTAGCATCGTTCATAGGTCCTCGTACAACTTCCAAAAATCCCAGGCAAGACCTAGATCCATTCCGGTGGAGGATTACTAACACTATTACCTGCAATTAAAATGCATCTACATGAGCTATAAAGCTCAGTAAGAAATCCAATGAAATATCGAATTTTGAAAATACGTTATATATAATATATAATATTATATAGCTATCCTTAATCACATTCCAAACAACATAAGGCAAACGACTAATCACATAATTCACGAGAACACATTATTCACACATAAACATTTACTTATGCAAAATGACTAAAATGCCCTTTTTATGAAAATCGTGAAACATCATTTTTCGTTTATCGGATCCGTGAAAGATTAATTTATGTGCCTAGCAATAAACTATAAAGCGTTTCGAGCCCGTTCTGATTAAACCACATATTTCATCCTAGTTGGATACCGGCCCACCGTATCTCGTTTATTCACTAAGCATTAACTTATGTGCCTAGCAATAAACTATAAAGCGTTTCGAGCCCGTTCTATTGTGGAATCAAATCACGTATTTCATCTTAGTTGGATACCGGCCCACCGTGTCCCGTTTATTCACTAAGCATTCCATTATCTTTCAATTTTCAAAATAATGAAATGCATTTTTTTCCAAAATTATGCTTTTGTCACACTAATTATGCAATTCACACATAACACCACAAATATCAATCAAGTACCATATAATCACATAATTACCATAACTTATCACATACTTATGCAATAATTCACACATATGTATACACACACGGCACACATATATACACATTCAGCCAAACACATGTAATATGTCACCATTTAACACTTAAATGTGTTTGCCAAGCAAGTAGCCCTTTTTATCCATTCCTTAACGAATTTATTACCACTTCTAGGTAATAAATCCATTTCGATTAATTTCCAGCAGTAATTAACACATCTTCTACATAAATTTAAGGCACACAATCTCAAGTTTCATCCTTCTCAATCAACTATTTCATGACAAGGAGATTAATTTTAAAGCACAAAACATCATAAATGACATGCATGATATTAAAAATTAGAAATAGTAGTAAACTAATTCCAGAAATTCCTAAATTAAATTCTAGAGTTCCTAACTGACCAAAGTTTTAGTTTCTGAAATTTTAAAATTTCATAAAGTTTCGAATTTTCTTTAAAATAAAAACTAGGAAAACCCCTTTTTTCTTTAAGAATGCAAATTCTTAATGTGACCCCAATAAAACTTAAAAAACACAACTTTCTTCTCTTGTAACACTTGCTGGAAAACAGACTCCCAAAATTGAGAAGTGACAATTTTTTTCAAAAATTACAATTTTGACCCCAAAGTTTTCAAGATTTACATATGCAACCACACTAAAAGTTCAAAATCCGAATTTTCATGAAATGCCTTTAACAATCTGAAATTTTACTTTAATGTATGCAGAAAACAAAGTTAAAAAGTTACTTGAGGCAGAATTTTTGAAAATTACATATTTTACCACAAAATCTCTAGATCTATACATTACCCCAAAATCTCTAGATCTATACATGCAAGACCACTAGAAGTTCAAAAATTATTTTTTCTTGCAAAACCTTTTTAAATCCGAATTTTTTGTTTAATTAATGCTGAAGAACAGATCTGAAAACATGTTTAGGACTGACTTCTTGAAAATTATGAATTTGACCCAAAAATCTTTAGATCTACACATGCAACCCCATAAAAGTTCAAATATTCATTTTTCTTCACTCTTTAAAAATCTGAAATTTATTTTAAGTTCTTGGTCAATAAAACTTTTATCTAAATATAAATGATGCATGCAAGAACAAGAAATAACAATCTAACATAACTTTTCCATTTTCCCCAAAATGGCATAATTTATTCAAAATCTCTCCAAGTCTTTTAAGAAATTTTGAAAACCATTTTTGATACTATTGACACCCTTTAATTGCAGTAAGAAATCGAAATTTCTTACCTTAATAACCGAAAGAAAAATGAAGGAAAACCGAAGGAAAATGTTTCAAAGGTTGGTGCCCAAATTATTTTGATGGTGAAGGAGATGGAGTGGATCTTCAAGTGAGATGTATATTTCTTTTTGGTGAATGGTGTTTTAGGATACTCCAAGTCCTTGCTTCAAATAGGGGAAATTTTGAAACGATTTTCCATTTTCTTTGAAAAACAAGAGACGAGGTGGAAGAAGGTGAAGAATGGTGATGGTGGTGATGTTTCGGTGGAATGATGGGAGGAGGACAAGTAATAGGGTGAGGTGGAAGAAGAAGGAGGAAGAAGAGTGTAGGATTAAACTAGGTGTCATAATGGGAAGCAAAAATCCGCATGCATACTTTAGCATATGTGGAAAAGATTTTTAATGATGAAAAATCCACATGGATATTAAACGAACCAATCAAACGAAACGATTTGTCCACCTAATCCCCGGAAAACGTGCATAAATTTTAAAATAATAAATGTTATGGCAATAAGATGAATTAAATTACCAAATTATAATTAATTGAAAATTGGATTGGGGCAAATTGGTGAGATTGAAAAATGAAATTGTGTATCTTACTTACTTTTATATTCATTATATTATAATATAGTATTTAATATTATATTACATAATATTTTAAATTATATTATATTATAATTGTATTGTATAGATTTCATGTTCCATTTATGCAAATCTGATTTGTGTGATTTACCCTTTTGTTTTTCTTGATTGATAAGCCCAGTGGGGGCATTCCAGTCATTTTAGTCGTATTAAGTTTCTCCTAAAGCCGGAAAACGCAAAGCTCAGCCCACAGCCCCGCCTCCGCCTCCGCCTCCGCCCGCCCTTCTCTCAATTTCTCTGCCCAAATACCTTTCTCACACACAAATTCGCACACACAGATTGAGAAATTTATGTGTGAGCAATTTGTACATGCAGAAAGGAATTTCCGAAGATGATCTCGATAACCTCGGCGGAGTTGAACTACCTTATTTTCCGTTATCTCAACGAATCTGGTATGAATCTCTCTGTGTGTGCGTATATATGCACGTATCTACTCTTGTTGTGCCGTATGCGTTGTCGCCGAGTGTTTGCGTACTTCAATTTTTTGTAATTTGCTAACTGGGTTTAGGATTTTTGTTGAAACGAATTTTGGGTTTCCAATTGAGCAATAGGGTTTCATTTTTGTTAATGCTGCAGAATTAATTTTGTTGTTTCTGGAATGATTCGATTTAGCAACTTACTTGGTTCATTTTAGTTAGGGGTTAATGTTTGGTGTGAATTCGACTATGGGATTTTATGCTTACCCAACTCGAAGCGAAGAACTTGAAAAATAAACAGTTAAAATAATGGAAGAAACATTAAAATGTGGGTATTTGCTTGCAGGATTTTTGTAGAAGTCTTGATTAGTCAAAATAGGAGAAATGTTAGGAGCTGCTGAAATAAGAGAATTATACTCTGTATGAATCTTGATGTTTATTGGGCTGCTTGAGCAAATATAGTGAACTGAGCCTTGAAAAAGAACTAAAGAAGTTAGCTTCAATTTTATCAACTCCACTTTGATCCAATTTTACATACTCGACTATAGTCAGTTGAACAAATATTTTTCCAACCATTGATTTGAAAATGAACAAAGAAGTAACGATCCCTCTTTATGGAGAGAGCTTGTGATCTGAAAAGCTTGTTTCGTGGAAAGTACTGTTGTACGAGTATTCATCAAATCTATCATAAGTTAGATGAAAAATTAGATTATCCATGTGAATGATAGATATGAAACCATGAAACAGTTCCATCTATTAATGTACGTCGTGTAATGGTAAGTGCAAGCAACTGGCCTATTCAGACATACTTTTGTGTATTTTACTCTATAAGGCACATTAATAGTTAATTCTCAGTTCAATACGAAAAGGACTAGATCTTGCCTTACAATTATATATCCTCAAAAAAAATGAAAATAAGAAAACACACATTCGAAATCTTTGCCTTCTTTGACTGTGAGAGTCGATCTAATGTGGTAGTCAAGAGAAGATTGATATGATTTTATAAATCTTATATTTTGGTAATGACAAAGGAACTCCGAAAATCTCAGGAAAAACATGAATATATTGTTCCATTATTCTTTAGCTATATTTATACGGTTTACTTCCATGATGTTAGTTCATCGTTTTCTATTATAGACAAGCTGCACGTTATGATAGGACAGTTCATCTTATGACATATGATAGAAACTCGTCTAATCTTTTTTCGTTGGAAGTATCGCAAGAATGGGAAGGGGCTGAACATTTATGTTTATGTGGTATTTTTTGTTGATTGGCATTAAAGATGACTAAATGCCATCAGATCCGAAGACAGTTCATTAAAAATGACACTGTGGTAATCATTAAAAACAGTAAACAAACATCTCCATGTTCATCAATTTAAAGGTCAAAATATTGGATCCTTTTCAGGGAACATAGAAGTTGGTTTTGAATTCTTATAGAATTTTATGTGACACTGTATAGTATTCAAGCAATACTTAGATGATATTTTAGTATTTCTATGAATTTATACAATCCCTGGACTTGTTCATATTGGTCCAAGAAATCATAGCCGTGCTCAATATCAAGTTATTAACTGATATTTTATGTTACTCAATGTTGTTGAATGAAATATATGTTTGTGAAGAAACTTAAATTTTAGAATGTTGGAGAATATTATCTCTCTTCTGAAATCCAAGAGAACAATTTTATTATCCATAGAATTTAGTTGTTAATGCTTTATCTTGAACAAATGCATTTTCAGGATTCGCGCATTCAGCATTTGCTTTAGGATATGAGGCAGGGATCAACAAAAGTACCATAGATGCAAATCTTGTCCCACCCGGTGCTCTCGTTACATTTATTCAGAAAGGCATTCAGTATCTTGAATTAGAAGCAAACCTGAGTAATGTAAGTATGGTACCACTTAATTTCCGTTTTTTCAGTTTTTGTTTTGCGCGTTTGACAATTTTGCACCGATACATAATTTCTGATGTATTCAGGATGACTTGGATACCGACGAAGATTTCCAGTTCCTTCATCCTCTTGATCTTATAACAAAAGACGTCGTTGAACTCAGAAAAATCATAAAAGATAAAAAAGAAAATATTCAGAAGGACAAAGGTAAGGGAAAGGAGAAAGAAATTATCGTAAACGGCAGAGAACACGATCGTTCAGTTGCAATGGATAAAGACAAGGAACTTGCAAGAGAAAAGGAGAACGAAAGACAACAGAGGGAGAAAGAAAAAGAGAGAGATAGAGAGAGAATAGAGAAAGAGAAGGAGCGAGAACGAGATAGAGAGAGGATAGAGAAAGAGAAGGAACGAGAGAGAATAGAGAAAGAGAAGGAACGGGATAGAGAAAGAGCAGAGAAAGAGAAGGAGAAAGAGAAAGAAAAAGGCAAAGAAAAGGAAAAGCCATTTGAGGACACCAGTGATGCTAATAATATTGGAGACGAGATTAATGGCAGATTTGAGGAGAATGGAACTAACACGGGTAAGATACATTTCAGAATTATTAATGTTATAATATTTGTCACTAATTGGGGGACTTCATATGTACTTGTCTTAGCGTGCAAGATCTCGCTGTTGTTTTTTATGATTTTTCATGATATATAACTACTCTTTGTTCATTGATGCTATGATAGGGCCAGAACCAATGGATATATGCCCTAGTTTAGCTTCCTTGCCTTGTGAAATCCCAGATAGTGATGTGACTGTTTTGGAAGGCCACACTTCTGAGGTTTGATCACGTTTTATAATTCCTCATCTCTTATCTCCAGTAGTGAAGAGAAATGTGATTAATTGTGTCGGACAACTAGCTGATGCTCCTTTTTATCTTCACAGGTTTTTGCATGTGCATGGAATCCAACTGGTTCACTTCTTGCTTCCGGGTTAGCATAAGCTATAAATATTACTTATCTGAAGCATGATTTATCTTTATTTTCTTGCCCTGGGATTTTAATCTCAATAACTTCTTTCTTGATGTATGATATGTACATGCACTCACTTGCTTGGAAGTTTCCCATTGTTTTAATTGTATCAGAATTAAATCGTTCGAGATCGTATGACCTAGGGCTTAAGATTCGAAGCTAAGAGAATGCCGTCAAACTCATTCATAATCCTTAACAATCTTCTTAACAACTCAACATTAACTAATCCTCCTAGTTATGGAACCTATCTAGCTGTGCACAGAAGAAATATTTTACGCCTTCATTGAAAATGAAGAAGATACATAGGAAGTAGGATCTTTGTGGTTTTTAGAGTTAGATAGATAAGAATCCAGAGTCAAATAATGCTGTTTGTTTGTCTGATTTTCTATAGGTGATTTGTGTAGTTTTTCGGAAGCACCTATTACTCGATTTCTTAATGTCCTTGTTTTCCAGGACTCTATGTATTATTTTTTGAATTTGAGTATATCACACTCGACCCTTTCTTGTTTTATCTTTATGCACTGCTTCTATGACATATTGGTTGATTTCGTTTTATCCTTGGGCTAAAAGAAAAAAAGAGACCTGCTTGGATTAATCTAAAGTTTTATAGCTGGCAATTTATGTATTCCCATGAAACTGGTGTCCGATCAACTTCATAGAAACGAAATACAACAACATTTGGTAGATATGTAAATTTTCAATGATTTTAGTTGACAAAAAGAAGATGATGTTCTTATGATCTGGGTTTTGGATCTGAGACAACTAGATTAAGTATGGCTTGTCATTTCCGTATCTTTCTCACAAAACATGCAAGAACCAGTACATTGTTCACATCATATCCAGTGTGATATGCTTGATTGTCAATGTATCTATCTGTAGTTGCATTTAATGACAAAACTATCATGGATCCTCATGTTTCTTCAGCATCTTTTCAAATTGTACATCAGTTGTTTTGATTAGATTTTATTTCACACACGTGTATAGTCAGTTCACTCTTCATACTCTTCTAAGTATGGGATTAAACTTCTTGACTTGGTCGAATCTTCATAGTTTATCACTTGTAATGCATCTTTATGTTCTATTCTGTTAATTCAATTCCTATTATTATTATTTTTATTTTTTATGTTTATCTGTTTTATAGGTCTGGAGATTCAACTGCTAGAATTTGGACTGTGGAGGGACCATCTAGCTCCAACATTGAGAATGAGCCTTCCAACGTCGTACTTAGACATTTCAAGGGTAGAACAAATGAGAAAAGCAAGGATGTGACAACGCTTGATTGGAATGTGCGTGTTTAAACTATTTTACTCTTCAGTGCATCTTCTTTTTCAGCATTTGGACATCTAAGTTCTATCTCTGCATACTGGATTCTGTCAATCTGATGCCTTCAAAGATTTGACATGGTTTTTTATTTCCTTTTCTTGTAACATGATTATTGTGTAGGTTGATGGAACGCTACTTGCTACTGGTTCTTATGATGGCCAAGCAAGGATATGGAGTAGAACAGGTAATCGCTGTTACAAACTTCGTTTCTTGAAACTTTTTCACCCTTGAAGTTGGATATGCCATGCCAATTTTATATCTGATAACAAATCCAGTTACTTCAGCATATGATATATTTAGTGAAGTATGAATTCATGCATCTAGTTATTATGTTTGTGTGGATATTTTAGGCATGAACCGTTTTGTTTTTGCTCCAAACTTCATCACATTTGCTTGTATGGTTATTATTTGACTAGGAAAAAGGTTCAATTTTGTATGCCTTTTAGATGAATGTCCTGCATGTAGAATGTGCGGTGTTACATTAAGAAGTTAACTTATCGATACTTTTGCTAAGATAATCACTGATGCTATGGAGTAATTGAAAGTTGGAGAGGAGATTAATTAGAGGAAGTATTTTCAAATCTATAAGTGGCTCTTGAACCTATGAGTTATGATACTATATTTCGTTAGGAGGAAAAAAGTAACACCACTAGTGGCAGCCTTAGGAGGAAAAAGTTGTCTATCATTTCTTGCTTGCGCATTTGATGGGAAAATGCCTTCTTAAATGCAAGACTCGATGACTTGGTGAGGATTGTGCCTGAGAAGAGTGATTATGAATTATGACCTTCTGTCTATGGTATTTCATCTGCTCGGACTGACTTTATGGAGTTCAAAATTTCAATGACTAATTTGATGCGTTGTATTTTGGGAAAGAAATTGGTTATAAAGAAATTTCAATGCCTACTTTTACTGAATAAACAAAATAATCACGTTCCGGACAGACTAATAATGTACTAAATTACAATTTGGAGTTCTTATTCAAACCAAATTTAAAAATCTGTACAATACATTGATGTATCTTGTCATGATAAGTTATAGTTTATGTCCTTGTGCGGATATTCTTTCTGTGGTGTGTTGTGTGTTTGTCAGAAATTTTTCTGGATAATGTATATTCTTACCGAGTTGAAGCTGCATTAGAAGTCCGTAGAGCTACAGAATTTAATCTTGCAAGACTCGTTTTTTGTTCTAACCATGATTTTTGTATCTCTCGTTTGCATGATGACGTGCTTACGATCTTTATTTTTGTCCAGGGGAGTTGATTAGTACATTAAACAAACATAAAGGGCCAATTTTCTCTTTGAAGTGGAACAAGAAAGGGGATTTTCTTCTCAGTGGAAGTGTTGATAAAACCGCAATTGTATGGGACGTTAAGACAGGCGAATGGAGACAACAATTCGAATTTCACACAGGTGCTTTTGCATCCTTTCATCTTTCTTTATACTTATGCCTGTCCAAATGCATGTCTTTGTGATGAAAGCAACCATTTGCATTTTTGACTTGGTATGATTTTTTCATGACGTTCTGGATGCAGCTCCTGCCCTCGATGTTGATTGGAGAAACAATACTTCATTTGCTACATGCTCCACTGATAGCATGATATATGTATGTAAAGTCGGAGAGAATCGACCGATCAAAAGTTTCCAAGGGCATCAGGTTTGTTTCATTTGTTATATTCAGCACAGATAATTACCTTGTTTGTGATGGTATGGTAATCACTAGTTTCAATATCTGGAGAGTTGTGAGGTTGGTTCAACAATATGATTCTATCTATTGGTTAGAGGTGGCAATTTGGATGAAATAATCCTTATACAGTATTATTATTATGTAAGAAAAAATCACCTTGTTGCCATGGAGTTGGCATTGTTGTGTTAACTGCACTGTAATATTAGATTTATCTAATTGTACGGATTAAAAAATGTGATGTAATCCATTGAGACATAGTAGTTTCATGGCTTTAACTAGTATGCATATGAATGCACTGATATTAGTGGGAGCACTGAAAATCATTTGTAGTTACTGCACACATGTAGGTCAGTGGGTACGTGACCACGTGTATTATATACACATTGCATACACACTGTAGTTTTGACTTTTAAGTTATTGGAATATTATACAGATGTTTGAGATTTGAGAAACATGCAAATGTTGGTTCTGTGGTTAGAATACAGTTATTTGTGTAAATGTCTTTTCTACTTCTACAAATACATTTGCACTAACACTTGAAAGTGCTTCTTCAGGGTGAAGTTAATGCTATCAAGTGGGACCCCACGGGCTCCCTTCTTGCATCATGCTCTGACGATTCTACTGCAAAGGTCAGAAACAATTTCGGTACACGTAGAGTTTCATAGTTGATGATTTAAGATAGATAACCGATGATCCATTTTTATTTGAATTAGAGTTGTAGTCTATGATTTGTTACTTAGTTTGCTTACGGCCTTTCCGTGAAAAAATACGCAGGCATTACTGCATTGCTTAGTTAAAGTATTTATCTTCATGGTTTTGCTCTGGTGTTTAGTTTTAGTATATAACTGGTGAGCTTCTTCTTATTGGTTATGATGCAGATATGGACTATGAAACAAGATACCTGCTTGCTTGATTTGAGGGAACACTCTAAAGTATGACATTAAGCTTTCGTGTCTGTCGTTTTTTGCAATGACAATGTAAATCAGAGTTGCTGACATATATAAAAACCATTTCTTCAGGAGATATACACTGTGAGATGGAGTCCAACGGGCCCTGGAACCAACAATCCTAATCAGCAACTTGTTCTGGCTAGGTGATTTTTCTCCCCTATGATTATTGAGTGATTGCCTGGTGACTTAATTTTGTATTTCATTTTACTCATGGATCTCAATGTTGGTTCTTGTTCAAAATATTCGAGAGTATTAGAACATACAAACAAAAAAAATGAGTGAACGTAAAAAAAAAATTCCTAATATAAAAAGTAAATGTTTGATAGATGGGCCTTATCTAATTGCAAATACAAATGTAAGAATCTAGCTTTCGATATGGCAAAATTCTGGATATCCCAATTTTTGCTACATCATGTATGTTTAAGCAATTGATATTCTTCAATCAAAGTATCGGCTGATTATTAGTTTACTCATATATCCTATTTGGTTATTTTATCATTCTTCTCTCTCCTGTGCAGCGCCTCCTTCGACTCAACCATAAAGCTGTGGGATGTAGAAGCAGGTCGTCTTCTGCAGAGCTTAGATGGTCACAGGTAAGAAAACCTTATAATTTTTTATTTATTTAAGTTTAACCGAGTTATTTTACTGCATTTTTTCCTCTCGACATTTTTTTATAATTGTCCTAATATTAATCAATTGAAATCCAGGGATCCCGTATATTCGGTTGCATTTAGCCCAAATGGGGAGTATTTGGCAAGTGGATCGCTAGATAAATGCATGCACGTATGGTCTGTAAAAGAAGCGAAAATCGTGAAAACATTCAGCGGGAATGGTGGTATATTTGAAGTTTGCTGGAACAAGGAAGGTGACAAGATTGCTGCTTGTTTTGCAAACAATGTGGTGTGCGTTTTGGATTTCCGAATGTAGAGAGAGATTAGAAAGATTCTTTTGTGCATTGATTGGATCTTCTTCTAAATGTCTTTGCACAAATTAGGTAAATGGCAAATAGTAGATTTCGAGTGATGCTGACTTAGTGTAGCAGATGCCTTTGGATTTAAGCTTTAATCAAACTATGGATATGCTTTATTATACCTTGGATTAGTATATTGTGTTCTCTGTAACTCTGTAAATTTGTCATTTCATGCATTCTAAGTAGTCTTTTGTATCATGATTCTAGGATAATTTTATGTCGGGATATCATATAATTCATTGGCATTATCTTGTCTTAATTAGTTTATTTTATTTTTTGCTTTCCTTCTCTAAAATCATTTCTTTGCGATTTGATACATGTTGCATTTGGTAAAATGAAATGAAATCATGGGGGTCGAATGCTTCAAAACTTTTATAGGGGGGCCGATAATGCCACTTTTATAGGGATTTGAGGATGTTGGGGGGTCATGGGCCAATCTGACTCTATGTTAGTTCCGTCACTGACTACATATATCTCTCATATTTAATATATTAGAAGATGATGCTTGTAATTATTTTAGACTATGGATATTTTCGATATTTATTTTGAGGGTCCATTACAAATAAACCAATTATGGGCTACTTATTCATAAAATGATCTTAATAAATTTGGTTTTATGAAAAAGTCCAAACATTGTCTAGAGGTGTATAAAAGACTAAAATACCCCATCACATTTTTATGTTTCAATTTCATCATTTGATCCAATTTAATCTCAATTTGATCATAAATTTTCAATTATTAAATTTTGACCCAAAATCCAATTTTGAGTACAATTTCGCCCGTCGTTGCCGTTGGCTTTTTTTTTTTTTTTTTTCTTTTTTTCCGCCGTTTTCCGGTGTTGACTTATTTTTTTTGTTGTTCTTTTTCTTTTTATTTCTGCCGCCGCTGGACGACGGTCAATTCCGGTCTCCGGCGGCCCTAACTTTTTTTTTTCCTCAACATTTTTTGGCCCCTTTAATCAGTAATATTGATGTGTTTGACAGTCATACTAACTATATTACTGTTTAACACAATAATATTAACTATATTTTAACACAGTAATATTGTTATATTACTCTCTAGCACAGTAATATTAACACAACAAAAATCACTATCATTGTGTGATAGATTAATATTAATATGTTACCGTTCAACAAAGACAAATATAATAAAACCAAAAGAATTAATATTGATGTGGTTGACAGTAATATTATTGTCAGCCACAATAATATTACTATAACGACATTAATATTACCATCAACCACATTAATATTATTGTGTGTACAGTAATATTACAATAGTAGACAGTAATATTATTACATTAATCGGTCAACAAATCAGATAAAACAAAAATACCAAAAAAAAATAATATTGATGTAGTTGCCAGTAATATTATTACTATTTTTTTTTTAATAAAATACAAAGAAATCCTAAGCAGTCAATCAAAAACCCCCTAATGGGGTGATGAAAGAACACAAAGGAAGGAAAAACAAAAACCTCTAATGGGGTAAAAACGAAAAAGAAAACCCTACCCTACGGAAAAGCACATTATTAAAATTGAAAATTGGCCCCAGCTCAGCCTAGTCTGGTGAGATTTCAAATTGTCCCCATCCAAGGCTGAAATTTAACTCAGATATCTCGAGAATAACCCAAGAGGTTTGCACCAAAATGCGTTTGACGATCGGTTTTTGAGATTTGATTGCATTTTTATGGTTGTTTTTTCTTTGATGCTCGTCGTTGGAATTCCATATCAGATTTTGGGTCGAATTGATCAACAAGAGCTTGTTTTTCTTTTAATTCTTCACCGTTAGAGCATGTATTCTCTGGTATACGAAAACAATCGTCTTCATATTCTTGTGCATCAGAGCCCTCGTCGTGATATTCTGCCATACGTTCGAGAGACGGTCGGTTCGAGAGCACAATTATTTCCTTCTTTGTCTCCATTTTCGAGTCGCCCACAGCAGATAGTTCTTTGACACCATTTATTATTGAGGCTATCATCTTACCCAGGGTAGCTTCATTGATGGTGAGGGGTAAAGAAACCCTTGCCTTGGACGGTGTTGCATCACCGGTTTGTAAGTTGCCATCCTTGGTGACCAACAAAGGAGTAGCATCAACCTCTAGATTACCCTGCATAGTCGGCACATGCAGGTTTTCTTCCTCCTAGTGATGCCTACCATCCACGACTGGAGTTGAGTCGTTTGCTATAACATCATCCCTACGAGCTTCACTACCACTGACTGACTATTGCAGATGTAGGATTCCACAGTAATATTATTGTGTTTACAGTAATTTTACCGTCAACGACAGTAATTTTATTACATTTAACTTGTCAACAAATCAAACACAAAAAAAAAAAAAAAAAAACCAAAAAAATAATAATACTGATTTGGTTGACAGTACATGTACTGTCAACGACAGTATAATTACTACTAATGACAGTACTATCACGCTCAACGTTCAGCGGCGAGCGTAAAAAAAAAGGGCTAAGTATTTTCGGGAAAAAAAAAGGTTAAAAAAAATTCAACGCCAGAGACTGGCGGTGAAAAAAAAAAAGTCAACGCCAGAAACTGGCGGAAAAAAAAAACAGAAAAAAAAATGTTTAAAAAAAGAAAAAGTCAAAATTTGATTTTTTTGCTCAAAATTGAAGTTAAATTAAGGTTACATTTAGGAATTGAGTTTAAAGGGTTGGGGGTAGTTTGTCATATACATTAATTTTACATTTATTTATAGGGATTATTGGCTATAACCCCTATATTTCAAACTTATATGGGTAGAAGTCCAATTAGATTAATATAGCTATATGCCCTTTGACTAAAAAAATCAATTAAATGAAATAAAATCAATTTGCATATGGACATAAACACCATTGAACAATAAATTATTTATTTATGGAAGTCTTTAGTTACGTAAATTGTGAGAATAAATCTCATATATCACGTCATAAGATTTGGAAGGGAGTTATGAACGTGGTTGGAAAAAAAACTCATCATGGAAGGGAGTTTATGAGACGTGGTTGATTCATCTTTGACAACACTCTTATTCTTTTTCGCAAAATATCTAGTTTAGATTTCAAGATTCAAATTCAAATTTAGACTTTTGATTCAGTTTGGCAGGCATTAAATTAAATTTTGTGATATTTTCAGGGTTGATGATGCAAGATTGAAGGAGAAGATGACCATAGAGAATGTGATTGAGTCCGATTCACATATTTTCTCTTGATTCGCTCATCATAAGAAGATTTAATTTAGTTTTATTTTTTGGTGCAAACCAAAACGAGTACAAAATGGCTCGCTCGTTCTCCGCCGATTAATGCATTCCTTCTTTCATTTTCAGAGCAGTTATGTATCTAGATGCTCAAGGGCATCGACTATATGTTGGTGGATTTTTGTTTTGCGTTTTGCACATTTTTCGATGTTGGTAGATTTTTGTTTTGCGTTTTGTTGTTTCTAGTAGACTATAATTTACACTATGAGGTTATATATTTGTGTTGAGTTGTTGGCATGGTATTTGTTTGCACTTTTGATTTTTATGTTTGCAGTTTGTATATACGATGTCTTTGTTGCTCGGATATATTTGTACATGTTGCTGTTATACATGATGTAATTTTTGGTATAATATTATCTACACTTTTGATGTCATATATTTGTTTTTGCAGTTGGTATTGTATTATTTGAACTTTGCCTTTTTTTTTTCTTGCAGTTTGCATATAAATTACAATTCCAAAATGCAAACTATAACAGCGGAATGAAGACTAAAGCCCTGTGACAATTTTGTTGCAGCAGTATATAACATAATAAAGGTCGAATATACTGTTTTTTTAAACAATTTACTGAATTTATAAGAAATTATGCATTGGCAAGCATATACCAATACACAAAATACCTGCATGAGTCTCTGGAATATATTAGAAAATAGTTCATATCGAAATCCAACAAAAATATAATGCCACAAATAAAAAAACAAAGTTCTGCTAAACATAAGTAAATGTCATAAAAAAAATTCTAATTTAACTCAACGGTATCCTCGACGTTCAAGAACTGATACTTAAAAGTTTTGCGAGTTCGATAATCCCATTTTCTGCAGTTTTTCTCACTAATGGTTGTTGCATGAGCAACTGCCTTGCAATATACAAGACAAAAATCCCACAATCAACCAAATCTGGTTTTCGTTGAGGCGTTGTCGAAACATAATATGGATTCGTGCTACCGTGCAAATAGATTCGGCTTGATTCGATCGTGGCTTTCCTCTTTTTAAAGAGGCGAATGTTTCATCTACTTTCCTCTTCCCCTTCGTCAAATCAACTGTTCAATTAAAAAAAAAGATTTATTGAACAACCATATTTGTACCTATAATCCATGTACATCAATTGCATATAACAATGTGCAAGGTGCATTTGGTAACATCAAATGCAAATTGTAATTTGAAACAAATGCAATTTAAAAATCACAAGACGACTAAGAATGTACTAAAGTTCAAATGAAATATACAATATCAAAAATCATATCACATATGTAAAATGCAGAATAAATAGCAAAGTGCAAAATACACTACGCTAGAAATAAAAACTTGTAAACAAAAAAGCAACGGAATCAAATATATGTTGCAATCAACATTATATGATAACATGAACAAAAAAACAAAAAAAATGTATCACAAAACAGCAAAATGAAAACACAAAATAATGTAACACAAACCAGGAAACTTCAAACAAACAATCAACGAATTTAGAAGGAAAAAAACAAATTCAAAAAAATACCCCCAAGGTCTGAAAACAACAAAAGACTACAAAAGAAAAAATCGCAATCGAGATCTGAAAAGATGTAACAAAAACACAAACAACCGGCAATATATTGTAACTCAAACATTAAAATCCAAACAAAAAATAATGTCAAAACAAAAAATAAAAATAAAAAATATCGGGGTTAAAACCTTTGAATCTGCATCTTTCACTTATGTTATAAAAAAAAACCCATTGCATTCCGTCAATGAATCGCCATTAAAGACATTTAAAAAACTGGAATAGTGAATTACATGTACATTTCTATATGCATTATCCTCTATGATATGTTTATGTCATTGGCGATTTGCAGAAGTTATAGAGATTCTATCGTTCTCGAGAATAACGATAGGGTTACTGAGATTGCATTGAAGAAAAGGGTGCAGGAAGAAGTTTTGCTTTTCGAGAGATTAACGATGGACGAATGCAATTTGGGGAGGATTTGCAATTGACGTTTTGCGACACAATTTTTGCTAAAACTGATTTTTGTGGAGGATTTTAGGAATATATAAATTTAAGAATACAATTTTCCTATTTTTGCTAAAGGCCAAATCAACCATAAAAAGTAGTAGGGGGTTATAGCAATATTGGACTTATGACTTGAATTTTAACTAATATAATCTAATAGTGGAGGGTCTATAAGAAAATGCCCCTTATTTATAATACATATTAAAGGGATGGGCTTATTGACGAAAGATATATAGCCCCTGAAACTACAATAATAAAAATAGCTGGTCATAGACTTATTCATAAAAACCCCATTTATTAAACAATCCGTCATAAAAATATAATATAATACTAGTAATGTTTTAAAGCTTGTGGTATCAATTAATTTTTTTGAGATTAATGATTAATTTTTTTCTTTAGAAGAAAAAGGGAAAATGGATTAGCAATTATACGGTCAAGCCTACCAATACGAAGTACTATTATTGTGGTGATCTTAATCATTAGAGTTCTAACATGTGCACTAAACTTAAGAAAGATTAGAAAATAAACAAGCCAATCATGTTTTTGATAATAATAATAATAATGGTGATGTTTTTATAGTGAATGATATGCATGCTTCTATGAGTTTTGTGTTAGCTTATCTTAGTGAAATAAATGGCTTCTTGATTATGCATGTTCATATCATATGACTCCTTGTAGACAAATGTTTCCTAACTATGTGCTTATGAAAAAATGTGGTGTCACTTAAGGTAGTAAAATTATGGTTAATGGTATTGGAACCGTGCGATTAATCTTTATAATCGACTATGTGTTAACCTTGAAAAATGTTAGCATGTTCCTTGTTTATGTCATAGCCTAATTTTTGTTGCTATTCTTGAAAATTTTCATGGGGTTGGGGAGATCGTTGCATAAATATAATGAAGGGTAGTGCTTACTTATGTAAGCCTATGAGAATGGAAAATGTGTATATTTGTTTTGTTGAATCTTCTGCTTCGGTGAATGTTGTCCAAAATGATTTATCTAAATTAAAAATCAGTATTTTTAAAATAATAAAGTGATGTGATGTTATTTGATTCATGGATTTTAGGCAAACAAACTCGTGTTTCTTTTTATGATAAGGCTTTTCCAAATCCATCTAAGTGCATTGAAATCTTAGAATATATTCATGTTGATGTGTGGGGTCCTGCCCGTGTTCTGACACATGGTGACCGTTAATTTATGTACATCATTGATGATTATTCTCGTGAAGTATTTGTGTTTATTTTAAAGTAAAAATATGATGTTTTTGATAAGTTAGAAACTTGGAAAACCTTGTTTGAAAATCAAACTAGAAAGAAGAATCAATAACGAAACGGAGTATTGTAATATGGAATTTGATACTTTGTGTTTGAAATTTGGAATTAGAGAACACAAAACTGTTGTTCACACGTCACAACAAAATGGTGTAACCTAACAAATGAACAAAACCATTCTCAAAAGATTAAGGGCTAAGTTAGCTAATTCTGGACTCTCAAAATTATTTTGGGGTGAAGAAATTTTGACTGCTACTTATTTGATTAATCATTTTTGCATCTGTGTGGTCTGGTAAGAAAGTAGATTTATCAAATTTGCATATCTTTGGGTGCGGTGCTTATGTTCACCATAAAGACGATAACTTGAACCCTGTTATGTGAAATGTATTTTTTTAGGTTACCCTAAAATGATTAAGAGGTATAGATTTTAGTTAAAAGGGGAATATGATTATAAAACCCTAATTAATAGGGATGTTATTTTTAATGAGTATAAATTTTAATGTTTTGCTCTCCCTAATGCAGTTATTCCTCAATATGCTCCAAATGAGGTGGAGAAATTGCTTGTGAAATCTAACGACGTGCATGATTTTCAATTATCAGAAAATCAGCATGATCAAAATGTTGAAATTGATTTGCCTAATGTGGATAATCTATCTGATTATCAACTTGCTTGGAGATATATCTAGATGTGAGCATATTAGCAAACTACCACACTTTGATGATTTTCGCCTTACCTCGCATGTATTCAATATGTTTGAATCTTTAGATAGTAATGGGCCTAAATCTTATAAGGATGCCTTGAAATCTAATGAATCTGTTGAATGATTAAATGATAGGAGTTGATAAAATGAATTCTTTGCATATAATGAATTCTCTCTAGATGAGAGGCGATTTCTCTCTAGTTGAGAGGCAGTCGACGATGCTAAACATAATGAGTTTTCTTCTTGATTAATTTTCCTTCATTTTGTTTTCGGTTCATGATTCCCGATCGTGTGATTTACTCTTGTTTGGCTTTGGTGTTTTATCTTATTCCTATATTAGGGTTTGTCTTTTATTGAGTGTGCCTTTTGTTCTCAATTTTTTCTACCCTAATTATTCCCGCTCATCTATATTGCAGCCTCCTAGGGCCGCCGTCGCTGAGCCCTACCTCAGTGTGTCTTCTAATCTCGTCTATCTCGTTCTAGGGGTTATGGAGGGTCTCACGGAAAACCTTTCAAGTAAGTTTACGTTGACGGCTGATGAGGAGGATGGGATAGTGGTGGCCCCTGCCTCCATGGAAACTCGGATTTCCAGCAAGAGTTATTCCTTGGTGGGTAGAGTCGTCTCGAGTAAAGAAATATCATCCCATACGATCAAGGCAAACTTTCTTCGTCTCCTTCAACCTGTCAAAGGCTGCAACTTTAGTTTCGTTGGTCCAAATAGATTCGTGGTGACCTTCAACCACCACCTGGATCTAAAGCATGCTAAAGAGGGTTGTCCGTGGCTGTTGGATAAGAACGCTCTCATATTTCAAGACTTACTACTAGACTCGGATCCTACGACGATGGAGATTAACCAGATGGCCATCATCGTTCGTCTTCACCAGGTTCCTGTCACTCAGCGATCAATGGTAGTGGCATCACAGATTGGGAATAGGATTGGGGAACTTATGCAGGTGATGAATGAGAAGCAGATCATGTTCGGCCAATTTATGCGTATAAAGGTAAAAATTGATGTTTTGAAGAGTCTGAAACGGGGGATGTACCTACATAGTGGCAGCGGCTCAAAAACATGGGTCTCGTTTACGTATGAGCGGTTACCAAATTTTCGCTTCTTGTGTTGAATTATTGGGCATGGTGACTCAAGATGCCCTCTTCGATATGAGGATAATTTCGTGGAACCCGGCGGTGATCTTCCGTACGGCATTTGGCTTAGGGCAACGACATCTAAAGAAGGGGAAGGCCATCGAATACCACTTCGGCCGTTGCACATAGGAGTCCAAAAAGAGATGAGCGGTGAGCGCTCACCACTAGAGGTGCAAACATTTTTAATTTTTCGGCACAAAAAGAGACAGCTACAACCCCAAATTCCCAGAATGAAGGACATGAAAATGACAGGCTGATGGTGATTGATGAATCAAATCTGGTAACTCATGATATTCGTTTGACCCCTCTTGATAATATGGATGCTACGCCTCGACGACAAATTATTATTTCGTCAAAGAACCGTAAGAAGAAGGCAGATCAAACTATATTACCGGAGGTGGACAGATCGTGCAAAAAATCGTGTTTGCGCCTAAGGGATGAAGAAGATAGCTCAACGGCGGAGACTGCTCAGCAGTCCCGCCGACCCCAATGATTTGCATATTCTGGAATTGTCAAGGGCTCGGGGCTCCCTTGACAATTCATACGCTCGGAGAGATCCTCCGAGAACATAAACCCCACTTGGTGTTTCTCTCGGAAACGAGGGCTTCACCACAAACGATCGAAAAATTGAAAAGGAAGTGGAATATGTTTGGTTTAGCTGTGGACAAAATCGGGCAATCAGGCGGGCTCGCGCTACTCTGGGTTAAAGAAATCAATGTTAAGCTGATTAGTCTCTCATCTAATCATGTTGATGTTGAGGTGATTATTCCTGGCACGAACCATAAAGGCAGAGTGACAGGCTTTTATGGGAACCCTGAAGTCTCACGCCGCTATCTTTCTTGGAACCTCCTTCGTGAGCTTCGGAATGCGAGGAATCTACCGTGGTTAGTTGGAGGAGATTTTAACGAGATCTTGAGCAATCACGAAAAAAAGGGTGGTAATAGGAAGCTTCCAAGCCATATTGAAGCTTTCCGGGAGGCTCTGGATTATTGCAACCTCACTGACCTTGGGTTTGATGGCTTCCCATACACTTGGTCGAACAATAGAAAAAACCCATGGACAGTTCGGAGCCGGTTGGATAGATTGTGTGCGAATAATGATTGGCTAGATTTGTTTCCCAATTCCAGAGTTCACCATCTTGCTTTTCAAGGTTCCGATCACTGTCCACTTAGACTTGCTATAGAAGAACAAGCTACTCAACATGTGCAGAAGCGGAAACGTCCCTTTCGATTTGAGGCTATGTGGCTTAGAAGGGAGGAATGCGAGGATATTGTGAGACTCAACTGGGAAAATCATAGTGGGTTGAATCCGATCAATGATCTCTTATCCAAAAAAGATAGTTGTCGTCTTGCGTTGATTAATTGGGAAAGGTCCATTGGGGGTCTGTCAGGGAGGTCCATTAAGATTATTCAGGCGAGGCTTCAACAACTATACATTGGAACTCAATCAGAATCTTCTGCCAGGGAAATCCGAAAGCTTAAGGAGGAGCTGGAAAAATTGTACGAAGACAACGACACCTACTGGAGACAGAGGAGCAAGGTTCGGTGGATCAAGGAAGGTGACCGGAACACAAATTTTTTTCATGCCAAGGCTACCACTCGTAAACGTAACAATCAAGTCCATAGGGTAAATGATAGGTTTGGAGTTAGGAAGGACAAGAATGAAGACATCGAACTGATCATTTCCGAATATTATCATCAGCTGTTCAAATCTTCGAACCCAAGGAAAGAAGAGATATATAGACGAGATTATGGAGCACATTGGCGCTAGGATATCCAACGCGGCTGCCCAAAGCCTTTCTCTGCCCTTCACGGCCAGTGAGATAACAAAAGTTATTTCTCAAATGGCCCCACTTAAATCCCCCGGCCCCGATGGCCTACCCGTTGCTTTCTTTTCTAAATATTGGCATATTTTAGGAACTGATGTAACTTCTTGCGTCCTTGAGTTTCTTAATAATAAAAATCTTCCCCATGTTTTAAATTCCACATTCATAGTTCTCATTCCAAAAGTTAGTCACCCGGAAAAAAATGACTGATTATCGTCCAATAAGCCTGTGTAATGTCATCTACAAATTTGGGTCCAAGATCCTTGTTAATCGTCTCAAATCCATTCTACAGGATCTGATATCCCCTACTCAATCTGCCTTTGTCACCAAACGTCTTATTTCTGATAATGTCCTTGTTGCGTATGAAGTTAACCACTTTATTAAGACAAACACCAAACATAGGACTAATTTTATGGCAATTAAGCTTGACATTAGTAAAGCATACGATCGGATTGAGTGGATTTTTCTTCAAAAAGTTCTTTGTCGTTTTGGCATTCCTTCTTCTTTTATTGATCTCGTTATGATGTGTGTTTCGACTGTCTCTTACTCTTTTCTGTTCAATGGCTCACAGTTTGGTTCCTTGTGCCCATCGAGAGGACTTCGCCAAGGCGATCCCCTTTCCTCATATCTATTCATTTGTTGTGCAGAAGCATTTATTGCAATGATTCAAAAAGCAACTGAGCACGGCGAATTAAAAGGTGTACAGGTTGCGCCATCGGCCCCGGTTATTTCCAATCTCTGTTTTGCCGATGATACTCTTATTTTCTGCCAAGCAACGGAGGCGAATGTTACCACTCTTCAAACCATTTTGAATAAATACGCAAGAACTTATGGGCAAGTGATCAATTTTGAAAAATCAACGATGAATTTCTGCCCAACGACTACACAGGAGAGACGAGACGCAATTCAGCAAATCTTGGGGTTTCAAATTGTTGATCGACACGAAAAGTATTTGGGTATGCCCGCTAACATGGGCCGATCGAGGAAAGATATTTTTGCTTTTCTCCGGAATAGGATCTGGTCCAAAATCAAAGGATGGGGCGAGAAGCAACTTTCACAAGCCGGGAAAGAGGTTTTAATCAAGGCAGTCTTGCAAGCGATCCCATCATATATTATGAGTTGTTTCTTGCTTCCGGATAGTATCCTCAAGGAAATGGAAACAGCTATCAGAAGGTACTGGTGGGGTGATGGTGAGAACCGAAAAATTCACTGGTTGGCGTGGAACCAACTATGCAAATCAAAGGTCGACGGAGGATTAGGTTTTCGGGACATGAAATGGTTCAATATTGCGTTGCTGGCCAAGCAAGTCTGGAGGATCTTGACTCAGCCCCATCTTCTGCTCTCTAATATTTTGAAAGCTCGCTATTTTCCCCGTTGCGATGTGCTTACGGCTGATATTGGGAGGCGCCCATCGACGACATGGCAGAGCATATGGATGGCTCGAGATTATTTACGGCTGGGAATTAGAATGAGGATTGGTAATGGGCAATCTACTTCTATTTGGGCGGATCCATGGCTCTCCGACGATGGCGCTTTTCAAGTTTTTACAAAAAGACCGATTTATTCCTCCTTTCCGAACACAGTTTCAGACATGATAGATGCCAATACAGGTTCATGGAATATTGCGGCTTTAGAAGAATGGTTATGACCAATCGACTAGGACAGAATATTAGCGGTTCCGATCGGAGGTTCGACGACATAGGATAGATGGATATGGCATTATACTACACATGGCAAGTTTACCGTTCATTCATGCTATCACACTTTGCTCTCTAGATGTCAAACAATTACTGGCGGGCGACCCCCCACTAGGGAATCGACTAGCGGGGTAACTACGATTAATTGGAAACTTTGTGGAATCTTCCTATCCCTCCTAAGATTCGCATCTTTATTTGGAGAGCCTGCTCTAATATTTTACCAACGAGAGCGGAGTTATATCGGAGGAAAATAGTGGCAGACCCTTTATGTCGACGATGCGGTTATGTGCCGGAGACCTTTCTCCATATTATTAAATGCTGCCACGAATCGTAAGAGATATGGCGTTCACCTGTGTTTTGTAAGGTTGCTGGTAACCCACCTCTGTCCACCTGGGTTTGGATGACGCAGCTGCAACAAAGTTTAGATCCCAATACTTTTCACCTAGCAATTGTTATCATGTGGAAATTGTGGGATAATTGGAACAAAGTAATGCATGGCGAGGAGGGGAGCCCAACGTCAGAAGTAATAAGCTGGTGTTTTAATTATCTGAATACTTATAAGGCAGCCCAAATCCGAGTCACTCATAGCAAGGAGAATATGCACCCAGCCGTCTGGAAACCACCGGAGCACGGAGAGATTAAAATCAACTTTAATGTCGCATTTCCCAAGGAGAAAGATTACTATGTTCTGGCAAATGTCGCTCGTGATTGGCAAGGAAAATGCCTTTGGTGGCATGCCAAAACAGTTCAAGGACGACCCAAGGTTGTCGAAGGAGAAGCCCATGCGGCACTTCATGCAATTTCAAAGGCGCATGAACTTGGCTCATCGGCTGTGACTCTAGAAGGAGATAACCTTCAAATTATGACGGCACTACGGGAACGTAATGCCTGCGAAGCATCGTTTGGAGCCATCATTGATGAATGTTTACGTATTTCTAGTCTTTTTAATTTATGCAATTTTGCTTTTGTCAAGCGTTCGGGAAATCTTCTTGCCCACGCTATTGCTACCACTTCTGATCTTGGTTGTATTGGCGGTAATGTTCTGCCTTTGAACTTGGCTCATATTGCCTAATAAATTTTCAGTTATTCCTAAAAAAAAAACCATATTTGGATTCTTGTGTTTAATCCTATTAATTGCTCATTAGCCGATTGGAAATGGTTGTTTAGGGAAACAAAATGAAGTAAATTCTATTTGTTATATACCTAGGCTTGTATCTAAGAGTTTTACCCAAAAGGAGGGCGTTAACTATACTGAAATTTTTGGGCTCCTATAGTTAACTTCGCCATCGTTAGCATTATACTTGCAGTAGTTGCGCATTATAATTGGAAAATGAAGCAAATGAATGTTAAATTTTTTTTCTTGCATGTTGAATTAAAAGTGAGGATGTATATGAAACAACCTAAGGGCTTTGTAGATCCTAATAAAAGTGAACATGCATGTTCGCTTAAAAAGTCTTTATATGGCTTGAAACAATCTCATAGGCAATTAAATAAGAAATTTGACTCTTGTATGTTTTTTTTGAAATTTGAAAGAAGTGCATATGATCCATGCATTTACTTTAAGGATAATTTGTTTGTTCTTATATTTATATTGATTTATGTCGATGATATGCTCTTAACTAGTCATTGCATGAAATCAATTGATTATATTAAAAAATGTCTAAGTGAACAATTGATTTGAAGTACTTAGGAAATGCCAAGAAAATTCTTGGAATTAATATCGATAGGAACCGAGATGATCACACCTTATTTCTGAATCAAATTTCACATGTTGAAAAGATTTCGGAAAACAAATTCTACGAATACTCCCAAGTCTGCTTATGTGCCTTTAGTTGTTCATTTCTTGTTAAGTAATACTTAGTCGCCTAAGACCGAATCTGTAATGAAATCTATATTAGTTCCTTACTCAAATGCAATTGGACCAGTGATATGTATCTTATGGTTTAGCTCGATATTGCAATTGCAATTAGTTTTTTGAGTAGATATATGTTGTTGGGTTATTTTAATAAAAATATTATATTTTATTATAAAATATAATAATGACTTTGACCACTTTTATGAGGGTCATTAGACCACTATTTTGAAACTTTCAAAGTCATTATTCTCCTACATAAAACACCATAAATTCTATATTCAATTGAGGTTTTATGGGGCCATATTATATATTATATAAATGGGGTATTGTGGCTTTGCATGAAAAAGAGAGAGTGAAGAGAAAAAGAAACACTTTTCTTCTATACTATATACATATATTTAGAGCTCTTGTTGTGTGTCGGGTGTAAGCTTCTACTTCACTCGAACGTGCAATTTCGGTGAAGTTACAGCGGAGAGATAGGCTGGGTTGTTGTATCCCATAGGCGACACGATCGGAACCTTTTTGCACCTCATTAGAGAAGGGGTCGTGAAATTCGTCTTAAGAAAGCGACCTAGTCCGCGCCTCACCTTGCCTATCTCCATATTATCGTGGTTTTTACTGCAGCAACTTGTTACCTATAAAATTGGAGAACAAATGGAGTCCAAGCCTCAATCCACATGTTTCGTGATCAATCGTCAAATTGCAGCCGTGGTTCCAACATATGTCAACTCCTGGTATGCTACATTGGGAAGCGCTTGAATGGCTTCTTCGTTATTTGAAAGGGTCTTTGAACTTAAGATTATTTTTTCAAATCTAGTGAGGGTCTTCAAGTAATTCGATATATGGATTATAAATATGCTAATGATAGGGACAATAGAAAATCAACTACTTCATATATTTTCACTATGTGTGGCTCGTGTATTGATTGAAAATCTCTCTTCATATGCTGGACTTTGGGCCCAAATGCTTTTACTATAACCAACCAAGCTCACTACTCCTTTTGTAGCCCACTCTCATGGAGTCAGCCTAATAATCATTTTTCCGCCGAACCATCAATATTCAACTTATACTCTCCCCAGATTCGGAAAATCCCATTTATACCAACAATCTCTGTTGACAGCAACACTCACCAAGCTAATTCCTTCCGCCTCAAGTTGAAATCGTTGAAATTTAGTACAATGTTGCGTGGGAACAAAACTAAGAGCCAAGGTTTGCATGTGGTAATGTACTCTATGAATAATATCCGACTTATCATCTTGCCCTCCTCATATATCACTTAACAAAACTAAGAGCCAAGGTTTGCATGCTTTACGGAGTGAAAAGACTAATCTAATGTGAACATCTTCCCAAAATGTCACCAAACCTCACGAGCAATATCTGATTTGAGGAAAAAATGGATCAAATCTTCCCCGAGACTATGGGTTTTGGCGGCAAGCACATCTAGAAGCCATAGGTATTCCCCGAGAAATGATTCTCTGACCATTGCCAGTGGCGAGGGTGGTATGAAAGATAATAGGGGTTCAGAAACAGTGCCCCCGAATTGTTTTAGGAATATTAACATAAAATAAAATAAGTGAATACGTATTTGCGTTAACAAGAATTCTCTGGTTTAAACAAGTATTTACATAAAATTTAGTTTTTCTATAAAGAAGAATACAAAACTTTAACTGCAAATAATCAATCATCAACAAGCTAATGATACCACCGAAGATGTGCTAAATATATTTTAGAAAACAAAAATTATAGAGAAAAAGGTGATTAAAAGTTATAATATTAATGGAAGTAATTGCAAAGAAACTTATCTTCAAACGAAATACAAATTAATGAGTTTGTACTCTAGGGATTTCATATTTGTACCCAAAAATTTGCTAGGTGAAAGAAAATATTGTCCTTGTTCACTTAAAGTACGTGCCTTCAAATAATTAACGTTGTATATATCGAAACTTCTTCGTTAATTTTAGTTTTTGAGCTAATTGAGATTTATGTACACTGAAATGAGTGAGCATTCAACATATCCAGAGGACCAATATTAGAGCTTTGAGACCAAAATTGCCAACATATATCAAAGGCACAACCGAAAACGAATACGAATACAAATAAAAATACGAGAAAAAAAATACAAAATATAAAAAAATTACTGTCTGTGTTAGTAATGACTAATGACTAATGAATGCAATGGGCAGAGGGCACTAATCTAACTTGACATCATCATTATATACATCTTCGTCACAACTTCAAAATGTCGAATTATTCATCTTTGATCCCATCGAAAACGGAACGCAGTACTTCCGAAGGCAAAGAAAGTGCGGCCACAGATTTGAACTGTTCGAAAAACGAACCAATGCTTTAGTTACACAATCATCAACCACTATAAAATTCATCGCATAGACCAAAAAAGAAAAAAATAGAAAATCAAGGACGAGATTTAAATTAATACAAACCTTTAGCTGCTTGTATTTGTCTCTCACAGCAACCAAAGATGGGGATATTTTTTTCGTTTGCAAGCCGTGAAGAATTCCGACACATTCTTTAAGTTCCGAAGCTTTGTATCCCGTACAACGTTGTAGAGCTTCGTTCTGCAGGCGAGTCGCAAATTCGTTTAGGTACGATAAAAAATAAAGCGGGTTAATTGGATTTCAAAATATTGTCTAGTTCGTACCCATGGATTTAGCTTAGGATTGAGCGTAAATCTTGAGAGAAATACGACCGATGCAGCCACTAACGAAGGCAAGAATTTCACGCAGTTGTAATTTAGCAAGCTTAGCTCTGCTAAGTAATAACCCAAGAACTCAAACTGCAAATCGGGACTCTGTAAGAAGACGAAATATACATATATTAGAATTACATCATTTTTCAATTTTCGACGAAAAAAATCGAAAATAATTTTGTAAGCCCACCTCATAATCTTCTTGAATAGTTCTGGTGAATCTTCTGCCAAAATTCAAAAAAAAAAAATGAAAACATTTTTTCAGCCAAATTGAAAAAAGAATCCAATAAATCGAAAATAAAATAAAAATATTAATTTCGATTTTTACCTAAGAAATGTCTTCACCGTAGGATTTCCGATCTCAAAATTTAACGATTTGAGCACGTCGGCTTCCATTTTCAGTACATCGTCCTTCGTATACGTGTTATCGGTGATGTAACAAAAATCCTCCACGTGCGGCGGACTAATCTCCTCGTATTTCCTGTAAAAAAGTAAAAAATCAGCAAAGTAAAAAAAAATGCAACATGTTTGGTTAAACGGAAGAGATTCAGGGGGGCGATGACGTGGCGCGCTTACGAGGCAATGAGCATTGAAGAAACACCAAGAAGCTGGAGGTTTTTCAGAACAACAGTGTTTGTAGACAAGAATCGATCGATGTAAGAAACGGTTAGGTATAACGTATCCGATAAAAGCTTGTACTGCTCCGCGACTTCGACTAACCAATCGATCAAGATCCCTCTCATGTTCGGTGTCATCACTTTTTGTATTTTTTCCAAGTAATTCGACAGTGGCCTTCTCTTTGCCTCCATCTGCAATTTAAAAATTAAATTAAACCCCCAAATTAATTATGATTTGGAATTAAAATTTCAATTTCAATTCAGGATAGAACTACATTTAGACTGAGAAAACATTAAAATTAGATCTTCACAAATTAAGAGAGAGAGAGAGAGAGAGAGAGAGAGAGAGAGAGAGAGAGAGAGAGAGAGAGAGAGAGAGAGAGAGAGAGAGAGAGAGAGAGAGAGAGAGAGAGAGAGAGAGAGAGAGAGAGAGAGAGAGAGAGAGAGAGAGAGAGAGAGAGAGAGAGAGGAAGAGAACCCAATTGAATATCTCACCTCCATATTACGAAGATAATCATAAATATCAGAAACATAGGCTTCGCACATCTGTGGATCATCGCGTTCGCCATTAACGTCAATTCCAGAAGCATTTCGCTCCTTCAAACTCTTCGTCACCTTCACACGAATCTCTTTCCTTTTCTTCTCGTTCGCCTTTGGGTAATTATTCTGATTTTTACCATCCAGACCGGACAAAATGTTTTGGATCTCGCCCAAAACCACTCGCTTCTTCTTGTTCTCCTGCGGTTGCATTGCCTCTCCGGCAGCTCTCTTCTTCGCCGCCAAGCGCGTGACTCTCACGCAGTTTCCTCCTTGGTCGGCCATTGCAAACAACTGTTAAATGGAGGAAACTGAAACCAAAAAAAAATAATAGGAAGGTAGATCGATCGAATTTGTTTGTTGTGAGTGTGAGAGAAAGGGTTTGAGTGTGTGTGTTTATAAGGTTGAAATGAAATAAGGGTTTCGAATTTCGACCGCCATTGTAATAGTATTTGAAATTTTTTGAGGTGGGAGGGATGTTTTTTTTTTTGGAAAAAACTTTGAAACAAATACTGAAAAAGGCTTTTGACTTTGATTTCATTTTTTTCATTTTTGTTGTTTAATTTCAATTTTTGGGAGTGCCCGCCGAGAGTAGAAACTAATTGGGATGTGAATTTTTTATTTTTTATTTCTTTTCTTTAATTACAACCGCCCCTTAGATAATGTTTTTTTACGAAAAAACCCCTTATATTTCCATAATTACATTCACTCACCACAGTTTGTAGATTTCTTGCATTAACACCCTTTCGTAAGGAGGTGGATGTAAGAAATTTACAAACTTTAGGGGATTTGATGTAATTTTTAAACGAAAGGGAGTTTTGTAATTAAACTTTATATCAGGGAGATGGTTGTAATTTACTCTATTTTCTTTGTCTTGAATTGGAAAATGATAACATTTATTGGAATTTGGGCGGGAGATTAGTTTTGGTTACCCGGTCATGGGGATACTAGTTACATTCTAAAACTTAATTAAGGATTTCTTGTTATTGTAATCTACAACGAATATATAACAAATAAAATAATTATATTTCTATTTTAAGAATTATAATTTTCTCATAAAAAAATTATATTTCTATAAGATACCTTTTCTTCATCCAATAGGTAAGAACCGCCGTTGCCTTAATAAATTTTCTTATAAGAGTTTAAGAATTCTTTAAAAAGAAAAACGATTCTGCTATTTTCATCTTTAAAATATCTAAATTAAATATATTTCTTAATTTATGATATTTTTTTATCTTTTACTTATATTTTGTATAAATTCATAAATTGTCCATCACTAGGGGTGGAAATCTGACGGATCGGATCGGATTTGGGTGTTTCGGAAAATTTCCGATTTTTTTCGGAAGGCTAAAATGCCTTCCGATTCCGATTCCGATTTTTTCGGAATTCAAGAATCGATTCCGATTCCGATTTTTTCGGAAATTTCGGAAAATCGGATTTTTTCGGAATCCTTCATTTTCGGATTTTTCGGAATTTCCGGATTTAAAAAAGAAAAAAAATGAAAACAAAATAAAGGGCAGCGGGGCTGGTGCTCGTCGAGAGAACGAGAGCGGCGTGGCTGGAGCTCGATGGAGAGAACGAGGGCGGCGGGGCTGGTGCTCAGCGGAGAGAACGAGGGCGGCGGGGCTGGTGCTCGGCGGAGAGAACGAGGGCGGTGGGGCTGGTTTTCGGTGGAGAGAAAGAGGGCGGCGCTGCCGGTTCAAAAGGTGGAGAGAATAACGAGGGCAGCGCAACGCTGGTGCTCGATGGAGAGGAAGAGGGCGGCGCTGGTGCTGGCGGAGAGAAGAGGAGGCGCGGGTGGTGGTTGACGGAGAATTGAGGGTGGTGTTGGTGGGAGAAAAGCAAAAGGCAGAGAGAAGATAGTGGGGAGCGGCGTGAGGACTGGGGTGAGAATGAGAGAGTAACTTCAATTAGGGTTAGAATTTACATTTTAATTGTTTAGAAAATAAAGTAATAAATAATAATATATTTGTCCACTTTACTTGTTACTGTGTGTGAATATATATATTATAATAATAATCGGAAATATTTGGAAATATTCGGAAATAATCGGAAATAATTGGAAATAATTTCGGATCGGAATTCGGAAATTCCGAAATTCTGTTATGTATTTCCGATTCCGATCCGATTTTTTTCGGAAATTTCGGAATTCGGAATTTCGGAATTCGAAATTGAAAAAATCCTTCCAAAATCGGAATTTTTCGGATCGGATTCGGCGGAAATCGGAAATTTTGTTCCGATTTCCACCCCTATCCATCACCAAACTATTTTTTACAAAAAAACTCTACCATTTTTCACAAGAATCTTGACCACATAATCACACGGTCACATCCTATGCACCTTAAGTGAACAATACATTCGTCTAAGAAAACACCGGAAGGTAAAAAAGAGCAGAAATTTACGTTTTTTAAGAAATAAATTAAGATCGCTTGTATTGAAAAAAAAAAAAGAGATATTTTTGATATTATTGTTTTCTGCGGATTAAAATTTAGAAAAAGGAGTTACTTTTCATTAAGTACAATCTGCCCAGAAACTAATTCAAATTTGATGATTATTATTTATTAGAAACTTGTTTTATCCTCCTTTTAGGCTTCAGTGCAAAATAAAATAAAAAATTAATAACTTAATATGAGGAGGGTTAAGCAAATATGGGGTATTAGAAATTTGAAGGGTATTTATGATATTTTATGTGAATTTGGCGGTAAATTAAGATAATTTGGAGGTGAAATTGCACCACCAAGACTTAATTACGGGTGAGCAAAAAAACCGAAAAACCGAACCAAAAAATCAAGCCGTTTCAAACCGTATCGAATAGTAAACCGCATGTACGGTTTTTCATTTTTGAAATACCGAATTATCCGGTTCGGTATGGTGGAAAGGTAAATAACCGAACCGAAAAACCGAACCGAACCGAAACTATAAAATGACTTCATTTTATAAATATATGTATTATTTTACCCTATTTTTTATTTTCTATCTTTCAATTACTTGTCTCATTCTAAGCGTTCGTTCATAAATTGAGACATTGTATTTTATTTATTTAGTAATTAAAAATTTACTTGAGTTCATGGTTTTAATTATGTGGTAGATGAAAGTAAGGAAAATAATGAAGCATAATACATCATCTAAATTACGTTAAGTCCTATGGGATTAAAGATTTTATATTTTCATTGCATTAGTAAGTTGTGAAAGTACGTAATTGTAATTGTATTCTTTTGTTTGTACAACTTGAATATATAGTTACTCTTGAATCGAAAAATAACCGAAACCGAACTGAAAAAAACCGAAACCAAATCGAAATCGAAAGAAACCGAACAGATAAAAAACCGACATACACGTTTTAATGTTACAAAAACCGATATATTCGGTTCATGTTCGGTTTTAGCCAAAAAAATCAATTGAACCGAGTCGTGCACACCCCTAGACTTAATCATTCCTTCTATGAGTGAAAAGTAGAATAAATATTCTGAATTATGGCGATATCGATCCAAAAGATTTCGGTTCTGGAACAATGCTTATTTTTCATTCCGAGATCTAATACATATTAGATTTCAATTTCCGGCCCAAATTTTAATTTCCAAAAATTCCGACTTTTTCTTCCCCTGAAAGTTATTATAAAGTATAAATATTATTATGCATTTTGTATTATAGGTGACGAAAAAATTAGAATTTTCGAATTACGACGATTACGATCTGAAAATTTCCGACTTTGAGACAAGTTTTTTTCATTCCAAATTTGCATTATGATTTGCATTTTTCATTCTTGTTTCCATTTTTCCTCAATTTTTCGAACAAATTTGGAATTATTCTTTTGCTACTGAAAATGGATTTTCATCAAATTTGGAATATGACGGTAAAAAAGTTAGCTGGGAGTGTTTAAAAAAGCGTCGACAATACACCTTTATATGACGGTTTTATAGCGCCAACAATATTTTGAAAAGCGTCATAAATACGTGTTTATACGACGGTTCTAAAACCGTCGGGTAAACAAAGGGTCGTATAAAATGCGTTCGTTATCGCATCTTTTGTATCTTGCCATTGTTGAAATTGAAAAAATGCGTTAGTTATCGCATACGAATCAACCGAAAGGTCAAGTAAAATTTAATAGTGCATGTTTTTCTTTTAAAAATTGAACTTATATTGGCCTACAATTGAAATTCAAAGGGTATAAAATCGTTGATCTTATACTATCCTTCCAACCCCCAATACCACTCAGGCGATGCCTCAGCGGTTAACATTGCAATCATCTAGACTAAAATTGTTAGACCTTCTAATGAAGAATCGTTAGCACAAAACTGCGCTGCAATAAATTGGGCGTGGGCAGAGATCCATGACCGTTTTAGACGCAAGTGGAGAGGGAGCAAAGACCATTCTAAGCACGGGCGGAGAAGATCCACGCCTGCTTTGGGCGCGAGTTAAAAAAGAGCAACAGCCGATTTAAACATGGGACAATGTCCGTTAAAATTATGCAAAACCCTCTCAAAATGTCTTTAATTTAACTCATTTAATATGGGTTGAAAAGCTAACTCAAAAGACTACGACTTTGATGAGTTATTTTTCTTTCCAAAATCGAATTATAAGATAGGCAAAATCATGAAATGACCTTATTATTGTGTTTGTTTAGTCATGACTCGTGCACAACTTTCTCACCCAACATTCAATCTAACTGATTAAAATTTTATTAAAAAAATTAACTCAAAAGACTATAAATGTGATGTTTTAAATGTTCCCAAATTCAAACTATTAGGTCAAAATTACATTTCAAGTTGGCTCATTATGCATGCTAATTATTAATATAGCACGGCAACTATTACTTTTTCGAAAAGAAAAAAAAAAAACCTTTTTGTACCTACGGTTCATCATAATCGAAAAAACAAACATACATCTATTGATATTTATTAACAAAAGGGGAGACAAAAGTACATTGATCATTCTCTTTAATAAGAGCATTTGAATTAATTTTAAAGAGAAGTGATAAAGGGAGAGGTTTAATAGAGAGAAAGAAAAATGATATTGTGAACGGTACCAATAAAATTGAAACGATGTAGTGAAGTAAAACTACATACCAATAAAAGATAAAATTTGAAACTAGCCCAAATTAACAATAAGAGCAGAAGTACATCTTAACTGAATATTATAAAGCAATTTCTTATACATTATAAAGTATTCACTATAAGAAAGCCGATTTTAAACTAGATAGATAGATCGATATCCAGGAACTTCGTAAATTATTGCAATCTACCCAAATAATGTGGAAAATATCAAATATGATCTTGATTCACAGGTGTAAGCTGGGAGAGAAATAGTTCAAGAAGCGCCCGTTCTCTCGGTTGCGACGTCGGAAAAGGGTCATTTCCTGTCAATATTCCAAATGGAAAGATTTTAAGTATGCCTCATATCGAAGCTCAATTTTCAAACGATGCACAATATATTTTTCCATCTTGATTAATTAGATATGTATATCGTAAAAATTAAAATTATGAAACTCAAAACGAAATGCGGGATTTCATTTTCGGAGTTGAATTAGTATCGAAAGGAATAAAGAATCCATGCCGACACAATATATCTATAGACAGTTTTGTAGAACCTACACCTGATGAAATACACCATTGATCTACACATAGTAACACACACACCCATGTGTATGTGTGTTTGGTGACACCTATGTGTATGTATGCTTTGTGCGTAGTTATTTATGTAGATCAGACGGACAGTATCTATCATCAACGAACATAATAGTTTTATGAGTTCATACATTTAAAACCCATGTGTTATGTAGAATTGCTAAAAAGGTCCTCGCGTATCCATTATTAGCAAACACCCCCTCTATGATGTTATTTTCTTTTGGCATACAGTCACCTAATTAATGACGAGACTCTAAGGGGCGTTTGCTAATGTTAATAAAACGAGGAGTCCTTTATTTAGTAATTAGAGTAAACACAGGGGGTGCTGAATGCAATAAACTCTACTAATTTTTATCTTAGGATCAATAACAATTATGATCATATATAATATAGTTTCATGATCGGCTAATTAAGTGAGAAACCTGTAGGATATAATTCGGCCCACGGAGAAAGATTAACATCGATGGCCTGCCCGAATTCGGGCCTCTGTGCATCATCCTCCATGCTTCGGGCCGGGCTCAAATGATTGTAAACGTGCATCGTAGGTGCATGGACTAGCGTTAGTGATGACGGCATCATATTATCCATCCGTTGATTCTGATCCCTGCATATAAATCATTTGTCAAAGTCGAATAAATATATATGGTGTTCATTTTTTTTAGTTAAATAAATAAATAAATATAAATCGAACCTCATAGGAAGAAGGCCATTCGAATCCAAGAAGTTGAGGATTTGAACTTGTGGATCTCTCTGTGGGAGCCAATCCAATAAGCTGTCTTGATTACTTGTCCCCAAAACATTTATATCTCTACTTTCGGTCGCTAGATTCATCACCTTTACACACACACAAATATATATCTCCAATCAGCGGCGTAACGAATCAAAAGGCGAAAAACCAAATTTTTTTAATTACTTTTTGACATGATATATATTTTATAAATATGTATTTTTCCCCCCAATTTTTTTTTTCTTCTCTATTCTTTTATGTGAATTTACTTATCTTAGCAACTTTTTATGAATAACTCAAAAAAAAATCAGGGCGTTGCCCCTGAACCCCTGAAAAATTTAACCTACAGCCAGGGGCGGACCCATATGTAGGCTTGGGGGGCCCCGCACCTGTAGAATTATTTATTATTATTATTATTATTATTATTATTTTTTTATTTTGGTGTTTATCTATTCATTTATAGACTTTTACACACCCAAGATTTAAATTTTAGTACATTTTAGCCCATGAAAAATATTTTTTTTCTTCTCTTAATTCACACCCATATATTAGTCCCCCACCAAAAAGCCCCTAGGTCCGCCCTGCCTACAGCTACATGTATTATTTCCAAAAAAAATCCACCCCCCTTACAATATGGTCTGGATCCGCCCCCGTCTCCAATGTTACTAATTAACTACGATTTCCACATATATATCGATTATTACACGAAACTCGGCAACAAGATATTCTTTTTTTCTTTCTGAAATTTAGCAAAGAACCTGTGATGTTTGTGCAACTGGGGATGTATACTGGTCCTGAAGAACATGCTGTTGAATTTAAAAAAAAAAAAACAAGATTATTAGCCATAGGAAATTAAATTAATAAATAGGTTACTTGTAATATAATATATATATAAAACAAAAGTTTACTTGCCTTGCGTACCCTGATTTGCTTCAGGTTTTCTTCAAGAACTTGTTCCCTGTAATCAGCCTCACAGAATGTGGTGATTTCCGATGGATCGCCTTCGTAAATCCTGTACATAATAGCAAAAATGAAATAAAATAATAATAAATAACATAAAATAAAATAAATTGTAGTTTCTTTTTTTTTTAAAAGATAATTAGTACAGGGCAACTCAGAAAAATTGGATGACAGGGTACAAAGATTTATTTGCTCTATATTAATTAAGTACCTTAGCCTTTTCTCCATGTCTTCAATTTGGCACTTGCATTTGTGTAACTCTTGTTGCATTTCCTGTATTTAATTTCATCATCCGTCACATAATTTAATCTCTCTAAATCGAAAAAAATAAAAAAATAATAATAAAAAATAAAATAAAATTAAACATAAGAAGATGATCAATATATATTGCAACAAACCTCAACTTGAGAATCAATCATGCTAGCTGGGCTGCTGCATATATATATTCCATGGCAACAAGAAAACAATCGTAAAAACGAAAATTAATTCGATTGTGTTATCATATATACATATATGAATTATCAAATATTAAAAAAAATTGAAAAATAAAAAATAAAAATGGATATGATCTTTGTACCTTGTAGCTGCTTGATAAGTTGGATTTGCTTCAGATTTCAACTTTCCAAGAGCCCTTTGTAGATACTACAATTTTATAATATATATACTTCAATTAATTCAATTTTATAATATATTTACAATATTAAAATTAAAGACAAAAATCAACAAAGTATTATTTATTATTACCTCTTGATTTTGTAGCCTGTTATTGTAAGAGTAATTTGCGTCAAGAGATATATACACATATCAACACAAAATTAATTAGATAAAACAAGTTAATATTACAAACAAAATATATAATAAGAATATTCATTGGTTAATTAGTATTTAATATTTATTAATTACCTTCCTCTTTCATGTTCGGGAAGATTGACATATCGTGCCATGATTTCTTCGATGCTACAACAAAACAAATTAACAAAACATTAAAAAAAAATTAAAAAAAAAAAAAAAAATTACCAAGAAATTAGAGTAGAGAGAGAAAGAGGAGAGAGAAAGAGGAGAGGAGAGAGAAACCTGCTATTGCCAGAGAAGATGCTAACTCTGCCAGAAGGGGAAAACATGAGAAGGGCAACATCAACATCACAAAGCACAGAGAGTTCATAAGCTTTCTTGATAAGCCCATTTCTTCTCTTTGAAAAAGTCACCTGCCTATTTGTTGTGTTCTCTATTTTCTTTATCTGTAATTTCACTCTCCCCATTCTTTTTCTTTTTTTCGGAAATTACGATGATAAATATATATATATATGTTTGTATTTATGTAAGAACTAAGAACACACAATTTTAACAAAGGATCGTCAAGTATATTCGTTGTCTGTCTGTCTGTCTGATATACAACCAAGAATAACATGTATATATATATATACTTAGTACAACACAAACATATATATGATGTGTGTATGTATATATGTAAGAGAAATTACTGGTTTCGTGGAAGCATTTATTATTAGTAGAGAAATATATTAATTAAAAAAGAAAAGAAAATAAAGGGGTTGAGAAGATCAGGTAGCAAAGGTATTTTGGCACTGTCAGGCAAATGTGCAGAAAGGTGACGAGAGAGAGAGAGAGAGAGAGAGTGATGGCGGTGTGTGTGTGTATATGTGTATGTATAGTTGGTTGGGAAAAAAATGAAGAAGCAATATTCAGACACGTACCAAAGCGGCTGTTAATATTGTCCTGCTTAATTTCATTCATCGTCATCGTGTTTTGGTTTTCTGGTGCGCTGTTTTCGTGGTAATCAGTGCTCTTTCTCTCTTTTTTCCATTTTATTTTTATTTTTATTTTAATTGAGTTGATCTTTCGAAAAATCAAAATCCTAGTTTTGGTTTCTGATATTTTGATTCTATGGATAAAATATTGCATATATGACTTTTTTTTTTTTTAATATATTTGATAGTTTTTTGCGCAAGTCGTAGAATGAAATCTTATTGGAACTGTCCATATCCGGTTCATCCTTCAGAACCCTATCACACCCCGGATCTGATGAAATAGGATGAATTGAGACAGTATTTTGCAAATACGTAATTATCTTGAATATATTAACCAGTTCTTTATTTTCCGATCGCCTGGAAGGGACAAAAGAAAGATCTTGTTGTTTCTTCACAACCCCATTTTTCTTTTTGACCTTTTTTAGAATGCGTGGATTAATCCATTCTCATCCCGTCGAACTACGATTCTTGATTTTAAGGAGTCAAACTTGTGAGTTTTCAACAGATTTTAGAATCCAACTTTCACCACTGAAGCGTTGTCATTTATTTTATTTTTTTAATAATTTCTAAGTTTTACGAGAAACTACTTATAAATTAAAATGAATGGCCGAACGTAAAATCTGAAATTGAAACTAACGTGAATAATGTCGATGATAAATGTCGTGAGTAAATTAAAATTAATTCAAATTCTAACCAGAAATCAATTGAAGAGTAACTCAATTCAAAGCTTATAAGACAAGAATAAAAAAAATAGATAACTATAGACAATACGAGACACAGTCCTTGTTATAAATATAAATACAAGAGATATTTTATTTATGTACTATAATTTATTAATTTATTATACTACATTATATCAATAAATTGACGTCGTTTTGTATCACGGAGCGGGACGAATATTAAAAAAAAATTGAACCCGTCTTTTATCCAGATTCGCGGATCTTCTCCATTTCTTGACTCAATACTATTGATGGATGTACTCATCTGGTACCAACGGGTTGGTTTTTCTCGAGTTTGACTGCTTTAACATGTTGATAAGTCCAACTTGCTGAGCCCTAGTATAAGTCCAATTTAAAGCACTCAAGATGAAGAGACATATTAAATACTTCTTATTGTTTAACTTTAACTATTGAAAATGTTATTGTGTTACTTTATTGATTCAATACTTCGCATTTATACCATGTCTACATTAAATACATGAAATTTAATCTATATGAAGGGTTTAACGGCCATCAAATTAGAACATTTAATTAGTTAATTGGGTCATATTAGAAAACTACAATTTATTCATATGTATTACTCGTAATTTAGTTGACAATAATTTTTATATTGTTCAATAATTTATAATTACAACAAAAAATTTCATGTTATACGTCAATATTGAAAAGAGAATATTGAGACAATAATATATTATAGTATAAGGGGCAATTTGCTAAAAACCATGACCGCTAATAATTTTTCGAATTATGACAATCGGACTTCTGGAGTTTGCTAAAAGTCTTTCGTTCTTCACACATACCTTCATCGTGTCTATCCTAAATGTTCCCCGTCAAATTGCTTCCAATATTGTAATTAGTTAGCAAGAATTTTTATATTGTTCAATAATGTATAGTTACGAACAAAAAATACATCAATATTGGAAAGAGAATATTGAGACCATAATATATTATAGTACAAGGGGTAATTTGGTAAACAACATGAGGGTTAATAGTTTTCCAGATCAGGACAGTCGAACTTTTGCAATTTGCTAAAAGTCTTTCGTTCTTCGCACGCGCCTTAATCGCTTCTACCCTAACTGTTTTCTGTCAAATTTCTCCCAACTCCACTACAATCCGTCAAATCTGCTCCACTCTCGCTCTCTGTTGCTGCCATCATCGAAGCTTTGCTACACAACCACACAGTCATACACCTACATACACACATACACAACCACACACACGCACACAAATACGATTTTGATTACACTCATTTTATCTCCGCTGCAACCTAATCATGGAAACCAAAATGGAAAAATATGAAGAAATATTTGGTGATAGTGATAGTGATGATATTATTGGTGGTGATTTACGAACCAGAGATTTAAATTTTTTTTTTCCAGCTTATTTTAATTAATTAGCTGTGTAACTAAGCTATGCAAATAATATTTCTAAACTGTCTAACTTCATAGTTAAATACATGAAAAAACATAGTTTTTTCTTTCTAAATTATTATTCGTTAATGTAACTAAGCTATGCAAATAAGTTTTGTAAGTTGTTTGTGTAAGTTGTGTGTGTTGTGGGATGCATCTATTTTTATTTTAGTTTTTTTCAGTTTATTTTTAGCTAAAATGTTGCTTATTAATAATTTAATATAACTAAATCGTTACTTATTAATATATATATAAGTAAACTGTTACTTATTAATATGGGATTATTTTGTAGACCCCCCTCATTCCCAAATTATATAGAACTAACTACCAAGTGGATTACACTCTAAGGGAAACCCCCCTAATTTCGAAAAAATATTTTGACATATCCCCCTGGGTCCCTCTGAAGTACCTATAATACCCTTTTAAAATCAGTTTTAAACCCTAGACACTCACATTTCGGTCTCTCTTCTTCTCTCAGATTCAAAATCCCGCCTCCACAAACCTCCCACCGGTGAAATTACTTCCCGGAGCCATAACTCTCTCTCCGGTGGTCGGAATTCGATGGTTTAACTACCGTTGGAATCCTCTCTTCGAGCTCTTTCTTTTGGTGGTGATTTCATTCAGTTTGGAGAACATATCTGTTTCTGCAATTTTTTTTCATTCGACGACGGTGGTCTTGCCGGAGGTGTTCTTTGTGTTCCACCAGTCGAAATTCGACGGGCTACCCACCGTTGGATTCCTCTTGTCGAGATCTATATATTGATGGTAATTTTGTTTATTTTTATGTTTACAGATTTATTTCTATAATTTTTTGCATTTGTGGGTGCGCGAAACTGTGGGTGGTTAGTAGCGGCGTTTTGGTAGGAGGGGGGGGGGGGGGGGGTGAGGATTCACTGTATGTTTGATTTAAAATTTGTAGCATTTCCCAACAATAACCTCTCTCTCTATCTCTCGATCTCTTAGTGTTTGTTGATTTTTGAGTGTTTTGATGTTTCATCAAATTTTGTTGATTTGCAACTAAGTAATTTTTTTTGTTTTGATTTTGCAATTGCAGCTTATGAAAGCCATTGATCCTCTCCTTGAAGGTGTCAAAAATTCGGTTGAAGTCACATGTGAAGCAGTGTTTGACAAACTGTATACATTACTTTACATTACTATACATATATAATAAATAACATGTAGTTATATATGCATATATTTGTGTATTTTCAATTTTTATTTTTTTTGGTTCTGAGGTGATTTATAATAAAAATATTGACATTTGTAAATTTTTATTGGGGTTTATGAATTTCTTTTGTATAAGCCAGTATTCGTGTGTGTATACAATTGATCGACTAAAAATATGGGGAAAAAAAACGAACATAACTACGAATTACTATAGGTACTATAGTTACATGTAGTTATTTTTAGTACAACAAACATATTATTTTGAAAATTAAAAAAATTAAAAAAAATAATTTATTTTTTAATTTTTTTAAAAATTAAAAAATTAAAAAAAATAAATATATATAAATTTAACAAACAGATTTATTATTATTTATAAAAAAGAAAAGAAAATAATAATAAATAAATCAGCGAAAATGATAAATACAGTACCAGAAATGCTGAATGCAGTTTGGCCGAAAATTGCATATAAGTGTATTATAGTACTTTCCCTTCTCCAGGGGGTATGTCAAAGGATGATTTGGGCTTGGGTTTATCTAGTTTATTTGGTGGCTAGGGGGTATGTAAAATAACCCCTATTAATATATATAAGTAAACTGTTACTTATTAATATAACTAAGTTGTGCAAATCACCGGCCGCCGAGTATTGTTAGTTTTCCTAAGCAATCCCGTTAGAGATACTCCAGTACTAGCGTCACACTCAGAGCGCGAAAATACACAAGAACTTTTAGCAAAAACGGCAAAATCCGCCTGACATTATAGCTATAGAAAATATTTTTGAGGAGCTTTCAGCTAATTTCCCCATTATATAATACTACCTGATTTCCTTACAATGTAAGATGAGGATAAATGGTAAAGCTACTTGTTCTCACTTGTGGCTTATAATATGATCATCAAATAAATGAAAATAGGGTAAATTTTGATTCCCCTTTAACCTTGGTTTGATATCACTTTACCTATTTTGAAACTCGATTGCATCGATTTACCCCATTGTACTTGAAAAATTGTCTAAATGCGGTTATCGGCGTTAGTTTCAAGACATTTGACCTTAACACCGTCTGATCTAAGTTTGAAAATTATATAAAAAAAATTTACACCCTCCCAGTTTAAATAATTATTAAAAAAATAAAAATAAATAAATTGTGATTGGCGTCGTGGACTGTGTTTTCTCGCATGTCTTGAATTTTTTTATTATTATTTTTTTTGTTATTTTCTTGTTTTTTTCAATAATTATTTAAATTGGAAGAGGTGGCGTTTTTGTAATTGCAGAGCCTAGATCAAATGGTGTTAAAGTCAAATGTCTGACAGCTAACAACAAGGGCCACATTGAGACAACTTTTCAAGTGCAGAGGGTATATCGATGCAATCAAATAGTAGAAAAAGGTAAAGTGATACTGAACCAAAGTACAAGGGGTAAATTGACCCATGAAAATAACTATTTCTAATAGCAAAACAAAAGAAAATAGTTTATCAAATTTTCATATTTATTGGCATCACGATACACGGTATGGAAACATAATCAATTTTTCAATCCAATATAGCCACGGTTTATTTGATGCAACACCCGATGAAATATATCAGCCAATTATTAATCGTCGATCTACACATAATCACGCACGCGCATGTGTATATGTCTTTAGATGAAAGTTATTTAACCACATCAATTGTTAAAAATCACCTAATATACTTCATCAGTTGTTGCATCTCAATGGCCATGATTATATTCCACCAAATATTGTTATCTTTTATAAAAAAAAAGTTAAAAAAATAAAGAACTAGAAAACCGGAAAAAAGGCGGCAAAGGGAGATGCTTTTTTCCTGATTTAAGGCACAAACGAAAGCAGCGCCAAAAATCTTTTTATGAGAACTGAACTGAAAAAAGGTTGGCGAAACTTGGGACTTTGTTTCACTGCAAACTAACACTGAACTTGCGCTGCTACTCCCACGAATACTTCACACGTGTCACTTTCTCTTTCCCTTCTTCAATTTCTCTTCTCACCCACAGTTTGCTTCCACTTCCAGGTGGTTTTCCCTTGCAATCTTCTTTTCTTGTATTTTTCTTATCTTTAATTAATTTTTTATTTTTAAATTTAAATATCGAAACTCATTTATTAAATAAAAGTTGCCAAACATAATGCTTCGATAAATCACACGTTTTAGGATCCAAAGATTTATTTATCTGTTGTGGCCCAAACTGATTACTAAAAGAAATGGCTCAATAAATTGACCAACTTGTGCAGTCCACCTTATACTTAAGCCCAATAAACCTTCAGAATAATATTCTGGAATTGAAGAGTGTCCATTAGATCTTTAGGATTAATCGGGACCGTTCATTTTAAGATTCCGGTCGCCTCCTTAATAATCCATTGTACACGAGTTCCTTCGGGTGATTCAAAGTTGATTGGCTCTATTGTGTTAGAGCAACTCGACAATCGTCAATGAAAATTACTATGTTGTCCTTCAAAATATTGAATCAAATTTTATCAGTTGAATTATTAATAATTTCTAACTACATATAATTTTTTTTAGTTGCTCTTCTATAGCTTTGGAGTAAAAAGAAATAGAAAATAAATTTGCTTTAAATAATTGGACAATGTTTTTTTCTTTTTGCTAGTGACGATGTGTTAATTTATTAGGAAACATAAAAGAATAACATCACATTTTTTTTACTCTTCCATTTGTTACACATGTACAAAAATATATAAAACTATATTAAATGAAGAGATGCACTCTACTACTCTAGTTTATTGGCTAATAAGAGCATCTCCATTCATGCGGTTTTTGGAGTGTTAAATGCTATAATTTTACAATTTTACCATTTGTGAACTAATTAAAATTATGCTCCCATGGGGGAGAGGTGGAATTTGGCTCACAACCTAAAATCTAAAGGGCTGGTATATATACATCCTACTATTCATACACGTATGGTATGTAATAAAATATTAAAATATTACATGATCCCACCATCCAAACAATGGTAATAATAAATAAAGTTATGGATGTGTGGTGATAGTGAAAACCAAAATAAATAAGGTGTATTTTGTATTTGTTATTTACGTCATTTTTTTATTTGTTTTGTCATGGTTATTAAACCTTGAATTGTTTTATATTTAGTATTTTTGATATATGTAATTTTGATTAAAACTATTTGTAGAACACATATATTTTTTATAATAATGTGACAGCAAGGATCGAAAGTGTTTAAACTTGAATTTTGAAGGTAAACTTTATTCACTTTGAAACAAGGGGATTAAAAGTGTAATCGGGCCAAACGTAGAGACAAAAAATGTAATCTTATATATAAAAGAAAGAAACACTAGGCAACCATAAGAAACCCTAATGTCATATTTGTAATTTTTTTCAATTTTTATCAAATTTTTATCTCCTTAATATTATTTTAAATATTATTTTCGAATTTTATCATATTTGTATCCCCTAAATATTATTTTAAATATTATTTTTTATATTTATCAGATTTTTGTCTCCTAAATATTATTTTTTATTTTTATCAAATTTTTATCTCCTAAATATTATTATAAATAATATTTTTTTAATTTTATCAATTTTATATCTCCTAACTATAATTTTAAATATAATTTTCAACTTTTAGCAGATTTTTATCTCCTAAATATTATTTTCGAATTTTATCAAAGTTATATCTCCTAAATAATATTTTAAATATTTTTTTCGAGTTTTATCATGTTTTTATTAGTTTTTTATCTCCTAAATATTAATTTTGTTTTTTATCAGAGATTATTGTCTCCTAAACATTATTTTTGATTTTTATCAAATTTTTATCTCCTAAATATTATTTTAAATAATAATTTTGATTTTAATCATATTTTATCTCCTAAATATTATTCTAATTATTATTTTCGTATTTTATCAACTTTTATCTCATTAACATTATTTGAAATATTATTTTCGATTTTTATCAAATTTTTATCTCCTAACTATTATTAAATTTTATTTTCGATTTTTATCAGATTTTTATCTCCTAAATATTATTTTTTGATTTTTTATCAAATTTTTATCTCCTAGATATTATTTTAAATATTATTATTGATTTTCATCAATTTTTTATCTCCTAGATATCTTATATATAAAAGAAAGAAATGCTAGGCAACCCTAAGAAACCCTAATGTCATATTTGTAATTTTTTTCAATTTTTATCAAATTTTTATCTCCTTAATATTATTTTAAATATTATTTTCGAATTTTATCATATTTGTATCCCCTAAATATTATTTTAAATATTATTTTTTATTTTTACCAGATTTTTGTCTCCTAAATATTATTTTTTATTTTTATCAAATTTTTATCTCCTAAATATTATTATAAATAATATTTTTTTAATTTTATCAATTTTATATCTCCAAACTATAATTTTAAATATAATTTTCAACTTTTAGCAGATTTTATCTCCTAAATATTATTTTCGAATTTTATCAAAGTTATATCTCCTAAATAATATTTTAAATATTTTTTTCGAGTTTTATCATGTTTTTATTAGTTTTTTATCTCCTAAATATTAATTTTGTTTTTTATCAGAGATTATTGTCTCCTAAACATTATTTTTGATTTTTATCAAATTTTTATCTCCTAAATATTATTTTAAATAATAATTTTGATTTTAATCATATTTTATCTCCTAAATATTATTCTAATTATTATTTTCGTATTTTATCAACTTTTATCTCATTAACATTATTGAAATATTATTTTCGATTTTTATCAAATTTTTATCTCCTAACTATTATTAAATTTTATTTTCGATTTTTATCAGATTTTTATCTCCTAAATATTATTTTTTGATTTTTTATCAAATTTTTATCTCCTAGATATTATTTTAAATATTATTATTGATTTTCATCAATTTTTTATCTCCTAGATATCATATATATAAAAGAAAGAAACGCTAGGCAACCCTAAGAAACCCTAATGTCATATTTGTAATTTTTTTCAA
>NW_012194660.1:1421719-1442552 GCF_000504015.1 Erythranthe guttata
TCCCTGATAAGGTACCAAGATGTCTTAAATCACCCATAGCTCTTTGTTGTCTCCACCACTTTCTGAAACCAATAGTCCGTTAGAACCCTATCGGAATAACGTATCCAATTCATTATCCCATTAGAGTTTCTGACTACGTTTCAGGGGGCTGAGTGTAATTATCGATACCACAGGGACCTTACAGTTATTTAAGCTTACCTCAGGGGGGTGTGTGTAATTTACCCATAATTAAAATAGAGTGAAAAGCTTTATTATTTTAATATTTTTTCATTTAGCATTTGTGTGTAGTAGCTGGTATATATACCACATGGGTTTCTCTTTAGGCCATCTCCAACAGTTGTTTTAAAATCGTTTGTCTATATCTATAATTTAGCAAATGAACAGTGTTATACAACACCACTTTTTACTACATACTCCAACAACATTGTTTATAATTTACACAATAATTATATTTTATTATTTTTATAATTAAATTTAGAATTAGTCCATCTGCACACAAATACTTTCATCAATTTATAATTTTAACCTCAAATAGATACATACATGTACTTCTATTATTTTATAAGAATTTATTTGGAATTAAAACATTTTGGCTTTAAAACAAAATGTAGTTTTACGAATATACCTAGAATTTATTTATGATTGAATTAATTTGGTAGTTAAACCAGCTGGGGGTTGAATTTTGTAGATTTAGAGATTGGAATAGGTGGTTTGTGATTATTTTATTATTTTTTATTTTTACACATTTGTTATATTTTAATTTTGGTTTCTCAATTTTGAGAAACCAAAGTCAGATTTTACCTAATTTTGCATTTTTTCATTCCATTGTTGGAGCTCTGTTTTGGGGTTCAAATTGTGTAAAAAATGTAAATAATAGATTTGCATATGACTGTTGGAGTTGCTCTTATACATGACATGCTAAAATTTAGCTTCTACGTTGGAGATGAATTTTTGGATCACAAATGCTATAATTTTGATTTTTTAGCATATAGCAGCTCCAAACCTTGATGGTTGTAGATGCTCTAAGCGGGTTAAATTTTTAGATGCCCTCTAATTATAGATGTTGCTTCCATTAACAAACCCTTTAATTAAGGGGCCTTAGGATATAGGTCCCTAGTGACAAAACTTATTAGAACTAAATGACAAGTTCGACTAAATATTTGCTTTACATCCTTTATAAAATTCATTCCAAAAATGCCCCTCTACTCATAAATTCGAAATATGCATTAAGTAAATTCCAAACTGTATTTATCATTTCATTTATTATGCATTTAATATTTCAAATTTCCATATGAACATTTTTTTACATATCTTCCTTTTTTCTTTCTTCATTTTATTATTTTATACATTATTATAAAAATTTCTTTTTTTCTTCTTTTTTTTTCGGCGTAATATTGGAAATTACCGGAAAAAAAAAAAGCATTATATTTTTTTTTCAATTTACATATTTTTCAATTTGTCTGTAGTAGACTACAATATATTACTATATACTATAGTATACTTGGGTGTAGTATACTACGGTGTACTATAGTATACTACAGTATACTATGCTTTACGACGAAACCCTAACCGCCAACAATTTTCAGCCGCCGCGAACCCTAGCAGTTACCGCTCGCAGCCGCCGCGACTGTATCCACCTACCGACTTTGAAAAACCCTAGATCCGCCATATGAACCCAAATCAAGCAATATCTCTTAAAATATAAGAAAATTAGATGCGATTAATTAGTCAAAATATGCTTTCAATAACATCCCAACCATAACCACAACCCCGGCCCCCACCACACAACCCCATGTCGTCGCCTTCTCCACCGCGCCTCCACCCGCCGCCGCTGCCATCGCCGCCACCATGCCTCCTGCTGCCACCGCCGTCCCGGCTTCCACCGTGGCCCCTGCTCCTTCTCCCTCCGTCGCCGGCGACGGCCTTCATGCTGCTATTGGAGAGAAAGTAGAAAGAGATAGAGAAGAGAGAGAAAGGGAGATAAGAAAAAACATGTGAGAGAGAACGGTGAGAGATCGAGAGAACGTGAGAGATAGAACGGTGAGAGAGAACGTGAGAGAGAGAAAACAAAAGGAATAAATATAAATTGAAGAACGTGAATGTATAGGTTATATAATTGGGGTATAAGGGTAAGATAGGGATAAAAAAAAATTAGGGATGTGGCTCATATATTATTTCAAACTAAGGATTTAATTAAAAGATTGGATTTGAACTTGTCATTTAGTTCAAATTATGTTTCGTTTGAGGGACTTATGGCATATTACCCATTTAATTAAAGGGGTAATGGCCATGACAATGGTACTTAATTAAAAGAGGGATATTCAACTTTTTTTGTTTTTCAAATAAATCCACCCATTCAAACTTATTTGCGAATAAGAAAAATCCTTTTATATATACCAAAATTACCCCCAATTCATTGAAACCCAATTCAACTCCAATTTCATGATTTACACCCCAATTTAGCCAAATTTCATCAATTAACCAATTTTAACCCTAATTTCAATTTTGACCCCAATTCGACCCGCCACCACCGGAGACCGCCGGTCGCCGGCGTTGACCGGCGTTGACCTTTTTTGTTTTTTTTTTTGAAATTTTGTTTTTTCGTAAATAAATATTTTAATTAATATTACTGTCTTGGCTGCAAAATTACTGTCTCCGACAGTTATTTAACTGTCGGAGACAGTAATTTAATTGTTAATTGATTTTTTTTTCTTCAAAAATATTTTAATTAATATTACTGTATTCGTTGCTAAATTACTGTCTCCAGCAGTTATTTAACTGTTGGAGACAGTAATTTAACTGTTAATTGATTTTTGTATTTTTAAAAAAAATATTTGAAATTAATATTACTATATTCGTTGCTAAATTACTGTCTCCAGCAGTTATTTAACTGTCGGAGACAATAATTCAACTGTTAATTGACTTTTTTTTTTTTTTATTTCTTAAAAAATAATATTTTAATTAATATTACTGCCTTGGATGCTAAATTACTGTCTCCAACAATAATTTAACTGTCTTAGACAATAATATTAATAATATTACTGTTCGGGAAAATAATATTCATAATATTACTGTCCCAAACAGTAATATTCCTGTCAGAGACAGTAATTTAGTAGCCAAAACAGTAATATTAATTAAAATATTTTTTTTTCTGAGGAAACAAAATTAAAAAAAAAAATTCAACGCCGGAAACTGGCCGGAAAAAAAATATTTCAGGAAAAAAATTATTTTCTGAAAAAAAAAGATTTGGGGGTTAATGTGATATATTTGTTTAAATCCGGGGTCAATGTGTAATATTAAGGAAGTTAGAGCATAATGGGTGGAATTGATAAGAATTATACTATTGAGGGTATTTTAGACTAAAGACATGGGGATGGGTTTAATTGAGAGACTATTCTTTTTGTGGACCAAAATGCATTTAAGTCCCATGTGATGGGCCTTTTTGCCATTCGCCCTTAATTAAAATCTGACTATAGCCCACCGTCCTAACTCCTAAGTATTTGGGAGCATTTATGTTTTCAGTCACTGATATTTGGATATTCAATTCGTTAGAAATTCGTTACTAAGGTGGTGTTTGCAAAAGTTTTTACAAACATAATATTTTTTTGGCTTATAATCTGTTTTTAGGTTTTTGCAAAATCACCTTTTATTTTTTTACTTTTTAAAAAATAAGTTGTTTTAAGCTATTTATTAAAAGCACCCTAATTCTGCCTTTTCTACTCAAGTTTATTTTCTTGAATATTTGCAAAAAACTACAACTTTTCGAAATAAGCACTAAATGTCCACTTAATTCACAATCACTAACACCACATAAAATTACTATGGTTTAGAAACGATTTTGGTATAAAAAAAATATATGTCATGTGCTTTGGTACTTATTTTAGCTTTACTTCTTCGATTTTTGGAATTATGAAAACAAAAAATCCACCGGTTAAATATCCAACTTTTTTTTTAATCCCATATATAGCTTTAATCTTCCAATTGTTTTCCCATCATGTCAATTTCTTACAATGAAAAAAAATATATGGAAAAAATAGAAAGAGTCAAAACACAAATTACTAAAAAAAATAAGAATCGTCAGATTATTATGAATAATTAATAATTTTTTTAATAAAAATGAAAAAAGGAATAATATTGAGAAAATAATTAAAATACAAAGAAACAACAAAACAAGTAAAATTAATTTTTTTTTAAATAAATAAAGTAACTTAAAAAGACTGTATAAAATAGAAGGGAAATTAAGTCATTTTAAAGTAATTGGGGTGATGTAAAGGGAACAAATATCAACACTATTAATAAATGATGAGATAACAAAATCCAAAATTTAATAATCAACATTGTATTGAGTAATGTTCCTAATTTTATAGTCATAATTATCATCTGATATGCCTAATCGAGTCAATTTATTGTGCCTACAATTTCTTACTTAATGGGCCACATATTCAATATTGAAGATCACTATCACCGAGGTCCAATCACCTTTGAGTAAGGTATGAGCCCGACAATCTCAACTAAGCTATAAATAAATGTTTGAACTCATTTCTTAATGTACGTCCTATTATTTGAACAATAGTACAACATGTATTCTCTGGAATATTTCTACTATCTGCACGTCTGACTTGTACGTAGGAGGGGTTTCCGCCGGATCAACTCCGGCCTAGCTCACGTGTTCACTGTTCGCAGATATCTCAGACCATCTAGCTCGTGAGCCAGTAATCCACTTTGCTCTCTTAGCTCATCATACCTCATTTATTTAAGGTGATATATTTATAGTATCATCATTATCTTATCTAAACTAATCTCATATTGGGTACCAAATACTGAATTTTAACATCCCGATTGGACAAAACACCCTGCCAGAAAAAAAACAAAAAAAGAAGAAGAACAAATGTAAACAAGGTGAAAATCAAAATCCAATTGGGTCTAAGCATAAGTGTACATATTTTAATTTGTAGGTGTTGTTTGCTTGATTAAAAATCAAAGAGAGTTGTTTAGAAAGTAAATGACGTAAATAAATTATGATTTCTCTCGGGCATAAAGCAGGATTGCATACTCAAATTTTACACTGTTGAAATTCTGGTCACTGACCATAAAATATAGACACTCAAATTTAATGTTTTTATATACATCGGGGTAAATAATACATTTCTCATTGTATTTATCCAAGTACGGGTGTAAAATGAATTTTACCCAAAAAAAAAATAAAAAAATAAAAGAGATTTGGTGCAAAATTTGTTTATGAAACCACTCTATAAAATGCAGAGTGCGGGCACAAACACAAGTCCACCATCACTTACACCCATGGTTCGCCGGAACGGCGTCAGAACGGCCGGAACGGGAATGGCGCCCTCCGTTCCGGAATCCGTAACCAGAACGGTATTACACCGTGACCCCTTAGAACGCCGAGAAATCGGTGGGATGGGCGAGACGGAGCCACGGAACGGCCCCGACGCGGCCGGAACGGCACTGGAACGGCGCCGGAACAGGAAAAAAAAATTTGAAAAAAAAAACAAATTTAACTAAAAAAAATAAGGAAAAAGAACATAAAAGAAAATAAAAAAAGAAATAATATGATGGTGGTGGCCACGTTAAAGAATGGAGATTTCCCTGAATCACAGATCTTTGGCATTACTCTTCAATTATATCTTACACAATTCCTACTCGGTATTCAACTTGGTATTAATATTTTTTGTATTTTCATAATATTCTTTGTAATATTTATTTTTGGAAATTATTAAATTGTAATATTGTTAGTAAAAACATATTTGAAATATATTGTATTTTTTTAACAATTTAATTGAAATATGTCCGTTCCGGCCGCGACGCAGCCGCGACGTTGCAATGGAACTGGAACAGCAGTGTCCGCGACAATACACTGTTCCGTTCCGGCGAACCATGCTTACACCCATGGTTCGCCGGAACGGCGTCGGAACGGTCGGAACGGCCGTTCTGGAACGGGAACGGTGCCCTCCGTTCCGGAATCCGTAACTAGAACGATTTTTCACCGTTACTCATTGGAACGCCGAGAAATCGGTGGGATGGACGAGTTGGAGCCACAGAACGGCCCCGACGCGGCCGGAACGGCACCGGAACGACTCCGAAACAGAAAAAAAAAATTGAAAAAAAAAAAACAAATTTGACTACAAAAATAAGGAAACAAAAACATAAAAGAAAAAGAAGAAATAATATGATGGTGGTGACCACGTTAGAGAATGGAGATTCCCCTGAATCACATGATATTTGGCCTCACTCTTCAATTATATCTTACACAATTTCAACTCGGTATTCTATTTGGTATTAATATTGCTTGTATTTTGATAATATTCATTGTAATATTTATTTTTGAAATTGTAATAATATTTTGCATATTATTGAATTGTAATAATATTATTAAAAACATATTTGAAATATATTGTATTTTTTTAACAATTTAATTAAAATGTGTCCGTTCCGGCCGCGACGCAGCCGCGACGTTGCAACGGAACTGGAACGGCAGTGTCCGCGACAATGCATTGTTCTGTTCTGCCGAACCATGCTTACACCAGAAAACTGCTCTCTCAATTTCAATGGAGTTCCTACACTTGTTGTTCCTCCTCGCCTTTCTCTATACAGTGGGTTCTTTTCTCCTTAGTAAATTACGAAAATACCCTCCAAGCCCCCCTCTCTCCTTACCCATCATAGGCCACCTCTATCTCTTCAAGAAACCCATCCACCGAATCCTAGCTAATCTCTCCGACAAGTACGGACCGGTCATGCTTCTCCAGTTCGGCTCCCGTGCGGTTCTCCACGTGTCCTCCCCCACAGCAGCCGAGGAGTGCTTCACCCGGAACGACGCCGTGTTCGCCAACCGCCCCAGGCTGCTCGCCGGAAAACACCTGGGCTACAACTACACCACCATCGCATGGGCCCCGTACGGCGACCACTGGCGCAACCTGCGCCGCTTGGCCTCCCTCGAGCTCCTCTCCGCCCGCCGCATCCAAATGTCCGACGACGTTCGCAGCCACGAGGTCCGGTCGCTCCTCAAGCGCCTCGCGGCGGCGGGCGGCGGCGAAATTGTTGGAATAAATTGAATTAATGTGAATTCAATATTGGAATTAGTGGCAATTCAATATTGGAAGAAGTGGGCATTCATGTTGGAAGAAGTGGAGGATTGAATAAATGTGAATTTGAAGCACTATTGTCTAGATGTATAGACAATTGTCTTTTGATTTTCCTAAGTATTAAATTAGAATTAAAAGAGTTGTTAGTCTATGAGTTATTTTATAATTTATTAGTAGATTAATGTACTCCTCACTATAAATATGGAGTGCTAGAGATTATTGTAAGCAAGACAAGAAAAACAAAAAAAGAAGTAATTTTTCCATCCACAAAACACTTGTATTTTACTTTCTCTACTCAAAAATATTATTTTTTCAACACAAAATCACTAAAATCCAAATTCGGGATTAATCATTTTTATCCTATCCTGGTGCCTACAAATTGGCATCAGAGCCATTTTAAAAATGTCCACCAACCTTGCTTCTCTAATACCTCGTTTCAATGGAGAAAAATTCGATTATTGGAGTAATCTTATGAAGCTTTGTCTTGAAGCTCAAGACATTTGGAGCGTTGTTGAAGACGGTGTTCAGATTCCCGAAAATGAGGATCAATTGACAAATGCACAAAGGCAAACTTTGAGAACCGAAAGGCAAAAAGATCGAAAAACTCTTTTCCAAATATATCAAGCCATCGAAGTTCCCGTCTATGAAAGACTAACCAAGGCGAGTAGTTCCATGGAGGCATGGGAAATTCTACAAACAACCTATGCCGGGAAAAATGAAGTAAAGAAGGTTCATTTGCAATCTTTGAGGGCTGAATTCGAAAAATTGGAGATGAAAGAAAACGAAAAAAATTGTTGAATATTTTACAAGAATCACCTCTCTTGTAAATCAAATGGCGATAAATGGCGAAGTCATGGAAACCCAAAGGGTTGTCGAAAAAATTATGCGAAGCTTGCCGGTGAAATTTGATCATGTTGTTGTGGCTATCGAAGAGTCACAAGATCTCTCATCAATGGCGTTGGAGAGTCTACAAGGACGATTGGAGGCACACGAAGCAAGGATCCTTCAAAGAAATCCTCAAATTTCTTCTCCGGATCAAGCATTAAGATCCCGAGTTACATTCACGGGAGGCCGTGACTCGTTCCGTGGTCGTGGCCGAGGTCGTGGCCAAATAAGAGGAGGAAGAAACTCTTACAACAATTCCCGTGGACAAGCCAAATCAAATGATGAGGCGAAAGAAGAGGAGAAATTTTTTCCGAACAATTTTCAAAGAGGAAGAGGCCGAGGACGAGGATCATATAAAGGTACAAGGCCTTACATTGAGTGTCATTATTGTCATAAACCGGGACACAAAATCAATGATTGTTGGGAAAAATATCCAGAAAAAAGGCAAGAAGTTGGTTATTTGCATGAAAATAAAGTCGAAAATATGGAGACTTTATTGATTGCATCCAACGGTAGCTTTGAAAATACTTGGTATTTGGATAGTGGTGCGAGCAAGCACATGACGGGGAATAAAAAATTATTCTCAAATCTCGTCGAAGCTAGCCATGGGACAGTTACGCTTGGAGATGGATACACCTACGCATTAGAAGGTGTTGGAGAAATTGTCTTCAAAACAAAATCCGGAAAAGTCGAAACAATGTCTGAGGTTTACTATGTACCTAATTTGGCAAGTAATTTGCTAAGTGTTGGTCACTTGATGAGGAAAGGTTTCAACATGTTTTTCGACGACTTCACTTGCGTTTTGAAAAAGAAGGATCAACACATTGCAAATATCGGTATGACCGGAAATAATATTTTTCCGATCAAACTTGATAATTTTGAAGCCTCTTGCCATTTAACCGTGAAGGACGATGTTTCAAAGTTGTGGCATGACTGGTTCGGGCATCTTAATTTCCAAAGTTTGAAGGAGTTATCAAACAAAACAATTGTTCAAGGATTGCCGAACATTAAAGCCATGGACGAAATTTGTGAAGAATGCCAATTGGGGAAGCAACACCGAGAGCCATTTCCTTCCAAGTCAAATTGGAAATCAATGTCACTATTGGAGCTCATTCATAGTGACCTTTGTGGACCATTTCAAGTTCCCTCTCTCGGTGGTAATTAATCGCTATTTCTTGTTATTTATTGATGATTTTACAAGAAAAGTTTGGGCTTATTTTGTGAAAGAAAAATCCGAAACTCTTTCATGCTTCAAAGATTTTAAAATCCAAGTTGAGAAATTTTCCGGTTTCGAAATAAAAAATTTGAGGAGTGATCGTGGTGGAGAATATTTATCTTATTTATTTGAAGAATTTTGTCGAATCCATGGGATTAGACATGAATTGACGGCCCGGTATACACCGCAACAAAATGGCGCGGCGGAGCGAAAGAATCGAACAATCATGGATATGGTTCGGTGTATGTTGAAAAAGAAAAATATTCCATCGGAGTTTTGGGCTGAAGCGGTCGCTTGTGCCGTTTATTTGATCAATCGATCACCGACGACACTAGGCCAAAACTGCATTCTGGCGACGATTTTGTAGCGACGAAAATGAATTTCGTCGCATGCTCGCGACGATTATTGCCAACATTTGTCGCAACACAAAAAACTCCCTTGCAAAAGAAAAATGTTTGCGACGAAATCATGACGTTCGTCGCAAACAGGTAAAATATTTTTTTTATTAAATATTTTTTGTTAATCTTTGCGACGATTATGTAGTAAACGTCGCGAAATTTGGTGAAAAAATAAATTCCCGCTCGTTTTACAACGATTTTAAATGATTCGTCGCATGATTCTAATAATAATTTTTTTTTAAAAATAATTATTGCGACGAAATGTTAATTTGCGTCGCAATATGCTTTGGTTTATATATTATAACAATTTATTGCGACGAATACGTGAAAAGTCGTCGCACAGGATTTGACACAATTTACTCCGTTCTCTATTGCGACGAATTAGTTAATGGGATTCGTCGCAATAGTTAAATGTATTTTTATTTTGAAGTACTATTAAACGTCGCAATTGACTGAGCATTCACATAAAGCCCTAATTTAATTCTTCTCGCTGCTCTGTTCTCTCCCTCTCCCAGATTGATTTTCTCTTTGCCGCCGCACTTCGTACCCACGCTTCACCGCTGCACTTCGCCCCGTCTCTTCACCGCCACGATTCGCCGTCTCTTCACCTACACGATTTGTCGTCTCTTCGCCTCCAGGATTCGCCGCCACGATTGTACCAGGTTGTCGTCGCCTCGTTCGTCTTCTCCCCGTACACAACCATCGCCCCTGTGTCCTTCTCCCTGCGGAACTATCTCTTCGTGAATTCTTTTTTCCCCCTGATTCTCTTTACAAGGTAACGAGTTCCTCAATATATAATTGGTTTGGAGGTCCATTTAATCTATAATTGAGCTTTTGCACTCATACGGTTGTGATATATATAATTTGATAATATACAGTAGACTCCAAATGAGGTGTGGTATGGTAAGGAGCCAAATGTTAGTCATCTTAAAATATTTGCTTGTCTTGCATATTCACATATTCCAAATGCTATGAGGACCAAGCTCGACGATAAAGCCGAAAAATGCATTTTCATTGGGTATAGTGAGAGGTCAAAAGCTTACAAGCTTTACAATCCTCAAACGAAAAAAATTGTGATAAGTCGGGATGTTCGTTTTGATGAAAAATCCTCTTATGATTTTTCAAAAAATTCAGAATCATTAACTTGGCCGACCCTTGGAGACGAAGAAGGCTATTCTCAAGCAATGCAACCAAATGATGGTGAAAATGAATCTCCACAAAATTCACCATCACCCCCGCCAAGAAAAACGAGGAGTTTGAGAGAACTCTATGATGAAACGGAGGAGGTGAATGCAACAAATTCTATTTTCTTTGCATTCTTTGCCGGGGAGGATCCAATCTCTTTTGAAGATGCCTCAAAAGAAGAAAAATGGAATCAAGCGATGAAAGAAATGATCAAGGCGATTGAAAAAAATGAAACTTGGGAGCTCAGACCTTTACCTTCACACAAATCTCCTATTGGTGTGAAATGGGTGTTCAAAACAAAAACCAATCTTGATGGTTCCATCAACAAATACAAGGCGATGCTTGTTGCAAAAGAATACAAGCAAAAAGAAGGAGAAGACGTCAATGAGGTATTTGCTCCCGTTTCAAGACTTGATACAATTCGCTTAATTATCTCTCTTGCGGAAATTTTCATGAAGCCACTTGGAGGTCCCGTTTTTCGAAAAATGTTGAAGGTTTGGGAATCAAAAGTAAATTCAATTTCCGGGAGGCAATGTTGGAATAAATTGAATTAATGTGAATTCAATATTGGAATTAGTGGCAATTCAATATTGGAAGAAGTGGGCATTCATGTTGGAAGAAGTGGAGGATTGAATAAATGTGAATTTGAAGCACTATTGTCTAGATGTATAGACAATTGTCTTTTGATTTTCCTAAGTATTAAATTAGAATTAAAAGAGTTGTTAGTCTATGAGTTATTTTATAATTTATTAGTAGATTAATGTACTCCTCACTATAAATATGGAGTGCTAGAGATCATTATAAGCAAGACAAGAAAAACAAAAAAAAAAAGTAATTTTTCCATCCACAAAACACTTGTATTTTACTTTCTCTACTCAAAAGGCGACGGCGGCGGCGGTGGCGATTCGGTGAATACTGAAGAGGGAGGAGGTTTAGCAAGATTGTGAAAGAAACTTTCGAGCTGAGCGGCGCGAGTAACGTGGGCGATTTTTTGCCGATTTTGAGGTGGATTGGAGTGGATAAACTGGAGAAGAGGTTGAAAGTGTTGCAGGAGAAAAGGAATAGTTTCATGCAAGATTTGATTAATGAGCACAAAAAGAAGACGAATAATAATAATTCTGATACAATTAGTTGTAATAATAAAACGCTGATTGATGTTCTTTTGTCGCTACAAGAAACCGATCCTCAACCTTACACAGACCAAATTATCAGAGGCTTGATGCAGGTATTTTTGCTCATAATTACCTTTTTCTAATTAAATTACGCGTACTCTGTTTTTTCTTTTTCTATTTTTTTTTTCATTTCGAATAATTTTTTGTGTAAATTACACCTATACTCCTGAGGTATGCTAAAATAATTTTAAGGTTCATGTGTATCGGTAATTGCAATAACCCCTGAAACATTGTTAGAAACCATAATGAAATAATGCATTGGATACGTTATTTCGCTAGGGTTACAACAGATTATTAGTTTTAGAAAGTGGTGGAGACAACTAAAAGTTAGGGAGTCACATGCCTCTCCCAACATTTCTTAAATCCTTATTAGTTTATATACGATTTATAAATTTTCGTCTGGTAGCATTAACTGCCCAGTTGAAAACAAATATAGTGAATATCGGTCCCAGGATATGAAATCTTGGCTCTGTTAATTGATTCAGGGGTGTGGATGTAATTACCAACATTACAGGGACCTTAAATTTATTTTAATATACTTCAAGGGCATAGGTGTAATTTACCCTAAAATTATATATGTAGGTGATGTTATCAGCAGGGACAGACACTTCAGTAACAACCATGGAATGGGCAATGTCAAGCCTACTCAACAATCCAGAGACACTAACCAAGGCGCAGAACGAAATCGACAGCGTTGTAGGAAACTCAAGGCTAGTCGAAGATTCCGATCTCCCCAAGCTACCGTATCTCCAAGGGATCATAAACGAAACCCTCCGGATGTACCCGGCGGGCCCCATGCTGGTCCCGCACGAGTCGTCAGCGCACTGCACCGTCGAGGGATACAGTGTCCCTCGAGGGACAATGCTGCTGGTGAACGCGTGGGCCATACAAAACGATCCCAAATTGTGGGACCAACCTGAAAAATTTAGGCCCGAAAGGTTTGTGGATGTTGATCAAGAAAATCGAGGGGGTTTCGGTTATTTGCCGTTTGGGTACGGAAGGAGAAGATGCCCCGGAGAGAATTTGGCTATGCGGGTGGTTGGATTGGCGGTGGGGTCGCTTGTTCAGTGCTTCGAGTGGCGGAGACTCGGTGGAGAGATGGTGGATATGAGCGAAGGTTCGGGTCTTGCAATGTGCAAGGCTCAACCACTTGCGGCCAACATTAGGCCGCGTTCAATTCTGAGGGAATTGTTTACCCAGCTTTGAGATTGATAACTTTTTTTTTTTTTTTTTTTTTTTCAATTCTAGTTATTTAATATTTAAATAATCGAACCAAAAATCGTTTTACGTTGAATGCTACGATATCGTCGTGCTAGTTGCCTAGTCACAGGTTGGACCGGCCATTAACAAGAACTTGACTGAAACTGAAATTATATCAATGCTCTAAATATATCAACTTTCTTGGAAACTGTAAATATATTTATGTTTAAATTTAATTTTAAAAGTAATTAATTTAGTCTTAAATTCAATTTAAAATATTCCCTTATTATAATTGCATGATTGGTGGTGTTACGGAAATTTTATTTTTTTAATTCATAAACTTGGATTTGTATTACAAAATATTGTATATTAAACCATTTGATATTATAAATTTACACCAGACAATATGTTTTTATTTTATCCTAATTTAATATTATATATTAATATTCTCTGTATTAAAGAAATATATATGTTCGAATTTACTATATTATATATAAAACTAAGATACAAAATCAAAGTTTTCTAATTGAGGAGATTGGGTCCACATTGTTTCATTGATTTCAAAAAAACTTTAACTTCCATAATCATCCATATTATTAATGAATTAATTTCACATTATTGATTTTCAAACTTCATCTATCCTACATTTTAAAATAGTGTTTTTTTATTGGTTAATGAGTTTCCTTTTTATAATCAATAGTTTTAAAAAAAACGTAGAGAGGTAAATGCAATATTTTTCCCATATTGTTATATTCAAATTAATCTATATAATATATGAATTAAAACCCTCATGCATTTAAAATTCGACATGCGTCACGCTTATATGTCATCCTAGTCATCATCTACATGGCATTAACTACTCCTTTTTTCATTCATTTTCCAAAACCGAAATGCATTTAATATTTGAATCTAAATTCTCTAATTATTTCGTTGTCTTCGTAATACATTAATTCTGAATACAATATTTAAGGTAATAGTCCAATTAAATGGTTTATGCCACTTTAGCTTTTATATTATTAATATATTTAATATTCAAAAACTCAAATCAAATCAAACATTTCTATGTTAGCCAACATAATATCCATCTAATCAAAATCAAATTAAATCTAATCACTTAAATTCAGTCATTCTTACAATAATTATATTTTTCCCTATCAACATGTTATCTGCCTTTTAAAGCCTACAAAAATAAGTATAAATACCCATACCCTTTCACCAGTTCCATAACATTTTTACTCCAAACATTTTTTTAACTTGCACACGAACATTCTTGCTGCACATTATAGTATTTTTCTTTTCGTAATCATATTGTTTGTAAAACAAATCATTTATATCGTTCTATGTATGTTGTTTAGTTTATAGTTTCGGTTTATAATTTTTTGTAATATTTGTTTATATAAAACAATCGAATGTATGTTTTTTTATAGGTTCATGGCTAACATCAATAGTGCATATGCGACAACATCGGTAGAATATTGGCGGTCTCCTCTCAATTTTTCTTTTTCATAATTCGTAATTTGTTTTTCAATTTTTTTACTATTGTTTATGATATATTTAATTTAGTTTTCTTGATGCATGTTATTTGTTCGATAAATATTTTTCTTTTCTCGAAAAATAGGAGTGTACACTATCTATATTATTCCCATTTCGTATAATACACAAGGGATCACAATCCACATTCTAATTTTTTTGGTAATTGTTTTTGTTATTACCATTCATAAATCCCCAAATCAATTTTTCAAGTATTTAACAGTTTTCTTCTTTTTGTTTAATATTTCAAGTTTATGCATTTTTACAGTCCATGTCTAACTAATAAAAAAAAATCTCACTTTTATATGTATTTATTATATAAAGCTACGTAATAAGTACTCTTAATAAACTTGGAAAAACTATCATTTTAAAGGAAAAATAGAAAATGAGTCAATACCTAATTTTAATAGAACTCGCAATTCCAATTGACGGAATCCTCATCTAATGTTTCAGTGAACCGATATGAATTTCTAAAACTTTCCAAAAATAGCAAATTTCATTTTTAAGTGGTGAAACAACGTCGGATCACCGAAACCTGACGTGATTCATGAGCAAGCTCATGAGTATTGTTCGTCTGGCTGTTTTTATAGGGGTAGAGTTTTTTAATTGCTATTAAAACTCAAAAAACCTTAATAAACTTGGAAAAACGATCATTTAGAAGGAAAAATAGAAAAATAGTTAAAACCTAATTTTAATAGAACTCGCAATACCAGAAACAACACAACCGATGGAATCCTCATCTGATGTTTCAATGAATTGATATGAATTTTCTAAAACTTTCCTAAAATAGCAAAATTTCATTTTCAAGTGGCGAAACGACTCCAGATCACCGAAACCTGACGTGATTCATGAGCGAGCTCATGAGTATTGTTCGTCTGGCTGTTTTTTAGGGGTAAATTAATGAATAAATAGTTGCGACAAAAATATTAAAAACATAGCGAACTGAGGGATAAATAGTTGCGACGAAAAATGTTATCGTTGCTATTTGCTACAAAATGAATAAACCCAGAAAAACGAATTATTGCAACGCAACATGCATTCGTCGCCATATGTTGCGACGAAACAATAGATTCGTCGCAAGCTTAGGACGACCGCTTTGGCGACGACTTGTTGGCAGCTTTTGCGACGATTGTGTTTCGTCGCAATTATTGATTTTTCATAACAGTGTCCTGTTTTGGCCTAGTTGGGATGGGAGTAGTGGAAAAAAGACAGTGGATAAACAATTTTGGAATTAGAGAGAAGGTGAAATGAGTATACATATATCTCAAAGAGTGAAATATGGATTGAACTTCTCTCTATTAATAATTTTGAGGGATACTTCTCCAAGAGCCCAAAATTAATTAATAAACATAATTTAGTTAAGAACAACGTAACAGTATAAATTTGGAAACAATATAAGTTTGGAGGATGAAAAAAAAAGAGAATCCAAACTTTCGTATAAATGAGATGTTTGTTTTCGAAAATAAAAAATAAACTCAACAATGGGGCACGTGTCACAAGGAGACACCCAGTAAAATATAATCGGAGGTCTTTGAGATGCTACACCTGGTGAAATACACCGGTAATTATTAATTGTTGACGTGGTGAAATAACTTTTTACTAATTAAGCTCACATACACATGGATGTGTATGTGATTGTGTGCAGATCAATGGTTAATATTATCCGGGGCATTTCATCGGGTGTAGCATCAAACAAACCTATAATCGGGTGTAGCATTGCATAAGTTGTGGAGTAAATTCCACCTTGGATTTGCGTAAATTCACCCCTAATTAGTACCATTTCGTAACCAAACCATTCACCCTGACTAGGCCAAATATCAATATTGCCCATATTTTATGTTGCGACGAAAAAGTCTCCATTTAATTTTGTGTACGTTCGTATAAAAATATCGTTGCATGATGTGCAATTTCACAATTTTCTGTACGTAAACAATATAGAGACAAATCATTGCAATGATTGATTATATGCCTCGTAATAGTTAGAAACGATATTGCGACAAAATATTTTTTTATTGTCGCAAACACTTCTATGTTTTTGCATTATTATTAATTTTTTTTTTTTTTTTGCGTAATTAACTCTTGCTATGAATGTCTAATATATGCGCAAAAAATATTGACTAAAAAAATTAATTTATCTTACTTGCGACGAAATACTAGAGTTTTTTTAATTAAAATTTTGTGAAATACTAAAGTATATACAATACAATTATTTGTATAATTCATGTAGCGACGAAAAATGAACAATCGTTGCAATTTTTATTTCTTTTAATTCCACTTCATTGTTGCGATCAATATGCTGAATTCGTAGAAGGTTGATCGTAAATAAATATTAGTTTCATTCTTTTTGTGATGAATGTTGTAAACGTCGCTACAGTCGAACACCATTGCTACTAGGTTTGGAAATTTAATCATGATTACCGAATCCACTCATTTCGATATGAGTATTTTTTTATTTTGGAAAATATTTCCGTTCCGAATTCCACAGTTCCGCTTTCTCATTTTTGTGATTTGTCCGGAATGAGATTGTAATACACATTAGACTCCGATTTTGGATTAAATTTTAATTATTAAAAATTAAGTTTATTTTTTCTTCTTCTTAACGAAAATTACACTTATATAATATGAATAATATTACGTATTTTACATCATAGATCTTATTTCGGATGTGAGGCATAACAAATGATTGCTCAAACCGTAGCAGAAGATGCTATTGGTACAGTGGTGGAAGCAAGGTAGGCTAGAGGTGAAAGTCGTGATAAAAGTGGATTCGGAATTTCCAATTTGGAACAAGTTTTTTTGATCGAATTTCCTAAATTTCAGTTTCGAAGTTTTATAATTTATAATGTTATTGGAATTAAATTTCACTTTTGAAAATAATCGGTATTTTTTTCGATAGTTCTAATTGGGATACGATCCGTCCGATTTTGATGTAAGTTTGTTTAATTGGCGAGACGTTGTATATATTAAATATTATTAACTAGAGTTTTTTTTTTAAATTAAAACGCCAAGTAATTAGGGAACATAACCACTCACCCTTTTTTGTTGATGAGATAAGCAGTCCGGCCCATAAGTTAATAGTCTAGGTTAAACAGTGTGTTTACCGCTTTCCAAGTTCCCATAGAAGTTAGATACGGCCATGGGCCGGTTCGGGCCGGTTCCCGGCAAGTTTACTCCGGTTCGCTGTTCACTTTTTCTGGAACCGGAACCGGCCCGTACTGTACACGGTTCGGCGGACCGAGCCGGTCCACCGGTTCACTCCGGTTCCGGATATATATATATATATATATATATATATATATATTTGAAAATACTTGATGGAGAAATAAATTAAAATAATTACTTTTAAATAGAAAAAAATAAAAAGAAATAAATATAAGGACTTGAACTTAATTTTATAGGAAAAAATGGGGTGTGAGGGTATTTATAGTAAAAAACGGGGGAAAAAAATTCAAAAAAGAGCAAATAACGGCCGGTTCACGGCCGGTTCAGCTTTTTAAAGCTTTTTTCAGCTTTTTAATTTTTTTTTTAAATTCAGGTTGACCGACAGGCCGACCCGGCGGTTCACGGTTCACCTATTTATAGAACCAGACCCGTCCTGAGGTACACAGGTTGGTTCACGGTTCCGAGACCAGTTCACCGGTTAACAGGCCGGTCCGGTTCGTCAACGGGCTGATTCGGGACCGAAAATCGACCCATGGTCGAGTCTAATAGAAGTCCACCATTGATCAACAACATCTCTCTCTTCACGCGATTCGGCACTTAAAAAGAAGGTAACTTCTAAACAATTGTTTTGAGTTTTTAAATATTTGCAAAAAATCATTTATTTCTTGTGATATTGATTAATTAGTGATTATTAGTTAAAAATATTTATTATTTCCGACATCCTAGATTCCCGACCAAAAAAAGAACCTTCCTTTTTCTTATTTTTACATGATGATCACTTTTTCAATTTATTTCTTCTTCAGCCGACAAATTAAAGAAAAAACATTTTTTTTTCTAATCTTGCGTCATGATTAGTCTAATACATACAACAAACAAGTGTATTTGTATTTTTTTTATTTCAGTATATTTCTTCTGATTTGATTAGGCCTCAAATAATTTTTTTATATTTTATTTTTTTATCTTACAAGATGATTAGCCTTATAAGAACAACACTCTATCTTTGTTTTTTTCTTTTTTCTTAAATCTTTTTCTAATGTCCTGATTAAATTTCATTCTTTCATTTTATTTTAAAATTTTAATTTCTCAATTTTAATTCGAAAAATGTATTGAATTTTTCACCGTATTTTGAAGGTCAACTATGAATATGGTGGCAACTCATCGAAGGTGGTTCTCCTTGTCCAAATCGTCATCTACGACCCTTTAAACAAGTGTTGGTTTTATACATCAAGAATTAAAAGAGACTGGTGGTCGTTTTCTCTGCTTGCACTCTTGGTTGCTGATTTGACGGACAAGTGTTGGTTTTATACATCAAGAATTAAAAGAGACTGGTGGTCGTTTTCTCTGCTTGCACTCTTGGTTGCTGATTTGACGGTATTATAAGTACTCGGAGGAAATCTCCGGAGTCTTACCACAAGATGGTCTTCCTTTGGGCAATGAATGGCGTCTACTACGTAGAAGGGCTACATCGCCGTTTCTTCGAAGCTCAAGTCGGTCCAAGATACGTTCGTAAGCGCAAAGGAGTATGCTAAAGCAATTTTTGCAGGAAAAAGAGAAAATGAGTTAAAACCTAATTTTAATAGAACTTGCAATTATAAGAACAACGCAACTGACCGAATCCTCATCGATGTTTCAATGAATTGATATGAATTCTCTAACACTTTCCTAAAATAGCAAAATTATTTTTATGAGACGAAACGACGCCGTTATCACCGAAACCTGATGTGATTCATGAACGAAGCTCATGAGTTTTGTTCGTCGGTCTGTTTTACTTGGGTTGGGGATTTTAACGTGCTATTCATACTCAAAATACCTTAATAAACCTCGAAAAACGATCATTTTGCTGGAAAAAAAATGAGTTAAAACCTAATTTTAATAGCACTCGCAATTCCAGAAACAACACATTTGATGGAATCCTCGATGTTTCAATGAATTGATATGAATTTTCTCAAACTTTCCTACAATAGCAAAATTTAATTTTTTAGAGATGAAACGACACCGTATCACCGAAACATGACGTGATTCATGAGCAAAGCTCATGAGTTTTGTTCGTTGGTATGTTTTACTTGGGATTGGGATTTTAACGTCCTATTCAAACTCAAAATACTTTAATAAACCTGGAAAAACAATTATTTTTGCTGAAAAAATAGAAAATGAGTTAAAACCTAATTTTAGTAGAACTCCTAATTCCAGAAACAACGCAACTGGCGGAATCCTCATCTGATGTTTCAATGAATTGATATGAATTTTCTAAAACTTTCCTAAAAAAACATTGTATTGGATTCGTTACATGCGTTTAGGGCGCTTGGGATCAAACACAATAACACTGATTGTTGGGATCAAATTCAAGCTTGAACGTTCACATGTCATTATGGTTGTATATGTTCGGGACCAATGATATATTTGCTCTTTGTATGCGGAAATTAAAACCTTCGATGCTTAGTTTTTTTCACTTATTTCAACACTTGCACCATACAAATTAGTTTTCAATATTTTCAATTTTTTTATATTACATATCAACAATTGATTTTACTATTCCGAGAACCGTTTTATTATTAAGTATTTGCTTTTATGATGAATACCCGTGCATTGCATGGGTGTCTTACTAGTATAATAAATAACAAATGAATTCCATACCTACTGCAATTTCAATTGGTGACATGTCCTCAATTTCATCATATGTGGTCATTTATGCAAGATGTATAAATGGCATTTTACGTTGGTATGTTGTCGATAGTTTAGTTTTGATTATATTAACTTACTTATTAAATCTAATTACTTTTAAGCTCAACACGAAAGACATAGTTGATGATTTGTTCGTGGTTTAATTTTTCAATTTACTGGTATTAGCTGATTCAATTCATTTGAAAAATTATTTAACAGTAAAGTTATTTGCTTTTTTTTTTTTTTTTTTTTTTGTGTATACTTAGTTATAATGTTCCACCGGTGAATTATTAATGAATGATTATAACAGAATTTGATCATATG
>NW_012194660.1:1442652-1469556 GCF_000504015.1 Erythranthe guttata
AAATGATCGAAAATAAAGGAAAAAATTGCAATTAATGAAATAAAATGAAATATGAAGAATGAATTCCGCAACAGCTTTGGCAGAGTCCACAATTCCAAGCATATCTCACTCCTCCAAGCTCCAAATAAATTGATTCTAGTGGCTTTGAAAAGCTATCTAAAAGGGCTACAACTCTTATTTCATGCAATAAAAATCGAAGAACAGATCCTGGTGGGGAAAAGTTGCGGAAATTGAATCCTATTAGATTTTCACTACTTCCTTATCGAGAAAAGTCTATAAAAAAAAACAAGTCTCTACACCACAAGCACAAATTTTATACCACAAAACGAGAAGGCTACGTACGAGCATGACAATGACACGACGAAGTTCCACCTTAGTTTTTATCTCTTTTATCTTTTCATGAGAATTATTAGTAGCTAGTTTTCATAATCTATGATTTTATCCGAACCTTATGTGGGATTTGTGAACCCTTTTAATTTCTATTATTTTATGCAAGTTTTAATTCCAAATTATTTCTTCTACTTGTTTTATTAAGTGCGTGAAATTGATCCATTTATGCGCTCTATTGTTTTATTATTTGAATCGAAAGATCGGTTAAATAATTAGAACTGTGATAGAAGAACCTTCGAGTCAAATTGGCATGTGTCATCATAGGAATATAGTTAACACCTTAAGTAACCATAATACACGCTGAAGCGGATTATGATTTAATTATCATCTCAGACTAGTAATGAGAGTTCATAGTTTGCATAATTGAAAGGAATTCGAAAATCAATAATCATATAGGGGAAGATAAAATTATAGGCTAGTTTAGTTTGATAAATCTTGGTATTTATTTGCTTTTATTTGCTATTTTAATATGTGTTAAATAATTTAGTTTAATTTTAATATTTGGAGAACCTAGCGCTTAGATTTAGACAGTTAAATATAATCTTTCTAGAATCGATACTCAAACTCTTAATTCACTATATTATGTGTTCGATACATACGTACACCTCTTTGTAGGCATTTAACACCAATAATTATTGTAAAAACATTGTGGTATACAGTTACTTTAAGAACATGATACTCTACCTTTATCTTACATATTAATCTAAAGTTTGAGAAAAAAAAAAGTCTTGTCAACTTTCCGTTCAACTTTCCTATCAATGAATTTTGTAACATATAAATTTATATTATTTGTTTGTGTTTATATATTTGTTGAGCTTGACAATACACATTAATCTTATATCGGCCACCTATAATATTTTTTTTTTGAAACAAGTCAATATTATATTATTGAAAAGAAAGGAAAAACATTGAGAAAAAAAAAACAAAAAAATATACAAACTATAGTAATCGATAGTAATAATTATCATTCACAATGGTATTGAATATTGATACCATATTTCTCAATTGTATTGGTACGTATTCTACAATGGTAATAAAATACCATGGTAATTAATACCTTAACATATTCTATTCATCTCGCAAAAAGACTTTATAGTACTTAAAAAATGATACGGCCTTAACATACCAGGTTCACTACTATTGCATGCACGAGCAACATCCGCTTTTCTCTTGCAAGACAATGATTTTGTGTTATTGGAGATATTAACCATTAAATGATATATTTAACTGACAGTTTAAATTTTTGGTTGAGATGGGCGTATATTAAAGTATCAAAGTTAGACCAAATAAAAAAGTTTTGAGTTCGAATCTCACAACCACCCATTTTAAATATTACAAGTTCAGAGCTTCAAATGTATCCTTACTTTTTGGTTGAGATCGATTCCCGCACAATTTGAACATAATTTGAATTCATATTCCCAACCAAGTAAAAAAGCTTGTTAGGGCAATTATATAAAAAAATTGGACATTAAATATTTAAAACTTTTTGTCTTGTAAATAAATTCACCTCATTCTAACTTATTTGCAATTAAGGAAAACTTTTTTATACATACCAAAATTACCACCAACTCCTTGAAACCCTAATTCAACTCAAATTTCATGATTTACATTATAATTTAGACCAATTTCACCAATTAACCAATTTCGATTGTGACAGCCGCTTTTGACTGCCGGTCTCCGCCGTTGATTTTTATTTTTATTTGAAAACTTTGTTTTTTGAAAAAAAAATTCCGGCAGGTCAGACGCCATTGACCTCAGGTTTCCGGTAATTTTTTTTTTTGTCTTAAAAAAATATTTTCATCACGGCCTGCAATATTACTGTATCAAACAATAATTTACTATATTAATTAATTTTATTGACTTGGCCTGCAATTCTGCTGTCTCCGACAATAATATTACTGTTACATGCAGTAATATTACTGTCCGGGTCAGTAATGTTAGTAATAGAACTGTTTTGGCATTCAATATTACTGTCCCAGAAAATAATTTTGTTGTTAACACAGTAATTTAGAGAGAAAAAAAAGTTTAAAAAAAAAAATCAACGCCGAAGACTGGCTGGAAAAAAAATTATTTTCTCAAAAAAAATTATTTCTTTCAAAAATTTATAAAAATGGGCGTTAATGTGATATGTTTGTTCAAATCCGAGGTTAATGTATAATATTGATGAAATTAAAGCATGATTGATGGAATTGATGAAAATTATACTATGAAAGGTATTTTAAACAATAAACATGAGAAGGTTTTTATTTGCGAGACTGTTTTTTGTTGGGACCTATGTGTATTTAAGTTTCTTATCATGGATCTATTCGCCATTGCACATAATTTTATGTCGAATAACTTAATATTTTTTCATTTTTTCACAAGGAACAGTTAGTTGACAAAGTATTGTGTCAAGAACCCACCACCTAATATAAATTGGATATGAAAATACAACCAACTACTAAACAAAGAAAAAGAATTATTGGATACACACACACACACAAATGTATAATATAAAAAATCACTTTCTTGGTTGCGTATTCTGTGAATATTCATTGATAGATGTATTTGCATTATCGTACACGAATATGAAGTCAATAACTTATGGCGACGATCAATTGCGTAGAAACTATTTTTTTTTTTCTTTTCTTATTCTGATATTGTAATTGCCACCTACTGGTCGGTTCTGAGGGGAAGAGAAGTAGACAGACACATAGGGCATCCGAATTTTCACAAAAAAATATGGTTCTGAATTAAAATTTAATATATAAAAATACTTTGGAACATCAATTCTAAAATAAATTTAAAATCAATGATCAATAGATATTTTTACAATTTTCTTAACCTTGGGCCCCTTAATATTAAATTTATAATGTCTTAATTACTTAGTTTTATTCCTAAAACAAGAATCAATATTCATTAGTTTATTCAAGTTTCTTTTTATAAATATTTATGAAGCCTATTTGCTATAAAGATCATACGCCACGGGCGGAAGTGAACCACTAAATCATCTTACTAATTTTGAAAATTTTCCATATTTTTGGTTTTTTTATATTCATAAATAACAAAAAACTATTTCCGGGCCCGAATCCCCATAATCTTTTAGTCCATCATTTTTACTAAATGTTATTTATATTTTTTTAATTAGTATATTCAATTTCGAACACCCATTCACAAAAAAAGTTGATTTGTTAAATAGGGGGCACCGTTTTGTGTTGTTCTTTAAATCTCGCATAGGGCCCCTGAATTCTCGGAAACGAACCTAGCCACCTATGCAATTTCAATACAAAAATGTTGATTATAAAGACTCCGTTTATGCACTTGCACATAATAAACATGCATGGTACTGATTCATTGAAACAGAAATCTCATAGTGGAACATCACAAAACACAATAATAATTGGAAAGTCCAAAGAAAAATAAACAAACAAACAAACCAACAAACAAACAACGTAAGACAAACCAAAAGCCAGAAGAAAACAAAAAAAAAGATTAAACACCAACATTATTCACTGGAACTTCTGATGAATCTGATATACTAATCATCCTCCTTCTTCTCCACTTCTTAACCATCCTCACAACCAAACGAATGGTATGGCCAACCATGAAGACAGCCATAATGCCGAGCCACAAAAATATGATGAATCCTAACACAAGAAAAATTGGTTCCCACTTCCCAGTGGGTGTCACAGCTGTTAGTGAGATAGAATAAGTAAGTCCAATAGCTGTGATTGCAATCCATGTGATCACCATTAGCATCCACATAAAGAATCTACGCCTTATCGGAATTCCACTCATTAGAAGCAATATAATGCTGAGAGAGGCAATGAATCCTGTTGTATTCACAATACAAAATATCGGGTATACTTCCGGGTGTTTATGTGCCATCACAGATAAGCCTGCGTGATGATAATCACGTACAAGGTTTCCAAGAGAGTCGACAAATTTATCGTCTTGCCAGACGCCATTAGGAGGGTTGACTCCGACTTGAAAAGCCATCGTTGCAATCAGTGAAGCCACAATCATCAACGCACTTTTCTTTTTCTCGAGCCAATCATCTTGTTGTTCAAACAACTTGTTCCATCTATTATTGATGGATGGATTAGAATTAGAATTAGAATTAGTCTGAGTGACTCCAGCATTTTTAAGAAACTCTTCGATTTCTGAATCTCTTACATCTCTTCGGCTCTTAATCAAAACGTCTAATGGTGTCATCCCGTTAAGATTCATCGCATTCACTTCAAGTGCTTCCACCGTCAGCAAGAAGTTGATGGTCTGTTGAAAAAAATGATGGTTAATTAAAAATTTCATCAGTTCATGAAACGGAGAATTAAGAATTTTTTTGGCAGGTTCGAAGGCAGCGCCCTGAAAAAAATTTAGAACTTGTTTTTTTATAAAATATGACAAAATAAGAAATAGGTAAAGCAAAAAAGGAAGAAAAAAAATATCTTTTAGGAACTGTTTTGTATTTATTTAGATTTTGGGTGGACTAATTGATAAAAATGAGGTGGACTAAATACAATTACAGATTTACAATTATAATTTAATGCAATAAATTTAATTTGGCGTTTGGCTTGGGTCCACCATGTCAAAGGGGTGGACTCGCCCATGTATATACCTCCACTTGCTTATCCGCCACAGCTAAATGCAGGACAGTATTTCCATCAACATCTTTAGAGTTTACGAACGCGGGGTCGCCAACAGTCGTCACGAGGAGCTTCAACGGCTCCATTTGGTACTGTTTAACACATAGATGAAGGATGTTTTCTCCTCTATACGTCGTCACTCGGGCTGCTTCGGGTTTCTCCCGAAGAAGCATTTTCATGACTTCAAACCGACCTTTGAGTGCGGCTAGATGAACAGGAGTTAGACCGTTTTTGTCACGGGCGAGGCACGTTCGAGTTTCGACCGATAATAAGGCCTCGACTACGTCAATATGGCCCTTGGCCGAAGCTAAATGCAGAGGAGATTATTGGTGGGGATTCAACTGATCACTTGTGAACTCGGGTTTTGCCTTTATGATTTCCTTCACAAAATCGGTATGGCCCAATAACGCCGCCACGTGCAGAGGAGTCTCCGAGAAACAGTTGACCACGACTCTATCGAGAATCAACGGATCATCTTTTAGCAGCTTTTGCAATGAATTGATGTTCCCTTTTGCTGCAGCTTCAAATAGCTTAGTTTCCGGTGTATCCATTTCTGCAGATATGAACCAATTCCACAATTCCAACGATCAAACATTCATATCTATATATATATATTGTACAATGAATTAAGGTAAAATACGCAACATTCAACATCATACCAACATTTCTTATTAGGGTAATTACGGCCACCCCTGAGTTAATGTTAAATTACGAAAGAACCCTCATGTTTTGGTAATTACAACCAACACCCTCAACTATGAATCTTCTTACACGTTCATTCTTATGGTGTCTTAATCAACGGAATCTTCTAGGCTCAGTGAAATGTTCTCTAGTTTGTACCCGTCTTGTGCAAAAACTGCAATTTCTGATGCAACACAATTTGATATTTACAAGCCAAGAGACACATTTTATTATCATCTTGTTTCAAAATGTGGAGCTCGAACGGGGTAAAGCAGGTATAAACCGGAGATTATTCTACATAATCTAGAAGATTCCACTGAATTTGGCGCCACAAGGATGGACACGTAAAAAAAATCATATATAGTTAATTGGAATAATTGTAATTACTCAAACATGAAGGTTATTTTCGTAATTTACCATTCATGTTCTCATAACAACCAACAATGTCTCTATCTCTTGAAAGTCAACTCAACATAGGTTTTCTTGTCTGAAAAAGTCTGATAGGCAATGACATAATTGATGAATTACACGAAATCAATCATCGTCATATGTATATTGACTTTATGATGGTAAAAGATGGTGCAAATATCTTATAGACGAATGCTCACATAACCAGCAAACAAGAAAAGGACTGAGGGGTTGACGATTTTGCTTTGGTTGATCGAGTAGGATGAATTATATTGGTGTTATACTGTTATTTGAACTCCATTCAAAGAGTACCACGTGTCTTTGATACCCAATTAATTTAAATTCATTGTGACTGAGTTTAATTTGATAAATAATCGAAAAAAATGCATTCATTAGAAATGGAACTTGTGACCTCTTAATACATTTACCACTCCTAACCATCCAAGCATATTAACTTATTATGAAATATTTAACCATAATTGTATAAATACTGTTAATGCAAATATTAATTGCAACATTCATTATTATTAAATGGTATTAAATAAATTATTAACAAATTTAATAAAATAAAGTTTGAAAATATATAAAGAATTGCAGTTCAATACGCCAAACATCTATCATTAATTATATAATATTAGAAGTATTAATAAACTCCACCATTTAAAAATGTAAAGAATGCTCAATTAAATAAAAAAAATGCATAACTTAATTCAAACTCACTTATGTTATTTAATCGATAGTGTGGCAAATCCAAATAAAAAATAAAATAATATGTTTATTTAGAAGAAGAAAAAATTATAACTCATTCCAATTAGTAGTTTTCTTACTTTAAAATAAAATTATATACTACAAATACTATATTGTGAATTTTCTTTTAATATTTAATTTAATCAACTAGTAAGATTTGAATCGATGAAGTACAAACCCTTTAATTAGTAAACATTATTCAAATATTTGAATCGGTTGCTTAACTATTGACATAACATGTTACAAAATTGATTGAACTATTTATAAGTAATGTCTAATATCTTTTTAATTCAATTTTGTCATAAAAAATAATAAATTTAATTCCTAACACATCTAAGAACCTAATCGTAAATCATAATATTTTATCAAAGCGTAATATTTGAACCAATTAAGCTCAAGTCCTTTCAATTCGTAAATATTATTCAAATATTTGAATCGATTCATTAGCGCGCTCAACTATTGACAAGAACGTCTGAATCAAATTAACTATTATTAATTAAAGTGTAATACATTTTTAATTCAATTTTATCGTAAAAAAATAATTCCTAAATTACGCAAGAATAAAATCATAAGATTAATTAAAGCGTATGATTTGAATCAATTAAGCGCAAATCCTTTTAATTTGTAAATATTATTCAAAAATTTGAATCGATTAAATTCAACCACTGACAAGAACGTATTAATCGAGTTAACTATTTATAATTAAAGTCTACAATCCTTTTAATTCAATTTTAACAACAAAATAATAATTTAATTCGTAAAATCGTAAGAATCAAATCGTAAATCGTAAGATTTAATCTAACCATGAACCGATTAAATCTTACGATTTTTACCAATTAAATTTTATTATGTTTTATGATAAAATTCAATAAAAAAAGGTTACTAAACTTTAACTATACACAGATTGATTAATACGCTATTGTAAATTATTGAGTTTAACCGATTCAAATATTTGAATATTGTCTACGAATTGAAATGAGTTGAGCTTAATCGATCAAATCTTTGAATATTATTTTTGAATTGAAAACTCATGAGTTTAATTGATTCAAATATTACGATTTAATTAAATCTTACAATTTATGATTCAATTCAAACTTCAAATTCTTTCGAAATTAATTTTTAAATTACACGAGTTGAACAACATTTCCTTAGATTTTTAAATTATATTATATAAAGATTTGTTAGTATGGGATATTTTTAATATATAATAATAATAATTATATGAGAATTAATAATTTATTTAACATTATTTATATAAGTTTTATAACCATTATAAATTGTAGCTTTGTGATATATATCCATATTGTTAGTTTATTGTCAATTATGTGTTGTGTCTTAATGGTAAGTATTCTTGTATGTTTTCAGATGGTTACAAGTTCGATGCAATTTTGGATGGGTGGTTTATGATTTTTACGAATAATGATATAATTGACATTATAAATTTTAATTCAGCAATAAATATATATTTAAAATTGCATTAAAATAGAGAGGGTAAAATTGACATTTCATTAATAATTTATAATTGCTGATTTTTTTAAAATAATAATTGTAAAAAGGATATTTGCGACAATACATAAATGGAGAAAAAATAGGTTTTTTTACTGGGACACGTGTCGCAATTTGAAGGGGGTATCTCATAAAAGTTTAGAACACGTGATCTCATGGTAGAAACACCCTATATAATTAAAAGACATGTGTCTATATTATATATATCATATATTAAAGAGTAAAAAACAGTTTGCCCCTTAAACTAATGCCCGTTTTGCACTTTGCCTCCCAAACAATTTTTTTGCACGTTTTTTTTACCTAAACTCGTGCTTTTGTTGCACGTTGCCCTAAAAACGGTATTTTTCGGTAATTTCCGCCGGAATACTAGACATGTGCGAATCACGTGAGTTTGGCAGGGCCAAACTTGTTTATTCACTTGCATTCTCCCCTTTTTCTCCATTCTCTTGCTCTCTGTTTTTATTTTTCACTTTTATTTTTCTCTTTTGTCATGTTCAGAATCTCTCTCTTCTCAAATTCTCAAATACACAGAATCAAATTCTCCATTTCTCCCCTTGGTTAGTCTTCTTCTTGCCGTCCTTTAATCACTTATAGTGCAGAAGAAAATACATGCCCCAATTTTCTCCTCCGTTGCCACCTCCAATTTCCACGTCCTTTTTGGCCGTGATCCTATTCCTTCTTCAATTTTGTACACGAATTCTGGACATGAGAGGATTGGGAATGGGCAGGCCGAGGGTTTTGTAGAATGCTTCAGCATATCAATTTTCCATGCTCCTTGAAAAAAAAAAAAAAAAAAAAATCACCTATATTCAATAGTACGTATAGCTTAGTTTCCGGTGTATCCATTTCCATAGATATGAACTAATATCCAATCGATCAAATATTCAACATTATATATATGTTGTCCAACATTTCCTATTAGGGTAAATTACCGCCACCCCAGAGTTGAGGTCAAATTACGAAAGAACTCCTCATGTTTTGGTAATTATAATCAATCCCTTCAACTAGAATCTTCTTACACGTTCATTCTTATGGTATTAAAATCAACGGAATCTTCTAGGTTCCGTGAAATGTTCTCTAGTTTGTACCCGTTAATCTACAATTTCTGATGCATCACAATCTAATCTTTACAAGCCAAGAGACACATTTTATGATCATTTTGTATCAAAATGTGGATTTCGAACGGGGTAAAACAAGTACACACTGGAGAATATTCCACATAATTTAGAAGATTCCACTAAATTTGACATCACAAGGATGAATCAATTATTATTTTTGTATATTTTTTTGTTTTGTACAAGATAGTTAATTTTCACTTTTTTTTTTGTTGTGTTTTATTATTTTTACTAGATAGTTTCTTAATCTACTATGCTTTATTAGATAGTCGATTAATACACCTGACAGAGGAAAAAACAAAAATAAAAACACGAAGAAAAGAAATTAAAAAAAATAATTAAAAAAAATCGAAAATGAAAATTAATTTGGTAGTCAATCTCATTATTCAACGACAATTTTACAAGTCAATTCTTTCATTGAATATGGCTTAGTTGACAGTCGATTAATACACATGAGAAAAAAATATTAAAAAAATAATAATAAAAAATATAAAATAAGAAACTAATATTATTTTTTTAAAAAGAGAGAAAAAAACGAAAATGGGGATGGAAGTAATGGGAAGAAGACAGTGGAAAAATGATTTTAGAATTAGAGAGAAGGTGAAAGGAGTATATGCATATCTCAAAGAGTGAAATATGGATTGAACTTCTCTATTAATAATAGTTTTAAGGGATTTTTCTCAAAGAGCCGAAAATTAATTAATAAGCATAATTTAGTTAAGAACAAATGTGGACGTAACAGTATAAATTTAGAAAAAATATAAGTTTGGAGGAAGAAAAAAAAAATCCAACCGGACGTAGATCACCAGACAGGTGGGACAAAATAGAAAATGAACTAAAATATTATCAATAATCCAGCCCTAAGTACCTCAAGTAACCTCTCATCATCCCGTGTTCATATCATCAAAATCACACTCTCGGTTTATCTTAATCGGCCAGTTCCTCGTTAATCTTGATATCGTTTAAGAAGATTTAAAGATCTTGTGTTGCATGCGTCTTTTCTCCGGTTTCTATTCATTTTCTTCTTCTAAATCTCAGTCCAGGCAAGATTCGAACTCTTGCTTGCATTCCTAGTGAATATCTTTATATATATAAATATATTGAGAGCTATATATATATAAATATATGTTTGAAAGAAAAATATAATTTTTCTTATTAAGCAAAAGATTATAGAAATCTGATAATTTTCCTTCTAAATAATTTCTAAAGGTATTAATCCTCAACGATTTCTCAAAATCTAGGTATAGTTTGAAATCAATATTTTTATCCTAATTAAAATTAAAATCTGGAAATTTAGACTTTTTAAATGTTATATAGGAATTTATTAGTCGTGCATGTTTAGGAAGCTTAAAGATTCAAGTCTTAAATTTATGTGCATGTTATATGGACGCATACATGCATTACTATACAATACTTGTTTAATTGTGTGTAAGTAGAGTGTTGACTATATGGTGTATATGAAGTACATTTTATTTGTTAATTGTGGTAATTAAGGTAATAATAGGAGTGGTGATAGTTTGTCTAACCATTTGCATCATTTTTCGAAAACTCAAAAATATTGGGGAATCACTCAGAGTAGATATTGAATAAACACGAGCATGGACGGACCGGTGCTCTAACTATAGAATAAAAATGTGTGGTATGATTCCACGTCGATCGGGTTCAGAAATCGACGTCTATTATTGAAGTTCTGATTGAATTCCCAATGGATCCAAATTATATTTTCATATATGTCATATATGTTTGTTATGTAAATATTTTTGCAGACTATGGAGTCATGGGAATTAAAGAAGAAAAAATATTAATATGCATATTATAAAAGCTATAGAATCATTATAACTACAATAGTTGTAGTATTTATATGATTACAAATTTTATAGCTGATTCGGTAAAAAATAACCTCTTGGCCCGTGAAGGAGGATGACCCAACAAGGGCCCAACAGGGAGACTCCCATAAGAAGGTCAGCCTGGTTAAAATAAAGCCCAGCTGAAATGCGAGAAGAGGAGGGGCTCTCGCTAACGGGAAGAAAATAGTGACTTCTCGCAAGCTAGAGGTCTGACATAGCCGTCCTCACATTTAATGCCCATCTCTTCATGTGTCACACATGTGAGGAATTTTTTCAGCTTTGGGCATGTGTAGCCCACATCACTATTCCTCGAAGAGACAAGTTAAGCCCAATTGAATCTTTATTTGGGGTCCGAAATAATCTGATTAGACAGAATAAACTGGAGTAAAGTCCGGATTTGAATCCGGACTTTTTCTATAAATAGCCTAAGGCCAGAGGTAAACAAAGGTACGCATATACAATCCTAAAATAGTTTATCAATCAGCGAGAGTATCTTATAGAAAATAAACTTACTGACTTGGCTGTCGGAGTGCTAACTCCGGCATAAGCCCGGGTTTTCTTTTTCTGGTAATTATTTTACAGAACCCGGTATAGAAGGAGAACCCAGTCAAAACAACATCAAAGATTCGAGTGAATCAAATGGCGCTGCCTGTGGGAAATCTCTGAGTATAAGAACGTTGAGATAACCAAGCTTTTAAATTATTTTGTTCTTATCTTTTCCCTACTATACTACCCCAAAAATAAATTTGATAATGAATACCCCCATAGAGAAAATCGGTCAACCTGGCCCATCGGAATCAGAAGTTAGCCCAACGCCCCACCCCAATGTGCAGGGAGTTTCTCTAGAAGGATGTACCTCCGTCCAGTGAGATGATGTCTTGCATACTCCAGATGCTTCAACAGCCGGTCCCATGGTCACTCTTACTATAGAATCACTTCAATCCCTTCTGACGGCGGTCGCTCAAGGTGGATCATCGCGTGAAAGGAGGGAGCATGAGGGGCTGCCACCAACGAAGAGGCGTCTGAAGTATGCAAACGAGGCAGAGGAAGATGCTCCTTTGGAGCGAGAGGCACTAAATGCACGAAATGCAGTTCTCACTGCGGCGGAACCACAGAGACCTGCTCAGGCAAGGAGAAGCCCGTTCACGACAAAAATATTGAATGACGAGCTCCCTGGTTCGTTTCAACCAATCACGTACGAATATTTGGGGACTACGGATCCCAACGAGCATATTTGCAGATTTAATAACACGTCGGACCTGCGTCATTTTTCGGATGGAGTAAAGTGTAGAGTATTTACCACAACTCTAGCGGGACCAGCCCAAGCATGGTTCAGTCAACTCCATCCCTCCTCGATAGGCAGTTTTGAGCATCTCGCTTCTGTTTTCCTCGACCATTTCGCGAGCTCGAAAAAACAGAAGAGGAGCACCTTGACTCTCTTCGCGGTCAAGCAGAGGGAGGGAGAATATATACGAAGTTTCATCAAGCGTTTTATAACAGCTACGTTGGAGGTACCTATAACTTCCGATGAAGTTTTGATCAACGCCCTAGCACAGGGATTGAGAGTAGGAGATTTCTTTACCTCTTTGTCCAAAAAACCCCTCATCTGGTTCAATGATCTGTTGAAAAAGGCAGAGCGATACATGTACACGGAGGAAGCGGAGCAGAGTAAAACAGGTGATGCTAAAGGTGATAGAAAGAAAGAAAGGCGAGAGGAAAAAGTCCAAAGACCCACTCCTCCAAAAGAGAGGGGCCTATAGAAAAGCGAGTAGGCCCCCGTTTCGAGAATTTTATGTCGCTTGTCGCACCACCCGCAGAGATCCTAATGGCCATCGAAAATCACCCCAAATTGAAATGGCCTCGCACTTAATCCGAGATTCCCGAAAAGAGCCCGGCCACGGGAAGTTTCTGCCGTTTCCATAACGACAAATGAATGTCAGCACCTAAGGGACGAGATAGAAATGCTAATTCGAGCCAAGAACCTACCCGAGTTCGTAAAGCCCGAACAGGCATCGGCGAATGCACCGGCCCCACATGTCCACCCCAATAGTAGTCGCCAAGAGAATGCTCGGGAAAAGCCGAATGAGAGGAAAGACCACCCCCCCAATAGGAGGTTTTATCCACATGATACATGGAGGACCTTCGGGAGGAGACTCAAACAGGGCCAGAAGGGCCCATTTGAGGCAGTTAAGGGAAACGGAAGAACTCTTTGGAGAAGCAGAAGCAACTGATATAATGAGCCACGCGAATCTACAACAACTCAATGAAATGGAATTACAACTCGCCGAGGTACAAAGGGTGTCGCATGTCCCTCCCATTATGTTCGGACGACTAGACGAGGAGGGGATACAACACCCTCATACAGATGCCCTAGTAATCACTGCTATGGTAGCTAATTTCGACATTGCTCGAATCCTAGTAGACACCGGGATCTTTGCGGATGTCATTTACTACAGCTGCTTCAAACAGATGAATATGAATTTTGAACTGAAGCATATGGAGACCAGCCTGATCGGGTTTTCGGGAGAGACGGTCAAAGCTATAGGAGAAGTTTGCCTCCCCATCTCGCTAGAGATGGAGCCCGTACGGGCTACCAGGTCAATAAATTCCTGGTCTTAGACGTCCCCTCTACTTACAATATGATATTCGGTCGGCCTTCCATGAATCTATTCCAAGCCGTGGTATCAACATACCATATGAAACTAAAATTTCCCGTTGGAGATCAGATCGGGGAAGTGCGAGGAGATTAGGAGACAACAAGAAGGTGTTATTATGATGCATTAAGAAGAACTGGTAGGATTGATAGCATCCACAATAGGCGAGCAGACACAATTGGAAGAGAAGAGCCTCGCCCCGGGGTCAACCCTGAGAAGGAGGAAGGCCATGTTCGAACCATTGAGGAGTTAATGACGGTGCAATTATGTGAGAGGGATGTTACTCGCACTACTTGAATTGGGAGAGACATGGATGCCACGATGGCAAAGCAACTTGTAGATTTCTTACGGCGCAACCAGGATGTGTTCGCCTTCTCGCCAGGTGACTTGGATGGAATTGATAGCCGTTTGATTGTTCACAGGTTAAACGTCAAGCCCGGGACCAAGCCAGTAAAACAAAAGAGGAGGCATTTTGGAGCTGAAAAGGATAGAATAATACACGAGGAAGTTCAAAAGTTTATGAGTGCTGGTCAAATTCGCGAGATAAGGTTCCTACTTGGTTGTGTATCGACTTTAGAGACCTAAACAAAGCATGTCCGAAAGATTATTACCCCCTGACGCGCATCGACCAGCTTGTAGATTCAACGGCAGGGTACGAGATGTTGAGCATCATGGATGCTTCCCAAGCCTACCATTAGATCCCTCTAGATCGAGAGGATCATGCTAAGGTGAGCTTTATCACATCGACAGCCACCTACTGCTAGACAATAATGCCCTTCGGCTTGAAGAATGCGGGCGCGACTTATCAGCGATTGGTGGACCGGATGTTTCGAACACAGCTAGGGAGAAACATGGAGATATATATGTGGATGACATGCTTGTAAAGAGTAAGGAAGCGAACACACACCTAGAGGATCCCCAAGAAACTTTTCACACCTTGCGGAAATACGGGATGAAACTCAACCCCAATAAATGTGCCTTTGGAGTTAGGACAGACAAGTTTCTCGGTTATATGGTGACTGAAAGAGGAGTGGAGGTGAACCCCGAGAAAGTACAGGTCGTTATAGATATGAGGGTTCCGAGAAACATTAAAGAAGTTCAAACGCTGGTAGGAAGGATCACCGCGCTGAGCAGGTTTATATCAAGATCCGGAGAAACCAGTTACCCTTTCTTCAAAATTCTGCGAAAAGGTTCCAAGTTCATATGGCCCGAGGAATCCGAGGTTGCTTTCGCCCAACTAATAACGCTTTTCGCTCGATTACCACTATTAACCAAACCAAATGCGGGAGAGAAGCTATACGTGTATTTATCCGTGGGCGAATATTCGGTGAGCTCAGTGCTCATCCGAGAGGAGGAGGAGGGGAGGCAAAGCCCAATATATTATGCGAACAGACTGTTGCGTAGACCCGAAGGTCGAAATACAGAAATCGAGAAAATCGATCTGTCGTTGGTAACCACTGCAAGGAAACTACGGCCCTACTTCCTCTCGCACACGATTATAGTCCGAACAAATCATCCTATGAAGACAGTTTTGGGAAAGATCGATGTGTCGGGAAGAATGGTGAGGTTGGCGTTCAAGTTAGGACAATTTGACATTGAATACGAGCCGCGGTTGGCAATTAAAGGGCAAGCTCTGGAAGATTTCCTACAAGAAACCACGAGGATCAATGAAGAGGCAGAATAGAAACTATTCGTGGATGGCGCATCCAATTCAATGGGGAGTGGAGCGGGAGTGGTACTGCTAAAAGAGGTCTAGGACGAGGGAGCATAATACGCAATTAAGTTACCCTTCCGAGCCTCCAATAACGAGGCAAAAATACATGGTATGAATAGCAGCATTAGAAGGCGCTAGAAAAGTGAGCATCTTCTCGGATTCCCAGCTAGTGGTCCAGCAGATAAAACGCGAGTTCGAAATTAAAACCGGCAGGATGCATGGCTATTGCGAAAAAGCGCGATCCCTGATGAAGGAATTTGAGAAAATAGACCTGACCCAAATTCCAAGAGAGGAGAACATAAGGGCGGATTTTCTCGCAAAAATAGAAAGCATGGCTATGAGCTGCGAATCGCGAAAAGTGCAAATAATCATGGGGGAGCTATCCATAAGTGGTGGACATCAAATCTTGGGGATGATGGAGATCCAAAACTGGCGCACGGAAATAAAGAATTGTCTGCTGGGTAAAAACCAAGAAAGTTCGCGAGAAAGAGCAAGGCTGAGTCAGCGAGCAAGACATTTTTGTCTCGATGGTGACATACTGTACAAAAGAGGCTATACGAGACCACATCGACGGTGTCTTAGCAAGCAAAATGGCCAATATGTTTTGCGAGAGATCCACGAGGGATGATGCGGTGATCATGCAGGTGGGAGGGCCCTAATTGTGCGTGTGTTGAGGAGCGAGTACTTCTGGTCGACCATAAGGAAGGATGCGATACAGTTTGTCAAGAAATGCGACAAATGCCAAAAGCATGGACCATTAATACACGTCCCAGGCGAGGACATGACGATTATCATATCACCTCACCCATTCGCACAATGGGGGATAGATATCGTGGGACCCCTACCACTCGCTAGCTGACATAGAAAGTTCTTAATAGTCGCAGTAGATTATTTTAGCAAATCAGTAGAGGCAGTGGCAATTAGGGTTGTTCATGGGTCGGTTTTACCCGACAACCGACCCATTATCTTCCCGACTATTCAGGCCGATAATTGCCCAACAACCGACTCGTTTTGGTCGGGCCGATAATTTTAACCGACCCATGCATGGTTGGGTCGGGTATAGTTTCTAATTTGTTGAAAAGTCGGTTGGCCGATATTACCCGACCAACCGACTTTTTTTTTTTTTTATAATTGTTTTTATATTATTCTTTTTGTTTTTACTGATTATTAATTTCAATATTTAATTTTTGACCTTTCGGTGAAATGAATAAAAATACACAACGGAAAAAACTCTATTCTTTTTTTTCCCCTTGTCTTCGACTATTCTCTCTATGAACCATAGTTGCCGATGTATCTCTCATCTCTCTCTATGAGCCCATCGTCGCCGACGCGCCATTGTTTCCTCCAAAGATTTACCTCTAGCCCTCTCTAGTTTTTTTCTAAACTCTAAGGTATGAATTTTTGTGTTTCTCAAATTAAAATAAAAAATTTCAGAATTTTGTATTGTGAAAGTGTGAATGGCTGAAAGTGATTCATTTTCGTATTTTATATTATTTTTGGAATTTTAATTTGTAATATGTGATATTGTTGAAATTTTATTTTGGGCATGAAATCTTGGAATGTCTGCATTTTGAAAGAGGAATATAATTTTTTTTAATTAATGTGGCCGATATTGGCCGATAACTTCAACCGACCCGTTAAGGCAACCGACAAAGTCGGTTGCCAACCATTACCCGACTCACAATAGTCGGACCGGTAATGGTTTTACATATTTGTAAGAGTCGGTTGGTCGGGTCGGGCCGATAATCGGCCGATAATCAACCGACCCGACCCATGAACAACCCTAGTGGCAATGGCGAAAATAACGGACTCAAAAATCATGAAGTTCGTGTGGCAGAATATCAATTGTCGCTATGGATTGCCAAAAAACCTCATCTCGGACAATGGGGCACAGTTCAACTCAAAAAGAATACAAGATTGGTGCGAGGGTTTAGGAGTAAAGCAACGGTTCGCGGCCGTGGCACACCCGCAAGCGAATGACCAAGTTGAAGTAAGTAACTACATACTACTCGAAGGAATAAAAAAAACGATTAGAAAAAAAATACAAAAGGCAACTGGGTATAGGAACTAAACGCGATCCTATGGGCGTATCGAACGACACCAAAGATATCAACAGTAGAAAGCCCTTTCTCGCTGGTTTACGGATCTGAAGCAGTAGCTCCAGTCGAGGTAGAAATGCCCTCGAACAGGATTATGAATTTCCAACAAACGGCCAACAACGAGCGCTTGCGAGAAATCCTGGATCTAGTAATTGAGAGACGAGAAGAAGCCAGGCTCAGGATGGAGGCAAATAAAGCAAGAGTCAATGCCGCATACGATAAAAGAGTGAAGGCAAGGGTGTTCCAAGTAGGAGACTTGGTCCTCAGACAAGCGGACACATTAAAACAAGTGGGAAAGCTAATGGAAAAATGGGAAGGGCAATACAAAGTGGAAAAGGTTCTTACAGGTGGAGCGTATATGTTGAGCGACATGTCAGGGAAGCGTGTGGCACGTGCTTGGAATATCTGTCATCTGAAAAAGTATTTTGTGTGATATATTAGGACGCGAAAAGACACACCTCGCGCTTAGGATTTCTATATATTTTTTGTAAATAGTTAAGGCCGATATTGCCATTCACCTCGAATGCGAAAGGTGGACAACTTTCCTCGTAACAACGCAATACAAAATGAAGGCCTCTTCTTTGACATACTTTAGCATAGATTTAGATAACAAAAACAAAATTATTACAAGGGCACGAGCTCGAGAAAGATCCTCGATAAAATTCGAGGATCGCACAGAAAATGAAACAAGAGCACGAGCTCGAGAAAAGATCATTGACAGAACTCGAGGATCACACGAAAAATAAAACAGAGCACGAGCTCGAGAAAAGATCATCGACAGAACTCGAGGATCACACGAAAAATGAAATAAGAGCACACGAAAGGAATAAAAATGCGAGCTCGCGAAAAGATCCTTAAAAAAAAATCAATCAAGGATCACACGATAGAAAGGAGAGCGCAAGTTCAAGAACAAATCCTCTATTAAATGGGAGGTTCATATGAAACATGAAAAAGCACGCGATAATTCAAAAGTACTTCAATAAAATTAGAGGTTGAACTAGAGAGTGAACTCGACAAATAAATTCCACTAAACACAATATTAAAGGAAAATACGAGAAAATAGTAGTAAATAATGATAAATAACGAAGATAGAGATTAAAGTTATAAAGAGTACAATTACATGAATAAGTTCGAATGTTTGGAATATGAATAACAATCATAAAAAAACCACAGAAAATTATAGGACAGAAGCATCGTCCGCGGGAGCAGTAGGAGTCAAATTATCAGAAGCATGCACTCGAGGGTTTGAGGCTGCGGGAGCAGGTGTCGAGGAGAACGGCAAGTCAGATGAGGTAAAAGGATGGACATAATCCATAAGTGCCACATTAGAGGGAACTTGGGAGGCATAACGATTCAACAAGGCGAGCATACTCTCTAAAACCAGGGACCACCAGTCATGATCAATAAGTTCTGAGGGATTACCCTCCCATCCTGGGATTTCGTCGCCGAGCTGATAAAGCAGATAACCGATTTTCTCATAAGGATCGGGGTAACCATTTTTTTCCGCGTACAGTCGAATCCCGCGCTCGAAATAGCCAACTCCTATGGATGCAACCTTGGAAGCAAAATGCATCGACAAAGGATAATTGTTGATCAAAGCCTCGGGATAATTCAACAAAAAATGTTGCCCGCTGGGCGAGCAGAGCACCTCGTAAAGCCCCTTGGCCTCTCGTGTGCACAGCACGTATGCACTCTACCTCCATGTTTTTCTTCGTTTATCGGACCACGACTATCGTTTGTTCTTTTTCTGCCTCCAACCTCCTAACTTTGCTCTCGAGGGAGGATTTCATCTCCCTATACTTCTGAGCCTCAAGTTGAATCTTCTCTTTTGAGGCCTCCATAGCTTGTTTTAACTAACGAGCATAATCTTGTAATTGGGCCACCTCTACCGCCTTCTCGCTAACCTCCCGCCTCAGATGGGTAACCTCGTTTTGGCGAGAAGGATCTTCAGCACCAAAACCATGGGCCAGAAGTACATTCACCTGAGCAATGAAATAGAAACTTGAGAAAACAAGGATAACCCCAAAAAAAAAAGACATGAAAACTACATGAGATGTATAAAAAAACAGGCCCGCGTGCTTTTGCTCATGAGATAAACGCTCGAGAGCCTGAGCGTCTTCGGTACACTTCAGGTGATCGAAATGAAGGAACAAGTCCTCCAGAGGAATGTCAGAAAGATAGGAGGATAAAAAGCCACCCTCGCGAATACGAGAACGCTTCGAAGCAAGAGAAGTCCCCTCGTTCTCCGCAAAAAACACTTGCTTAGAGCCGCCCAAGCCCGATGGAGTTTTTTCGGCCGAGGCTGAAAGATCGGGTACACCCTAAAGAGCAGTATTCTCGTTGCCCAACTCGATCACCGGCTCTCACAAAGCGGCCATCGGAGGGACTGAGGATAGGGATCCCGGAGCAGCGCTAGTTACAGCCTTGTTCGGGGAAGGTTGGCGAGCGGTGGAAGGTGCATGGCTAATGGATTCTAAAACTTGGCGAGCAGAGGCTTGCGCACGCTGTTTGGCGTGGGCTGCCTTCATGGCCTCTCGCATCATCTCACCTGAGCAAAAGAATAATCAATAATAAATAAACAATTATAATAATAATAAATAGAAGATAAACGAAAAGCTATATCGAGAAAACAAACGCGTGGGGAGTTAAAATACGAAGTGGACGGGGATCAGAGCAAGACATGGCCCACAGGCCCGATCGAGTAAAGAGAGGAGTGCCGATCAATTTCTCAACATGCGATCGCTCGGGAGGGGCGTGTGCCGATAAAAGAGCGTGAAGATGCTTACATCCCTCGGACACCACCTCGGGTGTCAAGGAATCTAGCAGAAAGGAGGTGAGGAAAACCTGAGGAAAATGTGGTCGGACAAAGAAAAATCTCTGAGGCCAATTCTAGACTTTATTTGACAATCCACTGAAGAGGCCCAGTTTGGGTCGAGAGGTCAAGTGGAAGAAACCTGACGGGGAATGATTGATAACAAAGGCAGAATGAAATAAATCACCGGTGGGGTTAAGGCCTGCTTTGAGACAAATCATAAAAAATGTGGACATAAACTTGATAGAGTTGGGGAGAAATTGGTTAAGGGGGACTTTATATTTATCTGGCACCTCGAGAGAGAAGGGGTGAATGGGTAGGGATAGGCCCGGGAGAAATTGGCCTAGATACCAAGTAGTGAAACCGAGAGGGGGATGTAGGGAGTCTTGGAAGGAACCTGGTAGGGCTATATCATACAACACATCTAGACCCTGTCGCAGAAGCAGATTGGCTATATCATCTGCAGTCAAAATTGACTTGACGGGAGTGGAGGGAATGTGTAGCGTGGGTTCTCTCGATTTGGGTCCGCGCAAGATCCAGCGACCTTTAAGCAAGGGAGCAGCGAGAGCCCCTTCAACCTCTTCGGTCTTTCGAGAATGAGCCTTACCCCGGACCTTCGAAGTCACGGTTTTCTTGCTTTTCTTCAGCACGGCGGCGCATGGTAAGACAACCGCAGGGGGCGGGGGAAGGCTCTCCTCAGAAGAGGAAGAGGAAGAAGCCATATGTATTTGGATAAAAAAATGAACAATAAAGGAGCCAAAGAAAGGAGTAAAAGTACCTGGAAGAAGGGGGAAAGCTTGGAGAATCGCCAGAAAAGGGGTAACGTACGCCGCACAAGGGCAGAGAGAAGAAAGAAATAGCAGGAGGAACAAAGGAGGAAAAAAGTGAGAAGAGGAAAGAGAGGGTTTTTAAAATGAGAGAGGGGTAGACGAAAAGACGGCTGTACAGGTACCCATGTCAGCCCACGCATCGCATTTAATACGAAAAGACAGATGCCTAATCGACGGAGGATCTGCGGCTTGGGGAAGTGCAATCGACCCCTCTATAAATATATATATATATATATATATATATATATATATATATATATATATATATAATATAATAATAAAACATATAATATTTAAAAAGGGTCCTTGCTCCGAGATTTCATAGGCATACTCGCAGAAAACTGTAGCTTGTTTCCCGCGAGTGGGGGACTAGTTGATTCGGTAAAAACTAATCTCTTGGCCCGTTAAGGAGGATGGCCCAACAAGGGCCCAACAAGGAGACTCCCATAAGAAGGTCAGCCTGGTTAAAATAAGCCCAACTGAAATGCGAGAAGAGGAGAGGTTCTCGCTAACAGGGAGAAAAGAGTGACTTCTCGCAAGTGAGAGGTTTGACATAGCCGTCCTCACATTTAATGCCCGTCTCCTCATGTGTCAGAGATGTCAGGGAATGTTCAGCTTTGGGCATGTGTAGCCCACAACACTATTTCTCGAAGAGACAAGTTAAGCCCAATTGAATCTTCATTTGGGGTCAAGAATAATCTGATTAAACAGAATAAACTTGAGTAAAGTCCGGATTCGAATCCGAATTTTTTCTATAAATAGCCTAAGGCTAGGTAAACAAAGGTACGCACGCATATACAATCCTAAAACAGCTTATCAACCAGCGAGAGTATCTTATAGGAAATAGACTTACTGACTTGGCCGTCGGAGTGCTAACTCCGGCATAAGCCCGGTTTTTCTTTTTCTGGTCTTATTCTATAGAACCTGGTATAGAAGGAGAACCCGGTCAAAACAATATCAAAGATTCGACTGAATCAATAGTGTTAACCCGATTACAAAAAACAATTTATATTTATATATATATGTTTATGCTGCTAAATTCTTAATTATAGTTCGTTGATATTCGAAATTATTGCTGAGTCTAAAAAGGCTCACACACATTTGTTTATTATGCAGATAATCAAGGTAGTTTCGACGAGTTGGGTTGATTCTTTGTTGACAAGGGACTCTGGTCAGATTACTCATATGGAAAAACTTTCGATTTTTTTGATGTTGGTTATGTGGTTTTATCTATGTTTACTTCTTTCTAGGATTTTGGACACCGTGCTTACTATTTTCTATATGATCCTTCCTTCGGAGGATGATGATTAGACTAGACTACGTATAAATCGTGTCTCTCTTTTGTTATATACATAGTAGTGTCCGATATTCTATAATTCTAATGGTAAAGGGTATGTCGTAAGTCATAAAGACCATTTTTCCTTATGTAATTAATATATATATATATATATATATATATATATATATATATATATATATATATATATATATATATATATATATATATATATATATATATGTTAAATTCCTGGTTTTATTTCGGTTTGAGTTACTAATTTTGTTTAATTGCCAAAGATAGAGAATTCTGTCAAACTTTGAAGAATTTAAGTGTAAAATCGCAAAGAAAATAACAAATTTCTTTTGGAATGGCTTTAGAAATAAAATAGTTTTTTTTTTTTGACAGATAGAAATAAAATAGTTTTGAACTTCTCAAATTTAAAATAAAATAGTTAATATACTTATACTAATTATATAACTACCCCATTTCTCAAGAGGACATTTTGCAGAGGGGTACTTTGATTTTTTTTTTTAATTGAGTACCAAATGAATTTTGTCAGACTTTTGCTGAGCAAATTCACATCTGAATATCTTCTTTGAATTATATTAAATTATCATGGCATCAATAGAGATATTACACATGTAATCACATTTTTTTTCCAGCAAACATACTTCAACCTCTTCATTATTTATTGAGATGGCGATTATATGCAGGGTATGATACAAGCATAAGTTGACTAGGTTAAATTTTATTTTTATACAGGTTAAAAAGCATGTGAAGTATAAATCACACATTAATCGACTACCAACAATTTTAAAACTGTAAAGGGGCTTTATACCGACATCAAGTTTCTGTATATCTTCTTGAGCTTTCTTCTTATAACTCTCGCCTGCACAAAAACAGAAAAATATTTCATGCACAACAAAATTAAGTAAAATAGTAGAATAAAATGTAGAAGACTAATCACTTACGGCTTGGTTTTAATTTAGTTGGCATTTTCTCTTTCATCGACTGTTGTGCGTTCTGATGCGATCTCTCGAGTATCATAAATATTTCCTACGAAACGTAAGATCTATTCTTTAATATTTTTCTCTTCATTATAAAACCCTAGCACAAGACGACTATTTAAATATAAGAAAACCCTAGAATCCTAATCTAACTAGGAAAGATAATTACCTAAACTAATAAAATATAATATCTAACCTAACCTCTAACTCACGGCTATGTATATAATAAACCTAACTATTCTAATTAATTAATAATTAAATAATGACTAACTAATAATTAACGATATATTAAATAATAATATATCGTATCAAACCACCCCTCTTGAAATGAACCTTGTCCTCAAGGTTCCAATAATTGCAGCTCTCTCTTTTGCGCTTCCACCTGTGTTTGACTACATCGAATTGCGTCCCGAGTGAATCCGAAAAACATGACGAACGATCAAGATTTTTACCACATTGTTTAGGTTGATCGAACGAACTCCTCAAGGCTTTTGGAAAAATTCTCAATATTTTTCCCGATAAATAAGCCTCTTCAATTACCTTTTCAGATTCCGGTTCATTCACAATCACCAATTCTTGTTCGTCTTTTTTCCTTTCAACAACATGGAAATCTCCCAATATCCATTGTAGTTCTTCATTCTCATCTGTGGTTAATTCCTCATCTTCGTCCCAAATTATCTCCGTTAACTCCGATTCTTCTTCTTTCGGCTCTTCGTCCCACTTTATATCAGTTGAATCTGATTCTTCTTCTTCCGGCGAACTCACAAAAAATTGGGGTTCTTTGAAAAAATCACCGTCGTCCTCTTCCTCTTCCTTTTGCGGTAGGCTTGGCATTGGCGGCGGCGGTGGATCTTCGAAAAAGTCATCATCATCCTCGTCCTCTTCCTCCGGCGATAGGCTCGGCGGCGGCGGTAGTGGTGTTGTTGGTCGGCGGTGGCGGTCTCTTCGGCTTTTGTGATGGCGTTGACGTCGTCCTTGACTTTGTTCGAGCAATTTCTGAAAATTAATCCGTAATTTCTCTACGGATTTCTCCAATCGCTCTAACCGTCTTGTTTCTGACATCGTGATTTTCACAAAGTTTTGATGTGATCTCAACTTTGCTCCAGCGTAGCTTTGATGTAATCGCTGCCTTGCTAACGAAGCGTTGGTGTTAATCGCAACTTCGCTCTGATACCAATTGATGCGATCTCTCGAGTATCATAAATATTTCCTACGAAACGTAAGATCTATTCTTTAATATTTTTCTCTTCATAATAAAACCCTAGCACAAGACGACTATTTAAATATAAGAAAACCCTAGAATCCTAATCTAACTAGGAAAGATAATTACCTAAACTAATAAAATATAATATCTAACCTAACCTCTAACTCACGGCTATGTATATAATAAACCTAACTATTCTAATTAATTAATAATTAAATAATGACTAACTAATAATTAACGATATATTAAATAATAATATATCGTATCACGTTCGTGTAGCGGCAGAAGGGAAATTAGCGTCGTAAAGTACCGGAACCCTAATTAGTCCGGTACGCAATTTTCGAAGTCGGCCGTGGCATTCTCATTGATATTTTTCGAAGCCGGAACCTTAATAAACTACAAATACGTCGTTCGCAGTAAATGATGTTGGGAGAAGACGATTCCGGTGAAATAAGACTATAGCGGAAGGATGAAAAGCCTGCGACAGGGCTGTTTTTGGGAGAATTTGGGGGGTTACAGAATGAAAGTTTTTGGCAGTCGATTTGGGGAGGAAATAACGAGCAAAATTTCAGATTTTGTGTTTTTGGGAGAGCGCGTGATCGTAATATTGAGGGCGCAGGGGCATAATTGAAAAAGACGCTGACTGAAATTAGGAGTGAGTTTTTCTCCAATGGGGCAAAATAGCTTAGGCCTCTCCCCATTAAAAGAAGTTATATCAAAGAACCCCTAAATTAAAGAACAACAGAGTCATGAATAGCAACAAGTGTCAAGTAACTTATATATTTCAATATTAAACTAACATAGATCTTACTGTATTACATAATTCGTTACTCTAATACAAATACGTATACACATATAATATTATTTTGGCGAAATGCAATATGAATAGGGACAACAACTAACGCGAGACGTGCGACGCACATCCATCTATCTAGTAGACCTAAAAAGTCTTAATCGCTTTATATATATATATATATATATGCGTGTGTGTTTGGCTGGGGGTATTAGTTATTAAATGCATTTGATCCTCAACAGAATGTTTCGAACAATAATATCGGAAATATGTTGGTTAGCCGCTTCTGTTAGATGTAAGCCATCCCAATGTATGTATCGATTTGGATTAGGGCAAACCGGCACTCCTGCATTTCCACAAAATTCTGGACCGAGAGTGTCAATTAACTCATCATTGTAATTTCTACTTCCACAACAAACGTCCAACACACTTCTTGGATCAAACCCTATAATTAACAAAAACAACCACACAACAGAATTAGTATATATATATATATATATGTATATATAGTAGTGGATGATGAAGAACTGACCAAGAAGAGGTGCGTGACGGAGAAGTGATAGAAAAGCATTGTAGTAGTCTGCATAAATTATGACAGCATGTGGAAACTCTCTTCGAAGAGAATCAAGACCGACTTTTAGGTCATTGTTCTGAAACGTGACGAGATTGTTCAAACTTATTACACACCCAAATTCATCGTACTTCACCGCAGATTTGTTGCTACCAAAAACGCTAATGCCAAAAGGTAAGCATCCAAGTGGAAAATTTCCAGGAACCACGATTTGTAACGCACCATCCAAGATTATTTCCTGACTTAATCATCAATTGGACAAAAAAAAGAGGAGGAAATCATTATACAGTCGATCAATCATCAATCATTTTCATAATTCAATTGCATTATATATATATATATATATATATATATATATATATATATATATATATATATACTCTTGTGGTGTTAATGATGGCTTGATTAATAAAAGGCACATATGTCTGAATCTCTTGAAGAGATTTTCTTTGGGCCAGTGGATAGATAATGTCATTGGCTCCAATTTCACCAACAAAAATCAGAGCACTTCTGAGCTTATAAGAACAATCTGGTGATAAAAAAAAAATTTAATAATAAAGTAAAATAAATAAAATAAAAAAAGAGAACAAAATGTCATTGTCTAGACCTAATTAATTTGCAC
>NW_012194660.1:1470082-1552607 GCF_000504015.1 Erythranthe guttata
ATATATATATATATATATATATATATATATATATATATATATATATATATATATATATATATATATATATATATCTATATATATATATATATATATATATATATATATATATATATATATATATATATATATATATATATATATATATATATATATATATATATATATATATATATATATATATATATATATATATATATATTTATTTTTTTTCACTTATTCTCACTCTATCTCTATCTCTATCTATCTATATATATATATATATATATATATATATATATATATATATATATATATATATATATATATATATATATATATATATATATATATATATATATATATATATATATATATATATATATATATATATATATATATATATATATATATATATATATATATATATAAATACCTGCGGGCGTCGAACAAATTGAGGTGAGGTGTGTTCTAAACCAAGTTAACTGAGCGTCGAGGGAAGGAACATTAGTCGGAACAATAATGCCCCTCGAAGTGAAGAAAGACGAGTTTAGCGCTGTACTTGCAGCAACTGCAAAGTTGACACCATTTTTGAAAGAAGCATTCTTGTCTAGATATGGGTTCAACAATGGAATCCCAAGAGCCATAGCTGCAAATCGTTACCAATTTATTTAGTAGTCACTATATATTTTAATGGAGAAATGATGAATAAAATTTATATTAATGCATATAGACATAGTTACAAATTCTTATTATTTATGTTTCGATTCAACGATTTACTATGTAGTTTTTTTTCAAGTGTTATTACTATTATAAGGGTAAATTCCACTTTCCACCCTTATACTTTGTTTTGGTATCACTTTATTCTCTTCTACTCTCAATTGCATCGATTTGCCCTCTTGCACTTGAAAAAATATCTCAATGAATTGTCAGAAATTTGACATTAACACCGTTTGGTCTAAGCTCTGAAATTACAAAAAAAAAAAACGCAACCCCTACCAGTTTAAATAATTATTAAAAAAACAAAAAGAATAAAAAGAATAAAGGGGTAAATTGATACCGAACCAAAGTACAAGGGAGGAAAGTGGAATTTACCCCTTATTATAACATTAAATATCTAAAATTCAAAATGTGACTCATTCATGCATAACTTTGTCACACGACATCCAGTCTAGCGGATTAAGTTGGATTAGAAAGCTAACCCAAAGAACTACAGTTTTCGTGTTTCAAATTTTGCCAAAATCAAAATAGAAATATATCAAAATCAGGTTTGAAGTCAAAACGACATTAGTAAAATTGAAACGACATTTAACATTTCAGTATATATATATATATATATATATATATATATATATATATATATATATATATATATATATATATATATATATATATACACCCCCTCTTACCTGTGAAATCTATGCCGAGCCCCGCCATCAGACCAACGGCCAGTTGGGGTACCGGGAAAAGTTTCACCGTAAGGCAGAGTAGCGGCGGGAATAGTGGGACCCGCAGGGAGAATTCGATTTAAATTCCCCGTGTCTGAGAATGAATCTCCAAACTGGTACAGAGATTGAAAAGGGCGGCATATAATACTATGTATAATTGCACCTTGAATTGAAATTATGGGGAAGCTTATTACTACTAAACAAACGAGTAAAACAGAACCACCATATCCATAATTAACTTTGCCTAACATGATTATTATTTAACGATGCTTTTGAAGTAAACTTCAAGTATTTATGCAAGCATTTTGTGCCTATGAAATAAATTTCTCAAGTCTCCCAAGAATCTTTAATGAAACCGGAAAAAAATTGCACACACACATATATATATATATATATATATTACTGCTGACTATTCAATTTAATAATTTAGGTAGTGCTACCTAACATGCAATATTGACTTGGAGCATCTCCCACTCGGGCTTTTGAGATCCTACACCGGGTAAAATACACCGGGTAGATCTTTATCATTCATATACACACAAACACACACACCCATATTGGTATGTGTAGATCAACGGTTAAAAATCACCCAGTGTAACCTTCACCGGGTGTAGGATAGAAATAACCCTCCCACTCATCACTGAATCATATTTTTGTCACCTAATTTTGGTAATAAATTACAATTACTTTTAAAATTATAGAGATTTGGTTTAATATTCCACGCTGTATCACCATAGTGATATGATTTAATCTATCACCGAAAACTAAAGTAATGATTTACAATAGAGTTCGTCACACATAGTTAGCCTAGTATGTTTTACAAATTTTTTATATTGTCGGTTGCGCGGCGAGGGGATTTTTCAATGCATTTCGAATGATCGCGTATTTTACTGTCCATAAAAAAATATTTCTTTTACTGCTTTGTCATTCCTGATTATTGTGGTCGACGATTATTGATGTTTTTTTTTTGAAATACATGCGGCATATATAAATATTATTCGTAAGAGCATTCTTAGTAGTTTCCCTTAAAATCAATGTTCAAACAGTGGGGTCCACATGCTACATCGTCAATTTGTTTACTTCCTAAAGATTGGACCCACTTTGACCACTCTCTAGAAAAGAAAAAAAAAAAATGCCTTCTAGAGGTACATGTTAATGTTCTTTAAAAATTGGTCCATATATATAAAACTATAATAAAATATCATTAGCTAAATATAATATTTTTAGAATTTTTTTGGTATTATTTAGCTATACAACTTATATTATAAAATTATTTATCAGTTTAAATTTAAAATTTAATATCATCTCAAATATTTATAATATTTTTGTCGTACGTTGCTCCCAACTTTGCAAGGGAGCACCTTGGGGGCGTAATCCTATTTTGCACCCTTAAAATATATTGTTTTGACATTTTAAAGTAAACGAAACAAATTAATAGTACTTTGAACCCTTGAAACACAATAACTCATGCATAATGTACTCGAAAGAATGCTAAATGTCAAATCAATTTGTTTATATTCATCAATCATTTCGAAACTACAATGTGAAAAAACAAAAATACATCTCATCTACATATTTAAAAAAAAAAACATTTTACGAAAAATAAAAAAGAAAAAAAAAATCTCTTCAGCTATTTGGTTATCAAATTATTTGACCAATATATTTTCTTCCACGGATTTTTATTTAATATTTCCACTAATTACAATAAGACATCCATCAATCGAATAATCTAGTAACAAAAGTTTAGTTTTTAGCAGTGTTCTAAATAGCGGTCGTGGCGGTCGATATATCGGCTGCCATATCGGTATCGGTTATAAACCTTTACGATTTTGTTGAAGCGGTTTGGAATATCGGTTTTTTACGGCGAGGCGGTTTGCGGCGGTTTTTTGGCGGGTCAAACCGATATATCGGTCAACAAATCGGTTTTTTTTTTTTTTTTTTTTTTTTATAATTAAAATTAAAATGAAAATATGTTTTGATTTTTTGTTTTTCTCCAATTCTTTCAACTTCCAAAACCAAATCAAGTACAACTCCGCAATTTATGCTTTGTTGTGTTTATATTAATTGTTGATGCGAAAGACTTGCGTAGTATTTGTATTTCGTAAGAATCTTTTATTATATTATGATCTTATTATTTTTTTAAATTTTTATTATTTATTGAGTAATTAGAATTATATAATAACATGTGAATGATAGGATAGAATTATGTTTAAATATTCTTTTATATATATTTTAAGTATTTACAAATAATATTTAGAAATATATTACACTATATTTAAGAACCGATATATTTCCGATTTATCTCCGATAAATCACCGCCGCGCCGATTTATCGTGTGGCGGTCCATAACCGCCACGTACCCGATAACCGCCTTTTAGAACCTTGGTTTTTAGTAAGAAAATATAGTTTTGCAGTAATTCATTGTGATTATTTTTTTTTTCGCATTTTGTACTCTCGAACTTTATTGGAGGTAAATTAAAATAACAATTTAATTTATTATTGTGCATCCTGGAAATAAAAAAACCAATAAAAATAAAATTACCCTCATTAAGTTTTTTAAATATCAATTTATAACATATTGTGAAAGATTTATAGTATTTTAAAGGTGCAAAGTACTATTAATTGTTTTTAATGATCCAAAGTGTCAAAATATTATATTTCAAGAGTCCAAAGTACGAGGTACGAATCCAACTATTTAAGCAGTTTTGGAGAGGAGAATTTAATCCACTAAACCAACCCATCACCCTAAATTGTAGGGTAACCACTAATGGAACAAGTCACAAATGTTAAAATGAGTTACTAAATATTTTTTTGCTTGTTGATATATTGTTTTGATATTTTTACAATATACACTGATTATTAACTAAAAAATGATTATATGTTTAATTGTCACGTGTATAATTGAATATTTGGGTGATTGGAATTGCAACTTTCATTTGATTCTTCTTTGATGCCTTTTATTGAAGGATGATTGTTGAGTTACAAAATAATAGTTTTATTATTATTTTATATTCTATTTAATTCTTTTATTGAAGTTGCTCGAAGGAAAGTTATGTGTAGCATACTCCCCATATTGCATGCAATTAAATTTAAACAAGTAGCAATATATTTGTCTATATAATGCAAATTATGCCGTGTAAAGAGTGGTCTAGTGGATAGAGTATAAGAGTGTTGTGTTGTTTGCTTCATGTTTGAATCATGTTGTCAGTGTTCTTCAAGTCGAATTTGTCACACGTGGTTAGCCCAATGTAATTTACATCTTTCACTTGATTTGTGAGTTATTACACAAGAGTATAAATTTACCTTGTGTTACATAGTCAATTTCAGTTCCTTCCTTATCAGGGCTGGCCCATAGATTTTCGGGGCCCTAAACAAATTTTTAAAAAAATGAACCTTTTCTAATCCAATATTGTTCAACATTTTTTCGGTCATCCTGAGTAATATATCTCAACTATTATAATATGTGAATTTAAAAAAACTTTCAATAATCGATCTGTGATTGAAAATCAGTTAATTTACTTTAAATTTCAACCTTGGCGGATGGACAAATTTTCTTGTTGGTAGTTGTTAATAAAATAAAGACTTGAAAAATTCAAAGGTACAAATTCACACTAAGTAATATATAAGTCTCTTCAAAAAAAACTATATAAAATATATATATATATATATATATATATATATATATATATATATATATATATATATATATATATAAGTGTTTAACGTATTAGTGTAATCATCTTAGTTGAGTTATATTTCAAAATTCGACACTTATTTTTATTATATGTCAGAAAAATGAGCCCCCAAATTTATGATTATTTCAAAACTCAACGACACCGTTGTCATTACAAATGAATATAATTTTTTTGGTACATAAAAAATATGTTTTTACTTTGAATTTTATTATATATATATATATATATATATATATATATATATATATATATATATATATATTATTTTTCAAAATTTGGGGCCCTTTGGAAATGGGGGCCAAGAGCAATTGCTTCCCCAGCCTACCATAAGGGCCGGCCATCTAGTCTCTATAAACTTCAAAGTCAAATCCAGAAAATTGAATTTTAGATATAAAGTAGTGAGCTATATTATATTCTATGTGTGTGTATATGTTAGCCTGGGTTTCGCAGCAATTGTCTACGTGGTGGAGGCCCGGGTATGGGCGGCCCACAATCGAATGCCGTGGGCGCTTGTGTGTGTTGAATGCACTATAAGGCTATGGTTTGCACATTTCCTAACACCAATTGGTTTTAGGACAACTGGTAGCGCCTGAGGTCCTACAAGTGGTATCAGAGTCAAGTGATATTATTAGCAATTAAAACACTTACCATTTTATTCAAATATAATTCAAATCAATTTTTGCATTTTGGTACCCAAATGAATTTACAGGTGGTTCCCATTTTATATGGACAAGAAAAAGGTTTATGCCCAATTTTACCACAATAATTGTAAGTATTATATGATAAAGATGATGCATTCGATAACTTGCTCAATTCCTTATAATGCGAGTGAAAACCAATTCCAACTTTATCTAATGACACATTTTGCAAGCCAAGTAATTTATCGAGATTTTCTTTGCCCTTAGTGAATTTTTCAAGGCATTTATTCAAATCAATAACCTCGTTTACTAGCACAAAATTCTTTATGGATAAAGAAGATTTTTCTTTGTCGCAAATAGGTAGCTTTTCAATATAAGAATTTAATTTAGCTTCTATTTTTTCTTTTTCATTATTGACAATAATAATTTTTCTTTTCAAGATATCATTCTTAGAAGCTAATTTTTCCAAACACTACTAGAAAAACCATCTATCGGAACGCCGTAAACCGTCACCAAAAGAGGCTATCGTGACGCTTTTGCTATTGTGACGCCTAGATAAAGCGTCACATAGGTGGCCGTGGTAATAGGTTATTGTGACGCTTTGGTGACGTCACAAAAACATTTCTTTAAAGACGCCCTCGCTCGTCTCCAAAAGGGACTTTTGTGACGCCTAGTGGTGTCACATTAATTCTTTCCAACAACTTTAACAGCCTATATATGTGACAGTTTAAACCGTCGCAACAGACATTCTTGTGACAAATAAAAACGTCACAAATGCGTGGATAAATGCTATCAGACTATTTTGGTTCTTCACTTGCCTACTATACCAGGACAATCAATTATCCGTAAAGCAATTCAATAAAAAACCATTATCTATTATGAAAGAATATTAATGACTGAATATAGCTGAATAACAATTTTATTTGTTGATTTGCCTAAAACACATCGACAGTAGAGTACAGAATAGCATCTTTACTCTATTCACACCTCAAAACATTTTAGAGGTCAAAAATCAACAGCATTCTAAATATTACAAAGTAACCCGGATCATCAATGTTATGCAAGAATAGCATGCATCAGACCTTGGAAGCTCAATCTTGACAATTCAAATCTCTTGCCATCAAAATCCTTCTTTTGTGATGACCTATTAAAAGAATAAAATAAATCAAGGAAAAATGAATAGTCATATTATAAATAAGTTCTTGGGAGATAATTGAACATCGATTATAATTATAAGAGAAGATAAACTTCAATTCATACCATTAATTCAACAACAAGTTGCATTTCTGCATTCTCTTGTTGAACAAAGTTTGCTTTATCATCAAAATGAGTGAAGTTTCCCTGAAACAAGAAATCACGTCTTTCCCACATTAAAAGAGAACCTTCCGATTCACCTCTTTGATTTCGTCTATTAAAAGTTGTTCCTGTATAAACAGATAAAAATGCAAACACGGAAAATACATTAACCTTAAGTACTCACGGAAAGTTGTTCTTCATAAGATACACTTATGAATATTTTGTTATGCAGGTTATGTGCATATGGTCAATTGGTACAATAATCAAATCTTATAGAGAAACATAAAAGTAAAACTATATAGAATACATGTGAGCCCCTCAAGTTCCATATGCTGCCAACAAAACTAGAACGTGTACTTATAAAATAGGAACTACTGTTAAAATAATCATCAGTATTGTCATTCCAAACAAATAAATATCAAGTATATCAGCCCAGGTTCCATGATTAACATTTTTTAATAAAAAAAACTACATTAATCAAAATATACAAGAATGTTCATCCAGCATCTTTATGATGTTTTAGCATCTCCTAGCAACACTATGTACTCAAAATAGGTTAATGGACATCAAACATTAAAAAATCCATGCATTAAAAATTATGTCCTTGAATTTTAATGTTAATACAATAATTATAATTACCATTATACATTGCTTAAGATGAAAAGTTTTTTTACCTTACAAATAAGATACACCTAATTTTCTCAAAAAAACATATGTGACTATTAAAAACAAAACCATTAAATTTGCACAAACAACAATCACAATCAGAACGAAGCACTCAAACTTACAAATTCATTATCTTAAGCTTTAGTTCATTTACTAGATCATTAGCAAATGTGAAAAATATATTATATAAACTAAATTAAATACAAGAAGCAATTAAATAAATAGTAAAATACAATAGATACTCTATGCATCTCAGCAAATCCATAAAATTTAAAATCAACTATAAACTAGAAATATTATCATCAATAAAATCATTAACCCCAAACAAACAAGTTGCACATATTGAATTTTCAGCTTTTTAGTTCGGGCACAATTCAAACCCAATGATAAAAAAAAGGGCAACAGCAGAAGGAAAGTCAAATAAGGTAAAAAACAAATAGGAGAGAAAAAAAAAACTTACGGCGGGGTAATGACTATCGAGCTTCTTCGTCATGGCGCACTCAGATTTACTGCGGCATAACAAATTCAACTAAAATTAGGGATAAACTATAAGAGGAAAAACAGAATTACTAACCTATCTCCATGAAATCGAATAAAAAAATAGGATTCTTCGATCCGTATCCGAAATTAGATACAGTGTTGAGTGTTCAATCTATCTCGATGAAATCTCCACGAACGAACATGTCGTTGCCCAAATATGAAAATGATCTTCTTCTTTGACGGGTATTGGAGTCTGCAATTTGTTGGAGAAAAACCAAAATTGCAGATAAAATTGGGGACTGCACGTTGGTGAGAAGAGGGGAAAGGGCAGAAGAATAGGGTGGAAATTTTGTTTGGGGATTGTTAAATTTAAAGATTTGTTAATAGGTTAACTTTAGAATTTATTTATTTTTTACGCGTATGAGCGGGTATTAATTTTTTTTCTCAATAGAAATAATATATTATGACGATTTATTCAAAAGCGTCATTAAATATATTTTTATAAAATAAAATAATAAAAAATAAACAGGTATCCGTAGAGGCGTCTTAATAGAATACCTATTGTGGCCCATTTTAAAGCCTGTCATAATAAGGTGCCGTTAAGGCGTCATTAAAGGCTAATTTTCTAGTAGTGAAATCTCTTCTAACTCATTTATCATTTCATGCCAATCGTCTTCACAATTAAAATCATCACATTCAAGGTCATCATGACATTCATCAAAATCATTTATCCTATTAAAGTAAGAACTACATACCTCTTCGTTTGTCATGAGACAAACATTTGCGATTTCCTCATCGGTCATATCCCCTTCGGATTCTTGATCATCCCAAGTTGTGCTTAATCCTTTGTGTTTTGACATCCGTTGGAACCGTTCACCTTTGTTGAGTAACGGGCAGTTGGGCTTTATATGACCGGGATTTTGGCATTGATAACACTTTATCTCACTCTCAAATTTTGAGGATTTCCGAAGGTTTCGGGGAGAATTTCGGGAGAAGTTCCGGGTAGAATTTAGTAATTGATTTATCCTTTTTGTGATCCTCGTGATTTCCTCATTCTTCTCGTCCTCATCTAAGTCTTCCAAATCGTTATCGTCGTCCTGCATAGTGTTAGATTTAAAAGCAACGGATTTTTCTTTATTTAATTTTACCTCGTCTTTTGCAAGTATGGTGAGCTCATGGGATGTGAGGGAACCGATAAGTTCCGCAATGCTCATATTATTCAAGTCCTTTGCTTCTTGGATTGCGGTCACTTTTGGAGTCCATTCTCGAGGCAAGGATCTCAAGATCTTTTTGACTTGTTCACTCTGAGAGTAGATCTTGCCAAGTGCCGTCAATGGGTTTATGATCTCCATGAAGCGAGCATACATTTGACTTATGGATTCTTCTTGCTCCATGTTGAACATCTCATATTGATGTACTAGAATATTGATCATTTGTTCCTTTACTTGGGATGTTCTTTCATGGGTGACTTGCAACATCTCCCACATATCTTTAGCTGTAGGACATGAACAAACACGATTATATTCATTAATAGTAAGAGCACAAGAAAGAATGTTCTTAGCCTTTGAGTTCATGGACACTAAATATTTGTCCGCGGATGTGAGTTCCTTCCATTCCTTGGGCACTTTTTCGCCTTTGATGTCCTTCATAGGAATGAATCGTCCTTCTAGAATAATTGTCCATAGATCGCAATGGATTGAAATTAGGAATTCTTGCATGCGGTTCTTCCAAGTATAATATGAAGTTCCATCAAAAAGTGGTGGCCTAGTATGAGATTGTCCCTCTGCAAAAATATAATTACTAAAAGAAGCCATAGGATCGTTAGCTCTTGGGTTGTTAAGCCCAACAATAAAAAATTAAGAGCACGAGGCTCTGATACCACTTGTAGGACCTCAGGCGCTACCAGTTGTCCTAAAACCAATTGGTGTTGCAAACCCTAGCCTTATAGTGCATTTAACACACACAAGCGCCCATCGCATTCGATTGTGGGCCGCCCATACCCGGGCCTCCACCACGTGGACAATTGCTGCCAAACCCAGGCTAACAATCTCCCCCACAGCAATTGCTCCAGCTGGGAATCGAACCCGTGACCTTGGCTCTGATACCACTTGTAGGACCTCAGGCGCTACCAGTTGTCCCAAAACCAATTGGTGTTAGAAAAGGTGCAAACCCTAGCCTTATAGTGCATTCAACAGACACAAGCGCCCACGGCATTCGATTGTGGGCCCCCCATACCGGGGCCTCCACCACGTGGACAATTGCTGCCAAACTCAGGCTAACAATTTAGAGAATAAATATGCCTAAGAGGGGGGTGAATTAGGCTTTTCAAAACTTCTTAATATTTTTGCAGAATTAAATTATTTTTAGAAAAATATATTTTTCTTTGATAATAAATATTTTGCAAACTTCCAAATTAATTCCGAATAAAGTTTTAGCAATAAACAATATATGAGTGCGGAAATTTGAATACGATAAAATAAAGTGCGTAAAGTAAATGACAGCAAATTTATAGTGGTTCGGAGAAATTCCCCAACTCCACTCTTATAGGCCCTCGAACTTTATTCCACGTGCCTCCAAGATCCTTGGATCCTCCACACGAAAAAAAGATGTGCTTACAAGACTCTAACGACTTTCGCACCAACGACGTGCTTACAAGAGACTCACTCTTTCGCACTTATCAATACGTGCTTACAAGAGACTAACTCTTTCGCACTCAACAAAAACCTCACAACAAAGAAATGCTCTCTAAGAGCTTTACAAAATCCCTCTCAATATATATAATGAAACAAGTGATAAGCAAGAGGAGAATTTCGAATTTCCTAATAATTAAATGACTCTCTATAAGCTCTTTTCGAAATTGGCTTGGAATGTTTAAGCTTGAATGAATGGTCCACTATTTATAGGTGAAGCTCTTCATCTCTAGAAAGGAAATAATCAATCTTTAATCTCTTGATTGATTAGATGATGAGTCTGATTGATCTCCAGCTGATTGAGATCAATTAAATCACTTGAATATGGTAAGCATTTGAATTTTAAAACTCAAAAGGAGTGTTCTTCCTTCAAAAACGATTTTCAGCAAAACATCTTCCAGCCAGCTTCAGCAACTTCCGGGCTAACTTCCGGACAGCTTATATATTTTTGAATCTTTGATTGAGGATTGATTTAAAATCTTCCAAGTCCGAAAATATGATTATCAATCAGTTTAAATCAATGAAAAAACGTTTTTCAAACAATTCAAATAATTTTGAATATTAGACCATTTTCCAAAGATAGAAGATCTTGAATTTCGAAAAACCTTTTGCTTCCAAAATCTCACGTATATTTCTTTCAAATCTCAGCTGACCCTTTTGAAATAATTTTCAAGAAAAAAGGATTTATTTTCGAAAATAAATTATCATTTTATAAAGGGCTAATTTTCGAAAATAAAGACCAAATAAATTGGGCTTATTATTTGATCCAAGAAAGAAGAATTTGGACCAAGACTAGAAAGTCGTATGGAGGATCGTTCGGATCTCGTTCTCGGGATAGTTCAAGGACACTAGGCCTCTTATGGATTCTGTCACTCCGGTCTTGATTAATTTCGCCTTGATAAATTTGTCTAATAAAAACATGACTCAAGGAAAGACTATTAGATCAAATCAATTGTTTGTAAATCATCACATTCGAAAGTAACCTTTCGGCTAACAATCTCCCCCTTGATGATGACAAACAATTGATGCTTTATAAAATAAAATCAAATTGAAGTGCAAAGCATAAATTAGTTATACCAAACCTTAAGTGTAAGCTCCCCCTCAATATATGAGGTATGTCAAACCTTGAGCGCAAGCTCCCCCTCAACGTCGGTCGATTTGTAACATAAGCTCCCCCTTATTTTTGCAATGAGATGATAAAGATGAATAAAGCATCATTAATTCTTTCTCCCCCTTTGTCATCAATCAAGGGAGGATTTTCTATCATCTTCTTTGCAATGCTCAAATTGATCATCATTCTTTTAGTCCCTTGCTTTTAATTTCAGACTTTCAAATTCCAGACGAACTTCCAGTACATGTTCCAGATTGTTTCTCAGAGTTGCAGCAAATTTTTCTTTAGCGGAAGCATAAGTACCAACAAGGATATTAGCTTAGCGTTGTTATCCAAAATTCCAGATGAATTTCCAGCAGTTTTTGTCACTTCATTTTCCATTTCCAGCTGAACTTCCAGTGACTTTTGAGTTTCAACTTTCGAATTTTAAGAGCATTCAAGTTATCCTATATGCCTGAAAATTTTATTTGCTCAAGGAATTCTTGGCACTTAAAGGATTAGAGTCATAAGTATATTATTATCACAAAATATTATCATACTATTTTTACTCATAAATCATGGAGGATTTACATATCAAAAATTTACAACATGCAATGCATCAAAAAAATTCAAATAATATTATTAGCAATTAAAGCACTTACCATTTTATTCAAATATAATTCAAATCAATTTTTGCATTTTGGTACCCAAATGAATTTACTGGTGGTTCCCATTTTATATGGACAAGAAAAAGATTTATGCCCAATTTTACCACAATAATTGCAAGTATTATATGATAAAGATGATGCATTCGATAACTGGTAGCGCCTGAGGTCCTACAAGTGGTATCAGAGCCAAGGTCACGGGTTCGATTCCCAGCTGGAGCAATTGCTGAGGGGGAGATTGTTAGCCTGGGTTTGGCAGCAATTGTCCACGTAGTGGAGGCCTGGGTATGGGCGGCCCACAATCGAATGCCGTGGGCGCTTGTGTGTGTTGAATGCACTATAAGGCTAGGGTTTGCACCTTTCCTAACACCAATTGGTTTTAGGACAACTGATAGCGTACAGTATATATATTATCAAGTCTTTGCAAATTTTAAAGTCAAATCCAGAAAATTGAACTTTAGATATAGGGTAGAGGTTTGAGCTATATTATATTATATATTCATGGGTAAATTACAACCATTCTGAGGTATGGTCTATTAATGAAAAAACCCTTCTTGTTTGGATAATTACATCCACCCTTTTAACTATGATTTTTTTTCTTATACCTCTACCCTTATGGTGTCAAATTCAACATAATCATCTAGAATTTGTGAAATGTCCTCTAGTTTGTACTCGTTTTGTGTTAAAATACAGTTTCTGATGCACCACAATCTGATATATACAAGCTTATAAACACAAATTATGATCATCTTGCTTCAAAATGTAGAGTTTGGATAGGATAAAACGGGTACAAAAGTGATAATAATCCATACTATCTCGAAAATTCCACTAAATTTGAAACCGCAAGGGTGGACGTGTAAAAAGATTTATAGTTTCGAGGGTGGTTGTAATTATCCAAACAAGTGGGGGTTTTTTGTAATTTAACCATACCTCAGGGATGATTGTAATTTACCCTATATTTATATATAAACACATCACGCTTGACTTTATAATTTTAATGATGTTGTCAAATATTTTTGAAAATAATTATAATTGTTTTTCTCATAAGATATTAGAAACAAAATATATGCCTAAGAGAGAGGTGAATTAAAATTTTTATTACTTTTTAAAGGAATTTTGCATATTAAATCTCAAGAAAAATGCTTTTTGAATACTAGAAACAAATTTTCATAAGAAAGAAAACGTATTTAACACAAAATTGTCAACGAAGTTTGCTTACAAATCCCGACAGTACTTTCAGTCGACGGACAAAAAATAAATAGTAACAAATTAATACAAAAAATAATGCGAGAGAAATAAACGAAACCCTAATTATGTGCTTTGGAGAATCTTCCCTACTCCACTTCCCAAGTTCCTCGAAATATTATTATTTCGTGCGTTTAAAATTCAATTAATGGGCGGGTAGTTCCCTCCCTCCTCCCCCAAAGAAGAAAAAGAATGAACAATATTGCAGAGAAAAGCCCTCCAAATATTTAAGATATAATTGAAGAACATTTCAAAATATTGGAGAAACAATTTTCCAAATATAAAGATATTTTGATTTATTATGAAATCAGATCGCGAATGATTCTAACTATAAACCAATTAATTTGTTTATTCAATATGATTCTAAGAAAAGCAACTTTTTTTTTCGAAAACCTTTTTTTTTTTGAATTTTTTTTTTCCGGCACATCAACCGCCGGTCTCCGCATTGACTTTTTTTTATTTTTTTTAAACTTTTTTTTTTCTTAAAAACATATTTTAATTAATATTACTGTTTTGGCTACTAAATTACTATCTCCAGCAGTAATTTAACTGTCTGAGACAGTAATTTTACTATCTAAGACAGTAATTTTACTGTATTAATTAATTTTATTATCTTGGCCTGCAATTTTGCTGTCTTCGATCGTAATATTACTATCTCCGACCATAATATTACTATCTCATGCAATAATATTACTGTTCGGGAAAGTAATATTCATAATATTACTGTTTGGTTCAGTAATATTACTGTCTGAGACAATAATTTACTGTATTAATTAATTTTATCGTCTTGGCCTACAATTTTGCTGTCTCCGACCGTCATATTACTATTTCCGACCATAATATTACTGTTTGGGAAAGTATTATTCATAATATTGATGTTCGAGACTGTAATATTAATGTTTGGGACAGTAACATTAGTAATATTACTTTTTGAGACAGTAATATTAATGTTTTGGTATTCAATATTATTATTTCAGACAATAATTTTGTTGTTAACACAGTAATTTAGCGAGAAAAAAAATTAAGAAAAAAAAGAGTCGCCGGAATCTGGCCGGACAAAAAAAAATTCATAAAAGAAAATATTTTTTCAAAAATTATAAAAATGGATGTTAATGTAATATATTTGTTCAAATACGGGGTCAATGAAGTTGGTATTGATAAAAAAAATATATTATGAATGGTATTTTAAACAAAAGACATGGATCATTTGCTAGACTGTTTTTTATGTGGACCAATGTGCATTTAAATCCCTTGTCACGGATTTGTTTGCCATTCGCCAAAGAAAATTATGGTTGTACAAAATTTTGAACATTTCTTACCAAAATCAATTTAAATATTGCTAGTGGGATATCTTTCAAAGATTTCTAAATATTTAAACATTGAATATGACTGACAAATCTTGAATAAAATAGGCAACTGTAACTATATAAATTTAAAAAATAATATAATGTTAAGGAAATTATGTTTGGAATTATTTGAAGATATATTTAGGAAGACTTTTTCAATACTGATAGTAAACAAATATTTTTGGAACAATCTTCAAAAATAAGGAATGAATTTTTGAAAATATTTTTGGATTAAAATTAACATTGTTTTTTTAAAAGAAAGAAGATTTTTTTAGGCATAAGACGCCAAACTTGGAGGAAAAGAGTAAACTCTTCGGTACAAGGCATATCGTGCATTTTTGTGATTGCGTTAGCTAAACAGTTGCCTAGTCGCTTGATAAATAAAACATAAATAGATTGAAAGATACGAGAAATATTTAAAGATTCCTCATTAATCTTGACCACACCGAGGAAGCCATGTTACGGGCCAGTTCATTGTAGTTTGTCGAAAAGTTTCCATTAAGTGCGTCAACCATAACTCGAAATTAGCATGCTGGCCTAGACGAACATTTTTCAAACGGTGGTGAGACCGCATTGTACTCATACTTCGACATTCCGTTAAAAAGATGCATAAGGGATTCAATGTTACCACAAGTGCAGCAGCGTGGAGAGATAGAAACTTTCCACCTAAAAAGTTCCATTGCAGTTGGAAGAATATTCATGTACGCTCGGCACAGGAAAATACGGATTTTCGAATATTGAGTTTCCATATACGTTTCAAGAGGGTAGATTCGCTTCCACCAGAGTGTTGTCCATCTTGACCCCCTTCTAGTATCCATACCATCTCTAGCAAGGATAAGACGATAGCATGAATTGAAGTGTAGTGCCAAATTCTCTTATCAACTGTGTTCTCTCCAAAAATAGCCACCGAGAGAATTATATTCTGATCGATCGGCCAGAAAACTTGGTTGATGAGATAAATGTTCCATGCATGAGAGGATTGTCAATTATGTATGCCACCTTGTCCGGGAAAGAGCTATAGATCGGCCGTTTGGTAATGACTTGAAAGCTGCCGTCGTCTACGATCCATTGATCCTCCCAAATGGACGTAGTAGTTCCATTTCTAATTCTAGTCCTAGTCCTCGCTTGTAAGTGTCGTCCTGCCGCCAAAATTTTTCTCCAAGTAGTTAATGGTCGATAGCCACTAACAGTCGAGAAGAAGTCGCAATTTGGAAAATATTTAGCCTTTAAAACCTTGGTCAGGAGGAGGCCCAGTCGAGAAGTGAGTCTTCATCCCTGCTTTGCCAAAAGAGCTAAATTAAAGCTCTTCATTTCCCGAAAGCCAAATCCGCCCACAACCTTGGGTGAGCATATTTTTTCCCTTGAAAGCCAAGCCAAACCCTTACTTGTCCCATTCCCCCACTAGTATCGTCTAATCGCCGCTTCAATCTCCTTCAACAAGCCACTAGGTAACAGAAAACAGCTCATGATGTAGGTTGGAATTGATTGCAGAATTGATTTAACTAACACTTCTTTCCCAGCTCGAGATAACTGTTTTTTACCCCAACCTTTAATCTTAGCCCAAATCCAGTCTCGCAAATAGCCAAAAAATTCTCTTTTGTTGTGTCCCATCGAACATGGCATCCCAAAGGTACTTCTCGTGCCTGTCCACGACCTTAAATCCCAGAATTTGATTGATAGTATCCTAAGCGGCCTGTGGAATAGATGGACCAAAGATCATTGTTGATTTATGAAGATTGATCTCATGTCCTGACGTGTTGCGTATTTGTCGAGGATATATTTTAAATTCCTAGCATCCGCTTCCTAGGCATCACAAAAGAATAATGTGTCGTTAGTGAGACAAAATTTGCGGCGGGTGGAGCTGTAGGGGGCAATACGGATGCCATGAAGTCTCCCTTCGCTCATTGCTTAGGCTGTCATAGCAATGAGCATTTCAGTGCAACATATGAAAAGATAGAAGGAAAGAAGGTCCCCTAGCCGAATTCCTCTCGATGGTGTAACCAAAAGTTTAGCTCATTAGGCCCATATTCTACAAATTTAGTCTAAATTTTTATGGATAGTTCTAGTAGATAAACCATAGCGATTAGATTAGGATAATCTAACCATTGACTAGTGGGGTCTTTTAGTATAACTATGAGTTTTACCACTCATTTTGCATTAATCCAAAAATTTGAAAGCCTTCTATGTAATACAAATTTTCCTACTCCAAAAATTCTCTACTTGCTCTAAAAAAACATTCTCCATATTCACAATACTTAATTAGCTGTATTTTTACAAATGTGAAGAATAATTTGAATTCCACCTATGAGGTTTAAGAAAAATCAGATACGGAAAATTGGAAATCGGAATGAAAATCAATGAAATCCAGAAGTTCTATTTTCTCATTCACATATATAATAACATATATACTAATACTGATATTAAGTGTAATTGTTTTTAAAAACATGAATTTTCAAAAATTAAAATCAAATTGAAAACTTGAAGATCATATGTATTCCAATTTCGCTATAAAAAGAATTTTAGAAAACCAATACTTTTTGGATATCAGAGTGAAAAATATTATTTTTTGCTAGTGTTGTAATGAAAAAGGAATATTAACATGAATTTTGATTTCTTATTTACACGCAGTGGAAAAACCAATATAGGGCCACGGGTGGACATGGGACTCCCTCAAATTTTAATTTTTTTCACTACTTCATATGTATATATAATTTATTGACTTTGTATTGTGCTATTATAGTTTTTAACAATTTATTTTTATACAAAAAAATAAAATTAATTATTTTTAGCTAAAGAGAACAACGAAAATTAATATATGAGTCTAACAAGTTGAATAAGGAAATTGTGCTTGGAACCAGGCTGAGTAGAAGTGATAAACGAACTGAGCCGACTTATGAACTCGACGAGTTGGCTCGACAAAAGCTCGAGTTGCCAAAATAGGCGAGCTCGACTAGTTCACGCTTCTAGGCCGCCGAGTCCACTATCAATTGAAAAAAAATCCACAATATTATATCTATATATTTATTTAGTCCACCCAAAATTCAAATTAATTCAGAAAATGTTCTAAAACTTTTTTTTTCCTTTTTTGTTTCCTATCTTTTGGTTTTGGTTTTTTTTTTCTTTTTTTATTTACTTAATACTTAATTGTAACCATTCGTGTTGTTTAATAATATACAGTTACACTAACGCTCATTAGGAGGGTTGGTATCTAACTTTTACCACTAGGGTAAAGGTCTAGAGTTCGAGTTCCCCCGTCCTTTACTTCCCCTTATAATGAACTTGAATTTACTAAAAAGAAAATATATAAAGGTACACCCAATAATCTCTTTGAGTGAATTGCAAATATAGGCTTATACATTTATTTAATCACTAAAAACATTCAATGGTATTTTTGTTAATTTTCAGATAGTTATAATGGATTTGGGGACAATTCACAATAAGCTAAAACACTCATACATATAAGGGGTTATGTTAATACAGTAGAACCTCGATAAATTAATAACTTCGCTTAAATAATAGATTTTCCCTGTCCCGACTCGGGGACAACGTACTAAATTAATAATTCGCTAAATTTATAAGATAATACACATTCGAAAATTTTAAGAAGCCCAATGTAATGTATAAATTAATAGTGCATAAAAATAATTCTTAAATTACATGGTACAATACATATTTTATTGATCTATGAAGGCTTAACACAATATAATTTAATTGTCGCTTGTTTCTTGTTGAAATTCACATTACCATCAATCCCATCCCTCACTTTTCTTAACATGGTTAGAGGCTCCGTATAGTTTTCTCATGACTCAACATAAATCGTTCTATATCATTGCTGCTTTAAGAGCTTCCCGTCCATGAAACAAGTTCTATAGTGTATTGAACTAATAGTACAATGAATAATATACACGTAAAAAAATAAAAAAAATGTATTTATTGAAAATAATTATAAAAGTAATTTCATAAATTAATAATTATTAATTAAATATAAATTAATGATTATTAATTTATCGATAAGTTAATATTTTGCTAAATTAATGAAATTTTAATGATCTCAATTGTATTAATTTATAGAGGTTTAACTGTGTATTAATAAGTGATGACTGATGAGGATTTTTAGCAATTTGATATAACACATACAACAGAACTTCGATAATTTAGTACTCGATAAATTAATAACCAAGTTTAAATAATAGATTCTCCCAATCTCGACTCAAAGAAAATATATTAAATTATTATTTCAATAATTTAATATTTCACTAAATTAATAAAATTTTGTGTATCCCAACTGTATATTAATTTATAGAGATTCAAGTGTAGGTGTAAAATGCAATTTACTCAATACAAAATGCATGAGTATGATGATATAAAGAATTTGTAAAGTATTCTAATTAATAACAAATAAATTTGATATTTGAAGGGTTTTTTTTCTTTTCTTTTTCTCTTTTTTTTTTTTTTTTTTTGATAATTTGATATTTGAAGGGTTTATTTTAAATAAAAAATAATCCCAAAAATAGATTGAGAAGGAAGAAGAACAGTGCCATCTTCATACACACACCATACTGAATCTGAATTTTTGGGGTCAAAAGAAAATAAAAACTAAAAAATTAATTCACATGCAAATAAATCGCCATAACCAATGACCTCTTCTCCCACAGCCCACAACAAAACCACCACCGCCACTCCATTCCCAACCCTCCTCCACCACCACCACCACCACCACCGCCATGGTGAGCATCAGGCATCAAACCTCCCCCTCCTCCCTCCGTCGACCCCACCGCCAAAGTCCCCGACCCGGGCCGGGGACTCCCCGGACAAGAACAACAACATCCTCCTCCACGCGGTGGAGATCGAGGCGGCGGCGGCGGAATTCTCGCCGGGGATCAACGTGCCGCCGTTCTCGTGGAAGAAGCTGTGGAAATTCACGGGGCCGGGGTTCCTGATGAGCGTGGCGTTCCTGGATCCGGGAAACCTGGAGGGGGATCTCCAGGCGGGGGCGATCGCCGGGTACTCGCTGCTGTGGCTTCTGCTGTGGGCCACGCTGATGGGGCTCCTGATCCAGCTTCTGTCGCTCCGGCTCGGCGTCGCCACGGGGCGCCACCTGGCGGAGATATGCAGGGAGGAGTACCCTTACTGGGCCGGGCTGATGCTCTGGTTCATGGCGGAGCTGGCTTTGATCGCCGCCGATATTCAGGAGGTGATCGGCAGCGCCATCGCTATCAATATTCTCAGCAATGGCTTCTTGCCCCTCTGGGCTGGCGTCATCATCACTGCTCTTGATTGGTCAGTCTCTTCTTTTATTCTTTTTTTTTTAGAGCAAATTACAGCCACACTCTAAGTTATGGCCAAATTACCAGAAAAAAAATCCTCTTGTTTGAGTAATTACGGCCACCCCTCCTTATAAATATTTTAACATAAAATTTGTGTAATTCGGTTATTTAGCGAAGCAAATCGTATATTTAGTACGGTAAACATTATGAAATGTTGGCTTACCGAAATTTTGGTTCGGTTTTTACCGAATTAACATCCATAAATTTACCTCTGGAGGGGTCTTTTCATAACACAATACATAATTAAGGAGGTGACTGTGATACCCAAGCAGGAGAGGGTTTTCGTAATTTGAGCATAACTCAGGGGTCGCCGTAATTTGCCTTTTTTTTAATTGCCTATTTGTATTCTTAAAATTATTAAATTATAAATGTTGATACTTGATAGGCCCATATAGTTTAATACTGAAATATTAAAATTTACTAGTAACTAGCCATGGTTGGAATGAGTAGTGGCGGAGCCAGCATAGAGTCAAGGGGCCACGACCCCCAACATTTCTCAAATCACTATTAATTTATATAAAAAAAAATTATTTTTGTACAATAGCATTAACGGCCTGTTTCATAATTTTTTTAATGCATTCGGTCTCACGAACTTAAAATCCTTGCTCCGATGTATGTGCGATGTGCTATATGTTGTGCTTGGGGAGTCTTACTATATTATGATATAGATAATGTGTAAGTATTGATTTGAGTACTGCGTTCATTAATTTTCTTCTTGTACTTGAGTTGGATTTCATTTTAACTCTTATAATGCAATTACTAACTATGAACCTTGATTCTTCAAGAAGGATGCTAATTGCGCAGTTCATTTTTTGTTAATTAACTGAAATAACACTCACATGGTAACAGTTTCATCTTCTTATTCCTCGAGAATTACGGAATCAGAAAACTCGAAGCCTTCTTCGCAGTTCTAATCACGAGCATGGCGATCTCCTTCGCATGGATGTTCGTCGACACAAAACCTAGCGGAAGAGAACTCATCGAAGGTGCTCTCCTTATTACTATTGCCTTAAAATAAAATAAAAATTAAAAAAATCATTTTCCAATGCAGGTATGATAATACCTCGTCTCAGCTCGGAAACAATCCCGAAAGCGGTTGGAGTAGTCGGGTGTGTAATAACACCGTACAACGTGTTCCTTTACTCCGCCTTAGTCCAATCAAGAAAAATCGACCTAAAAAAGAAAGGAAGGGTACAAGAGGCGCTAAATTACTACACGATCGAATCGTTAATCGCCGTTTTCGTCTCGCTTATAATAAATCTATTCGTCACGACCGTATTCGCAAAGGGATTTTTCGGTACCCCGCAGGCGAACACTATAGGGTTAGTGAATGCGGGCGAATATCTACAGAAGAGATACGGTGGAGGGGTGCTTCCGATCCTCTACATATGGGGTGTAGGGTTGCTTGCCGCGGGGCAGAGTAGCACCATAACAGGTACCTACGCGGGTCAGTTTATCATGGAGGGTTTTCTTAACCTCCAGATCAAGAAATGGATGCGATCGTTGATTACGAGGAGTTGCGCTATTTTGCCTACTATGATTGTTGCTATTGTTTTTAATCGGTCCGAAGAATTGCTCGATGTACTTAACGAATGGCTCAATGTGCTTCAAGCCATGCAAATACCCTTTGCCGTTGTTCCTCTTCTGCACTTGGTTTCGAACGAGCATATTATGGGGGGGTTTGTTATTGGAACTACTATTGAGGTAAAAAAAAAATTATTCTTTTGATTTGGGTTATTATTATTTATTTGTTTATTTATTCATTTATTTATTTTTCGGGTTTTAGAGAATAGCGTGGGGTGTGGCTGCAGTGGTGATAATGATAAACGGATACGTGTTGGTGGATTTCTTCATGTCGGAAGTTCGTGGATTTGTTTTCGGAGGTGTTGTGTGTGTGGGAGCATCGTCGTACATAGCGTTTCTATTTTACCTTATTTTTCGGGGCAAAAGTTTTATGTCGTGTTTCGGGAGATCGAGGGCAGATGGATTTGCTTATCTTAGAACTTAAAAGAAAAAAAAATAGTTTGTGTGTGAGGAAGTTACAAAAGTTGTTCTTGATTGTAAGAAAATTGTGTAATTTTCTTTTTTCTTTTTTTTTTTGGTGCTTTGTATCATGTAATTTATATGTGTAAGTTTGTATGAGGTTAATGCTTAGTGCTTACTTGTTAGACATATATGATACTAAGTGATGTAGTTACATCCTTCAATTTTGTTTATTCTTTGTGTGAGATGGTGGAAGATAATGTAAAAAGAGAAGATTGAATAGTTCTTTTATTTTATTTTATTTTATTTTTCATCACAAAATTATGTGCAATTTACGGTTAAAGATGTATACTGAATAAATTTCGCTCTCGTAAATTGTAAGTCTTGATATTTAAATTGCAACTGTCATGCTATATAGATATATGACAACCTTAACCTAACAATGTTGGCAGGAAGAAACGAACTCGGTTATTAGATGTTACACGATCAATAGGATTTTGATGATAGTGAACCGGAGGAATAGAAATGGGAGCAAAAATAATAACTAAAAACAAAAAAAAAATAGTGATATTTTGTGTTTTAAGAAGAAAAAAAATATGTGTGTATAACATAGTAATTTGTAGTTCTAAGGGCATGTTTATTATATTCTACATTTGGTGAATTTCTTTGGGTCGAAGGATGATGATAAATTATACAACTTTCATATTTGTTAATTTCCAATGAATCAGATTATTAGATGATGAACGATTTTAAGTTTATGAAAAAATAAAAGAAAGACAAATTTAAGTCTCTTCGAATCCCACAAATAGGTGACAGGTAATTTTTTAGGCAATTTATAAATAAGGGTGTAAAGAGCCAAAAAAATTGTAATTAGAGGGTGCATTATGTTTTTTTTTCAATTTAAGGGTGCAAAGTCCCAATTACCTGTATTTTTCATGAATTTAAATGAGGAGTTGACGGAGAATTTATACGACCAAAGATGATATAAACACGTTAAGTTGGAGAAGAAAAGATAAACCTTGAATAACTTTGTTACCATATTTTTTGCCTTATTTGAAGGATGTAGAAATCTCACTTAAATAAATTTTGGGTCTATGAGATGTTATACCTGGTATAATGCACTGGGTGGTTTTGAACCGTCGATCTATATAAATAAATATCCACTAATTCACAAGTACACATGAATCTGGTGTTATTATGTGTAAATCAATGGCTTAAGATTACCTAATGTATTTCTTTAGCTGATTTGAAGGATATATTTCAACGAAAATTATATCTAGTTTTAAGGATATGTTAACCCAGAAAAAATTATTAAATTAGATATGTACAACAATAAGCTTCAAATGTGTTTCTTAAGATTTCTCCAGCAAATTTTTTTTGTTTAATAAGATTTTTTATTTTTCTTTATGACTTGTAGACGAATATTTGACTATTCAACTAACCCTAATTTTCCATTAAATATATGGATCCTAAATCCTAACATCTCGTGAGACCACGGATATTTGTTTAGTAATTTTCTAAAATTCGAAAAAGATTTATCACGGTTAATGGTGGAAATTTGGAAATCGGAATGAAAATCAGTGAAACCAGAAGTTCTATTTTGTCATTCACATATATGATATAGCATACATACTATTACAAGGGTAATTGTTTTTAAAAACATGAATTTTCAAAAATTCTAATCAGATTGAAAACTTGAATATCCTAATATGTATTCCAATTCCGTTATAAAAGTAATTTTCAAAAAACCAATACTCCGAAGTTTTGGGTATCAGAGTGAAAAACATTATTTCCAATCGAAAAATTTTAAGATCGGAATTAGGGTTGTCTTCGATATTTATGTAACAAACGCGCAATTTTTCTAATTCTTGGTAGTAGTGCTTGAGCTCTGTATTGTGATTTTGAAATGTGTTCAAAACTATTTTAATGAACTAAGTTGCTTCCCAAGCTAGTGTTGAAATGAAAAAGGAATATATGAATAACATGAATTTTGATTTCTTCAAATTTTAATTTTTTTTCACTACTATATATGTATATATAATTTATTGACTTTATATTGTGCTCCTATAGTTTGTAACAATTTAATTTCATAAAACATAAAACTAATTATTTTTAATTGAAGAGAATAAAGAAAATTAATATACGAGTCTAACAAGTTGGATAATGAAGTTATGAATAGTGGCTTGGAACCATGCTGAGTAGGCGTGGTAAACGAGTTGAGCCGACACGTGAACTCGATCAGTTGGCTCGACAAACGCTTGAGTCTGTCAAAATAGGCGAGCGAGCTCGGCTAGTTCACACTTCTAGGGCCGAGTCCACTATCAATTGAAAAAAAAATCCACGATATTATATCTATATATTTATTTAGTCCACCCAAAATCCAAATTAATTCAGAAAATGTTCTAAAACTCTTTATTTTCCTTTTTTAGTGACATTGTCCCTGAACCCTCAAAAATTCAAACTAATCGCTATGTACGAAATCTTATACGCTCCACTCTTAGAACAATTATGAAATACTCATTAATATTTTTTTACATTATTTTTTAATATATATATGACCCCCAATGATCATGGTTTCGTCAATGCTTACACCTAAATAAGAATAGAAGAAATTTGAAAATGAATTTCAAATTCCCATCTTTATTTAGTAATGGGTCAGCAAATAACTACCTGAAGGAAGGAACCTGGAAGTTGCAAGACGACGCCGTATACGCGTTCGAGTTTTAACGCATGGAAGACTGACTTCCCATCAATTGCATGCAGCCCCACTCTATTTTCGTTTCCTCACTTGACTATCTTCTTTTTTTATTCCTAATATCATTATCATAAATATTATTGACTTCTTTTCGTGTTTTTTTTTTTTACACGTCCGTCGCTAAACGTTGATCGTAATTGTGCTATCACTGACAGTAAATTAACGTAATTATATTGTCATGACACTTAATTAACGTAATTGTACTGCCGTTGGTAATGCATTTATGTAATTGTTCTGCCGTTGACAGTAAATTAACGTAATATTATTATTTTTATTTTTTGTTATTTATTTTTATTTTGTTTAATTTGTTGACAAGTCAACGTAATTATATTATTGTCGTTGTAAAATAACTTTAAACACAATAATAGTACTCCCAACCACATTCATATTATTATTATTTTGAGTTTTTTGTTTTGTTTGAGCTATTGACGAAGTAACGTAATATTACTTCTTTTGACTTTTTATTATGTTTACACTTGAACGGTCAAATAGTAATATTACTTTATTACACAATAATAATGAGTTTTGTTGTGTTAATATTATTGTGCTAGAGATTAATATAACAATATTACTGTGTTAAACTGTAGTATAGTTAATTTAACTGTGATTAACAGTAATATAGTTAATATTACTGTCAATCACAGCAATATTGCTGTTTAAACGAAGAAAAAAATGTTACAGAAAAAAAATTAAAAAAAAAATCAACGCCGGAAACCAGCGAAAAAATCCTGAAGAAAAAAAATCGAAAAGTCAACGCCGGAATCCGGCGGCAAATTTTTTTTTTTTTTAAATTTTTGGGTCAAAATTGAATAATTTGTGAAATTTGGGGTCAAATTGAGGTCAAATTAAATTAAGGATGAAATTGGAGCATATTAAAGTATGAGGGGCTATTTTAGTCTTTTACAAAAATTTGGATCATGTGTGGACTTATTTGTAAAGGAGTTTTTTGTGTGAATCTCTTCATGAATAAGTACCCATTTATGGGCTTATTTGTAATGACCCATTTAAAATATATTTGTGAAACTAGTAGATACGTTATTGCGATAGAATTCTAACATAATATTACTTTTAGCTAGTGGTGGAGACAACATAGAGTTAGGGGGTGAAATTGGTCCTACAACATTTTTTACATCATCCATAGCTCTTTGTTGTCTCCACCACTTCATAAAACTAATAGCCCATTAGAACTCTATCCCGATAATATATTCAATGCATTATCCCATTAGAGCTTTTAACTATGTTTCAAGAGGATGAGTGTAATTATCGATACATCATTGACATTTTAAGTTATTTTGGTATACCTTAGGGGTGTGAGTGTAATTTATCCTACTAAAAATGAGAAAACTATTGAAGTATTATATAACGTTGCCTTGGACGTGTATAGCCATGCATTTTGTTGTGCACATGTTATTGATGTTAATATTAATTTAAAATGATATTATTATTAAGGGATTATTTGATAAACTCTCCTGTTAGCCTTCTTTAATTATAATGAGTCCAAAAAAATTCTTACTTTTAACTTAAATCCAAAACTACTTTAATTAATAAAATTTAATACATTTTACTATTATACTCTTCTTCCTATTTGACATAGTCTTTTATTTAATATTAATTTATAATTTCTACCAACACTATCAAATTCTATGCCCACGTTTCGATTTCTCCCAAACATTTTTCTTCTCCCAGCCCCTTCTCTTCATTCTCCATCGCAGTCACCCCCTTTCCTCTCTCTCCACCGCTTACCTTGCGATCTTGTGCAACCACTGCCGTGCTCCTCTCTTTTCTCCCTCAAGCGGCAGCCCAACATCCCATGACAGCGGAGGCCTTGCATCAAAAATAATTGAAGCGGTGAAAAAAGATTTATGGTTGGTGGTGGTAACGATGACGGGTTTCTCGATTTTGGGGATCTGGACAGTATGGCGGGGGAGATTGACCTGCCAGATGTTGATTCTCTCAGTCATTTCCCAATTGCGTGGCTTGCATTTCTTTTTTCCTCAAATATTTGATTTGTTTATTTTATATACTAAACATACACAAAGGCATGTAGTTTGATATGTTTATAGTGGATTTTCATAATGAAATTCGTCAATTACATAGTAGTTTTCGTTAATTACATAGCGGTTTCCATTAATTATAGAGTGGTTTTTCTTATGAAAAAAATCGGAAAATAAAAAAAAGAAATAAAAACGAGATATTTAGAGTTGATTTGAGAGGGTTGTTTGAGGCATAAAATCTAAAGCGTGATTTGGAAACATAATTTTTGGAGAAGATTTGGATATAGATTAGGGGCATGATTTGAATATATCGACACAATTTTTTTTAATTTATTGAAATAATGGCATATAAGATATTTTGGATTAACATAGCAAATAACATTTAAAAAAATGGATTTATCCATAATTCAAAATTGAACAAAGGTTTTTATATTTTATTAATCACTAACTAAGGTCTTTGGACTTCTCGTCTTCTCCTATTCTATGAGAAGCCTCGAGTTCCAATCATTTTAACATCAATTTCAAAAATAAAAACTTTAAAATAATACTAATTACAAATTTTGTTACATTATTGAAGCTTTTATTTGCTAAATACTATTTTCGACTTATTTTTAATTCTAAATTTTAACATTTTCAAAGAAATTAAAAGTCCATCATCACACAATTAAATTTCAATAAGAATAATCCCTTCTTTTTTCCCTTTCTCTTGTTTTGTTGTTAGAAATTCCTAAAATTTAGAAAAACTATAAGCCGTGATCCAAAAAAATAGCCTAATGCATTTTAAAAGCTGAATTTAAAGTTGTCTAACGTTTTGAGAGCGGACTTACATAGACCGTGTCAATGCCAAGTCTGCTCCCAAAATAAGAAATTTATTTAATACGTCAAATTTCAAAATAATAGCGTTCGTTTTTCAAACCGTGGTCAATGCTTAAACGAGTGCTCGACCGATGGTTTAATGTGTGAACCGCGGTACGCATAAAATAATAAATCGCAATCGATTTTTTTTTATTAATGTGGGGTTTTTAACTTTAATTTGAAATATAAAATATGCTAATGTTTAATGATATTGTGGATAAATTTGAGTTTTCAAAGTTGTTATTTAAAAAAAAAAAAAGAAAAATCACACAATTTTTTATTTTTTTTTCTATTAAAATCACAACATTTAATAAAATGAAATTCACTTAAAACCCCTTATAAATAGAACCCTCATAAAACCCTTTTAAATATCTTCAATGCAAAACACGCACAAACAACACACACTATTTTCTCTCTCTCTCTCTCTGTGTAACGGCGATGGAGCGAAATCCCTATTCTCGGCCGTCTCAGCCGCCGGAGAATCTCTCGACCGCCTCCCCACGACGCTTTCCCTCCGCCGAAATTTACCCGCAGACCCATTTGATGACAGGCCCTTACGCAGCTTCCGAGGAAACCATCGAATCCGCCTTTGCCAGGCTGGCACCCTACGCCCAAACGACGTCGTTTAACGGCCTCCACTACGCCCTTCACGCCGCCGCCTCGGCGGCGGAGCCACTCCCCCCACCCATGGCGTACGAGGGAGAAATACAGCGGGCTTTGGTTTGGGCCCAGGCCCAAACCGCCAATGGCGGCGGTTTCAGTGGGCCCCACAGCTTCCCCGGGCCCCACCGGCAAATCAACGTGGGCCCAGATGCGGCGGCGGCCGGTTTTCCCGGGCCGAACCCGCATCTCCTGTTGGCCCCCACCCAAGATTCGATGAATTTCCACCAAAGGCGGGATTTTTGCAACGCCGGTTGCGATGACTACCGCTGCTCTTCCTTGCATGGCAAGGAACCATACCCACAACTTTCAAGAAACACCGGGTTTCCATCTTTGCCCCTCGATCAGCAGTACGAGTGGCGGGCAAAGCAATTAACCCCTGCAAACATGAGGGGCAAAATCGTCTCGCTAGCGAACGATCAAATCTGGAGCCGTGCCCTGAACCTAAAACTCGAAACCGGATCGAGCAACGAGCTAATCGAGTCGATTCTGCCGGAGGTGATGGCATCTTTAGGGGATCTGTTGAGGAATCAATTCGGGGGCGATTTCGTCCAGAAGCTTTTCGTTTCGTGTTGCAACGAGGATCAGAGGACTAGAATCATTGTAGCCCTAACCAAATCCCCACCCCAGCTTATCAGCATTTGTCTCAATTCATTGGGGTACATTAAAATTAATAAAAAAAAAAAAATCGAACTTTTTTTCGGTATTTTTCGCAAGATTTCGTTTAATTTGAATTTTCGTCGAATTTTTTTCAGGGCTAGAGGAGTGCAGAATCTGCTGCAGCATTTGACTACACCTCAGCAGATATCGCTCGTTGTATCTGCGTTGGGACACGGGTGTATCGCGTTGGCCACCGATCCGAACGGTTTGTATGTTATGCAATTCTGTGTTAACAATTTTCCCGGGGAATATAATAAGGTAAAATAGTAATTTTTTTATTATTTATTTTATTTTAGTTTACTTGAATTGCAGTGTGAAACCGTAAATATATGTTCTTATGTTGAAATGGGATTACATTGTTTTAACTATTTACGGTTTACGCTTGTGAAAAAGTATATATATACTAAGAATAGATGGAAAAATATGACTACTTTTTACTCTGTCAATTTGTATGGTGAGAAATTCGCATTTGTTTCGTTTACCTGATTTTGTACTAGGAATATGTTGTATGAAATTTTTTCCTTTACCGTATTTGGATCGATTGTTTTAGCTTAAGTTGTTGGGAATTTCCTTTATCCCGTTTTCACGGCTTCGATTTTAAAACAAATATGAAATTTGTGCAGGGTACACGTTACTTTTCGTCTATAATTGTTGTTTTACTTTTTACGTTTGTATTATTTTACATCCGTTTATTTATAAAGTTATTTCATGCTTTTTCGGTGGATAGTCAGAACGAGATGATCTCGTTAGACGAAAAAATATATGTACGTTGAAGCTTGTGCTTTAACAACCTACATTTCGTGTTCATGCCTACTACTAATCCCACATATATAATAAAAATGAAAAAAAAAGAAAAAAGAAAATTGCACCACCTTTTCGTGACGGGATGATACGACTTTTTGTGGTATGTAGGTTCGGTTTTTTTCCCGTGCGTGACTTAATAAAAAAACGTATTTGTTTGACCTATTTTTTATCTCATTGCATGAATCACTTATTTCCGTTTATCTCATATTGGATTCCAAACGGACAGCATGTTTTCAACGTGGTAGCAGCAAACTTCTTTAAAGTCGCAACACACAGAAACGGATGCTGCTTGTTACAATCGTGCGTCGAGAAATCTCACGGAGAAACGAGAAAAAGATTGATTGGTCAAATATTAGCTAATGGTGTCGACCTATCTCAAGATCCTTACGGGTATATAAATTCCTAATTTTTTTTTAATTTTTTTTTTCAGATTTACTTCACTCGATTATTATCTCGGCTAATACCTTCTTTTCTTTTATTGATAAGAAACTATGTTGTGCAACACCTGATTGGACTGAGGATTCAAGAAGTGACAGAAGATCTCCTTAGAAGATTCCGAGGGCATTTTTGGTATTTTTCGTGCGATAAGTTTGCGAGCAATGTGGTCGAGAAGTTTTTGACGGAATCTGGAGAAAATATCTGTGCAGCAATCATCAGGGAGTTGCTTTCGAGTCCGAATGCATCGGCGCTTTTGCTCCACCAGTTCGGGAATTTCGTCGTACAGTCGGCTTTATCAGCATCAAAGGTATGATCTTTATTTTTTTGTTTAGTGCCTTTAAGTTATTAGGAAATATTTTTAAATCGGAAAATTACGGTTCGGGGAGTGGTGGTGGGATTGATAAAATTGATTGAATTGGTTAGGATTAAATCATGTGTAGTAATTTAATATTTGATTGTCTTATGTTTGAGATTTGTGATTATACAATCATTTTATTTGGTAATATAAAATTGGATATTCTCAGTCAACATTTTTTTAATATGTAGAGGTCCCATTAGTTGACATTAGTAACACAACACAACACAACACTAGTCACTTGTCTAGTCAACATTAGTCAACATAATAATAATAATAATAATAATAATAATAATAATAATAATAATAATAATAATAATAATAATAATATAATATAATATAATAATAATATAATTAAATAATTTTGGGTCTTAAAAAACCTGAGTGCTGGCAAAACAAGAAGAGCTTAACTCAGATTGTGTACAGTAGCAGAGGTTAAGTTTGAACTAAATATCCTTATTAAAATGCGGGGCCCGTTTTTTTTTTTCTTTTCTTTTTTTTGGGCAAAGCTTGATTATATTGTTTAATGTTCACTAAACCTAATACAATAAGGCCTTGTTTGGTTGGGGAGATTAACCATGATTAACTAAACAATTGAATCTTGGTTGATGTTTGGTAAACCCAATACCTTCTCGGGGGACCCAGAAATATTATGCTATCATGTCTTTTTAGGGAGCTTTTTTGTTAGGCGCCTCGGGGTCCGATAAAATAATCGGGTTTTGATTAGATTATTTAACCTTATCTTAGTTAATCCTATCTTGGCAACCAAACGATCACTAGTACTACTATTTCTCAAACAAGTCCTTAATGGACAATGAATAATGTTCTAAGCTTACTGAGAATACTTTAGGACGAAAGATATTTAAAATCTTAAAAAAAAAAAATTGGATTTTTTTTTCTTTTAATTTTGACGTTCACTAATGGCCGTTTGTTCCGATTGTCGAACAACAGGGGCAAGTTCGTGATGGTTTGATTGATCTGATCAAACTGAATGCACCATCGATGCAAAGCAACCTGTACGGTCAAAAGATTCTTGATTGGCTTGAGAAGAGGAGGATTCCGTATAATGTCTAAACGTGTTGTACAAAAATCGAAGGATGTTATAACATTAAGGTACCCTTAGATGTGTATTCTACTTCTGCCCAATTCATTATTTTCTGCGAAAATAACACTCTTTTTGCTTTTGTTTTCAAAATTATTACATCTCTCCGGTGTAGCTCTAGTTGTTGTCTTTTTTTTTCTTTTACGGAACTAATCATTGTAGAGAATGTTGTAAAAGAAAAAAAAAACCCTGCTTAGGAATTGCTGTTGAATAATCGAACCAGCCACGACGTGTTGTTTTGTGTTGGAATGTTTTAGTTATGGTTTATGTTGATTGTCATTTGAATATAGTGCGTTTTTTTTCGTATTACTTTCGATTATTGTTTTTTAATTTGGGAGTTGTCCCATTGTCTTTATGTTGAAGAAAATGGGATCGGTTTTTATGGACTGGTTGAGAGTTGAGCGAAAAAAGGAAAATGATGTATGCTAATTTATGATATTAATTTTCTTGATTTAGGGTTGATTTAGGGTTGAGCACATGATTTAAGGAAGGAATTCAAAATGTTATGGATTTGAATTCATAAAAAATAACTTAAAATAAGAGTTAAAATAAAATTTGTTGTCGCTTTGAGCGGATATGAGGAAGTTAAAAGGTTTTTGGTCGAGTAATGGGTTTAAGTTTCTAGAAATGGATGGTTTTGTGTCGGGTTACGGGTCTTATTAGAACCGCCCCGTATAAATATATTATGTTTAACAAGTAATCCGTATATAAATTAATTTATGATTTCATTTACTGGGCTTTTAATTTTCATCGTATCTATTCTCATTTATCTCTTGTCAAACACCGCTAGTCGTCTTGCCTTTTGAATTTTATTTATTATAGAATTAAGTATGCAATTAGTTAAATAATTTTATTGTTCACTTTATATCACCTTTAGATGTTTTTTAAAATATTGTATTTTAATTTTGAGATTCTTTTGTTAGAATATAGAAGCAAAATATTTATGGAAGTTCAAAAAATTAAATCTTTTGTTTGAGGTAACCGGGTCAGAACTGTTTAATTCGACTAAGGGATGGAGGTCTAGAATATAAGCTAAAACAAATTGGGGTGGGTCTAAATTTTATATATTTTTGTGCAACAGTTCTCGAGTTTAGATAAACCCATCTCAGAACCTACCCGCTGTTGTCCCTAATTTTTGGGGTTAAGAAGCCAATTCAAACCAAGATTCCCCCAATCATATTTGTGGGGTAGAATGTTTTTTTCTCAAGATTATTTTAATGATAAAAATAAAACGAAAATAAAAAGATATAAGATTGTCCACTCAACAATTCAAATAGAATCAAATAGTAGTAATAGCATAACATATATATTGAAACCATGCCCAATCAAAGAAAGACATAGGATACATAAAATAAAAGTTCAATTATTTGCTTAGATATAATAATTATTAATTATAATGACCACAAGAAATTAAATCATCACTTCACTTTTTGTGGTATTAATAAAAATAAAAATAAAATTAAGGGCATTTGGGGTGGCCTTTGGAATTCTTCTTGTCCCTATAGCAAGGGCACTCGTGCTTGTTACCATAAGTACCAGAAGGCACACATTTGCACTCATTACAGCATATTCCACAGTATTTCAAGCATCTATCTTTCACCCCTGCCTTTGAACACCTCACTGCACACTTCTTCCCACAATACCCTTCTCCTAGCACTACCAAAAAAATAAATCAATAATTAATAATAATAAAATGAAGAATAAAACAAATTTAAATATTAATTGATTTACCTCGCTAAAGGTTTTTTAAGTTAATTCAAGAATATATATATACTAGCATTTATTGCCGTGCGATGCACGGCTAGCATTGCAAAAAAAAAAAAAAAATTTAAATATATGATGATTAAATTATATTAAAAAAATTACACTATATTAAGATAATTAGTTGTGAAATTTAAATTACCAAAATAACGTTAATATTCCTACAATTATGATCATACAAATTCCAAAAAAAACACATAAATTAACCGAGTCATCTGACTTCCATTTAGTTGCTATCCATGAGAAATATTAACCGCAAAATAAATTATTTACAAAAGAAAATGCTATATTCGAGTGGATTAGGATTTTGCTAACCAATTGGGCAAATCTGATTTGCAATGAAAATTATTAGAGAAAATTATGCTGGAAAATAAGAGTGTGATTAATTTAAAAACAAATTACACATATGCCATTAGAATTTTCTAGAATGTTGTAGCATGTATATATATATATATATATATATATATATATATATATATATATATATATATATATATATATATATATAAAATAATGATCTTGGAAGAAATGATGAGTTAGTTACCTGCTGGAGAGTGTGCCATAGTGGAGTGAATAAGAGAAGAAGTGAGGACAAGAGTGACTAGGAGCAATGTTGCAAAGAGAACCTTCATCTTTACTTTTTTGGATTTTGTGTCTCTCTGTGTATGTGTTTAAGAGAGAGAGAGAGAGATCTAGAGAGAGAGAGAGAGAGAGAGAGAGAGAGTGATAAGCAAGCTGAGAGATGAGTGTGTATACAGTATACATATATATATATATATATATATATATATACAAGTTGGGAAGGGTAATAATTGTGTGAAAATAAGGTAGGTAAAGGAACACATAAGTATGAGCTTTTGCTTAAAGCAAATTAATTAATCAACGGTGGCAATACAGACTGTGATATGCCTAATTGGCCCAACCCAATGCGCCTACAAATTATTTACTTACTGGGCCACGAGCCCAATATCGAAGACCACTATCATCGAGGCCCAATCACCTTCAAGCAAGGCTTGGGCCCGACAATCTTAACTAAGCTATAAATACACATTTGAACTCATTCGATAAGGTACATCTTATTAACTGAGCAATACTACAATACGTATTCTCTGGACCATTTCTATGATCAGCACGTCTGACTTGAGCGTCGGAGGGGTTTCCGCCGGATCAACCCCCGGCGTAGTTCACGTGTGTTCATTTCGCAGGTACCTCAGGATCATCAAGTTGTCAAGCTACTGATCTGCTTTGCTCTCCCAGTTCATTTTCTACACCACCCCAGATGATCTACATTTTAGCATCATCATTTTGGCACCGTCTGTGGGAACGATGCAAACCGGATCACGTAGCCAACAAGATCCTCCTGAGGCGTCTGCTCGGAGAGAAAATGACACAGCTAACGACCTCCCACCTCGTTGAGGCTCTGGCTTGCCACCTCCTCCACATCCCATGGATCCGCCTCGCGAGGTTCAGGTGATCCCCCTCGGGACCCACCACTCGCCGATCCACCACTCCCTGCTCCTCGAATGGTTCAAATAACCGAGGATGACTCAATATATCGCCACGATGGGAGCAGATGCTCCCAACGCGATACCAGCACCTGCTCCACATGTGGAGCCACCTATGGCACCACCGCCATCGACTCCCTGGGGGCTTACATAGCCACCTATGGCACCACCGCCATCGACTCCCTGGGGGCTTACATCTGCCCCCAAAATATTTCGCTCGCCAAGGGTTATCGACTCCCTGGGGGCTTACATCGCCCCCAAAATATTTCGTTCGCCAAGGGTTATCGACTCCCTGGGGGCTTACATCTGCTCCCAAAATATTTCGCTCGCCAAGGGTTATCGACTCCCTGGGGGCTTACATCTGCTCCCAAAATATTTCGTTCGCCAAGGGTTATCGACTCCCTAGGGGTTCACATCGCCCCCAAAACATTTCATTCGTCATAGCAGGAGCCAACGCTCCTCCTCGTGAGGCCCCACTGGGTCCTCAACATGATCAATTTCTACTTACTTCTCGAACGGTTCAGATAACCGAAGAAGACCTTCAGCGTATGATCACGGAAGATTCAACTCGTGCTGCCACTGAATCAGTGGCACCATATATCGCTAAGGTGGGGCATCTCACCCCAGTGGTTCGTGATCGCCTCATCCTAAATGGGGGGCTATCCCATCCTAAAGTTGGGCATCTCATCTCAAGGGTGGTACATCCACTGACCTTTCATCCCCACGGTGGTGCACATCCCATCTCAAGGAACGAGGATAATCTCCCTACTCAAAAAATAGAACATCCCAAGGGGGCGCACATGCCATCTCAAGAAACGAGGATAATCTCCCTACTCAAAAAATAGAACATCCCCAAGGGGGTGCACATCCCATCTCAAGGAACGAGGGTAATCTCCCTATTCAAAAAATAGAACATACCAAGGGGTGAACATCAACCACCAAAATAAAATAAAAAAACGGTAAAATCGCGCACGCGAGACCCCAGAAGAAGATGAAGAAAAAAGAAAAAAAAAGAAGAAGAACATGAAAAAACAGAAGAAGAAGATGAAAAAATAGAAGAAATAAGAAGAAGATGAAAAAATAGAAGAAAAAAGAAGAAGATGAAAAAAGGGAAGAAGAAAGAAGAAGAAGAAAAAATAGAAGAAAAAAGAAGAAGATGAAAAAAGAGAAGAAGAAAGAAGAAGAAAAAAATAAGATGAAAAAATACAAGAACAAGAAGGAGAAAAAAAAAAGAGTAAAAGAAGAAGAATTAGAAGAAGAAAGAAAGAAGAAAGAAGATACAAAAAAAAAAAAAAAAAAGGTGCAGCCGAGCCGAGCCGCGCGGCTCATACAAAAAAAAAAAAAAAGGGCAAGGTTCCCGAGAAAAATAAAAAAACTTGGGCACGATTCCCGAGGCGCGCACGACGCGCTTCCCGAGGCGCGCATCCGACACGCTTCCCGATGCAAAAAAAAACGGGCACAATTCCCGGAAAAAAAAAAAAAAAAAAACTCGGGCATGATTCCCGAGGCGCGCATCCGACACGCTTCCCGAGGCAGGAAAAAACGGGCACGATTCCCGAAAAAAAAACGACCACGGTTCCCGAGGCAAAAAAAAAAAAAAAAAATAGGCACGATTACCGAGGCGCGCGCGAGTACGACTCCTGAGGCGCGCACACTTCACGCTTCCCGAGGCGCGCATCTGGCACGCTTCCCGAGCCAAAAAAAAAACTTGGGCCCGATTCCCGAGGCGCGCATCCGGCATGCTTCCCGAGACAAAAAAAAAAAGGGAAAAAGTGAATAAAGCAACATGTTGCGTCACTCTCGAGGAAGTCCCTATCAGCTCCTCATAAAATTCTTAACAGCTCCACACTCTCTCTCTCCGTGCATTAGATGCGCGCATGCCTCCCCCCATGTGGGCTTATGCGCGCACGGATTCCAAGTGCGCGCGAACTCAGGCACATCAGCGTCCTACAATGCGTGCCGCCTCTTCTACCTCGTAGTGCGCGCATATCTGAGGTCGCGCGCAAATCTCAAAATTCTACCTCAAATCACGTGAAGATTTTGACGCCCTTTACTAAATCGCGCGAGAATTTCAATGCGCTCCACCAAATCGCTTGATAGTTATACCTCGCTTAACCAAATTGCGCGACCTCTTCAACGCGCCTACCAAATCGCGCTCGCTATCAAACGGATAAATAAAAAATATTATTTCTCCACGCCACGCCAACGATTAAAGAAACACTACAACACCGATCTACTCTCGACACGATCCGGTACCATTTTCGACGTGGCTCCCACATCGTCTCGAGAGTGGGGGGCTTGCGAGACAACTCCCACGAGGAGCCAACTCGCTCTGTACTACCACCCGCAGCGAGACAACTACCACGAGGAGCCAACTCCCTCGGATCTCATACCCACAGCGGGATAACTCCCACGAGGAGCCAACTCCCTCGGGTCTCATAACCACAGCGAGATAACTCCCACGAGGAGACCACTCGCTCCGTCCCACAATTCGCAGCGAGACAACTCCCACGAGGAGCCAACTCGCTCGGTACTACAACCCGTAGCGAGACAACTCCCACGAGGAGCCAACTCGCTCGGTACTACAACCCGTAGCGAGACAACTCCCACGAGGAGCCAACTCGCTCGGTACTACAACCGGCAGCAAGACAACTCCCACGAGGAGATAACTCGCTCAGTCATATAACCCGTTGCGAGGCAACTCCCACGAGGAGTCAACTCCCTCGGGTCTACGAACCCACAGCGAGATAACTCCTACGAGGAGACCACTCGCTCCATCCTACGACCCGCAGCGAGGCAACTCTCACGAGGAGCCAACTCGCTCAGTACTACGAACCCGCAGCGAGACAACTCCCACGAGGAGCCAACTCGCTCGGTACCACAACCCGCAGCGAGACAACTCCCACGAGGAGCCAACTCGCTCGATACTACAAATCTGTTGCAAGGCAACTCCCACGTGCAACCACCTCGCTCGATAATATTACTCACCGCGAGACAACTCCCATGAGGAGACAACTCGCCCGAAATTCACTATATAATCGCAAGCTCAAGTTAGCACAATTTATCTACATAGCCCTAGAAGCACTTAGAGATATTATGAGAATCTATATAGCCTGGCCAGCTTGATTACTCAAATTTATCTACTTGTTTTCGATAGGTCATTTATTAAAACGTGGCCACGGTCCAAACATACTTAAGACCCACGAGGTCTAACAAGGGGCACGACCCCCATAAAAAAATCTTGAGAGTCTGATCCCCTCCTCAAGTACATCACACACAAGGCTATATGTAAACACATATAAGCAACGCGTCAAAACATTGACAATGTCGAAAAATAACAACTCCCACGAGGAGAATACTAGCTCCGTGCTACTACATTATCCTGAGACAACTTCCACGAGGAGATAACTCGATCAATTCTATTACCCCAGAGACAACTCCCACGAGGAGATTAATTGATCCGTGCTACTACATTATCGTGAGACAACTCCCACGAGGAGATAACTCGATCAACACTATTACCCCGCGACGAGACAACTCCCACGAGGAGATAATTCGCTACTACATCATCGCGGGACAAAACCGACGACTCAATTAACTTACATCGCGACAACTTGGTCGCGCTATGCACCAATGCGCATTCACGCCCCTCCGACACACGCTCCAACGCGTTATCGCACATCATCGACTACTACAATTTTTACTCTCGACACGATATGTCACCCATTTCAACATGGCCCCCACATCGACTCGAGAGTTGGGGGCTTAATGATATGCCTAATTGGCCCAACCCAATGGACTTACAAATTATTTACCTACTGGGCCACGAGCCCAATATCGAAGACCACTATCACCGAGGCCCAATCACCTTCAAGCAAGGTTTGGGCCCGACAATCTTAACTAAGCTATAAATACACATTTGAACTCATTCGATAAGGTACGTCCTATTAACTGAGCAATACTACAATACGTATTCTCTGGACCATTTCTATGATCAGCACGTCTGACATGAGCGTCGGAGGGGTTTCCGCCGGATCAACCCCCGGTGTAGTTCACGTGTGTTCATTTCGCAGGTACCTCAGGATCATCAAGTTGTCAAGCTACTGATCTGCTTTGCTCTACCAGTTCATTTTCTACACCACCCCAGATGATCTACATTTTAGCATCATCAGACTGCCAGGGTGGTTTTTATGTGATCACAGTATATATATTGTTTTTATTTCTTTCTCTTTTTTTCTTCTGAAGAAATTAACTTGAAATTAAGGTTCAATTAAAATTGTATTGGTGATGGGTAAGTTCCGTGAAGTTTTCGTGTGCTTACGGTAGGGTTGGAACTAGGTTGATTTGGTAGATAATAAGTTTTTAATCAACCTATTAGATTGGATCCAAAATTTCAACCATATATCTCTATAATTGGATCGGTTAATGATTTTTAATAATAATCGGTCAAACAACTATATTAATAAAATTTTATAGATATGTATATGTTGTGCGTGTGTACTTACTAGTTTGATCAAATAAAATAGTAAAACATCGAACAATATGGGGGTTTATTTATCTTTTTGACGTACAATTACAGTAGAATATCGATAAATTAATATATCGCTTAAATAATAATTTATTCCGGTCCCAACTCAAACGTATTAAATTATTAGATTGATAATTTAATATTTCACTAAATTGATAAAATTTTGTCAGTCTTGACTGTATTAATTTAAAGATGTTTAAGTATTAATTGTATTATTGAGAACATGGATATATAAAGTACGACGACGTAACATATATCTTTTCATGGTATATGTAATAAATTCGCCAGCTCATAGAGTTCTTTCTCTTTTTCCTAGTAAACCAAATTTGTGTGTGGTCACCACAACATACAGATGTAATGTTACACTGTTTTTTATAGCATTCTTCAATATGTTAATTTTTATATAGTATGTGCAATCACATGAGATGTTGCCTTAATTTCAAATCAACTGTACTAATTTTCTTTAATAAAGAATGGGACATTTAGAAAAAAGTCCGAAGATACATACCACTTTTTGTTTTTATTTTATTTTATTAAACTGTAAATATTAATTATGAAACGCGAGAGAAAAATATATTCTGCTTGAGTATTTTGTAGTAGGGTTGAGACTGAGTTAAGTTGGTAGCAGGCCCGGCCCTAGGCTATAGGCAACTTTGGCCTATGCCTAGGGCCCCCAACTTATGTGTATTATAGTTGGGGCCCCAAAAAATTATGTTTACTATAATTAGGGCCCCCAAATATAAAATAAAATTTATATTTTTCTTATTTAAAAAAATATTAACATATATATAGCCTGAATTTTGTATAAAAAATAATATACTAATAAATAATTTTAATACATCTATTTAAACAAAAATAAAAATATCCAAAATATTTAATTTTATATTAAAAAATTAAATATAAAGGGCCTCAAATTTATTATTTTGCCTAGGGCTCCATATGGACTTGAGCCGGCCCTGAGTCTAAAAACCGACTCATCCAACAGACCAATTTTGGTTAAAAATGAAAATCATTGCCGACTCCAACCTTTGTGGGTCGGTTGATAGTTGGCATCGGAATATTTAATTCTGAAATAGATCGGTTGATTAGTATGCCCGTGCCATCATCAATTATCATTTCAAAATAATTATGCGGGTCATTACACCATCATCAATTATCATTTCAAAATAATTAATAGCGATACAATTTCGAAAGTAATGGAATTTGGTGAGCTTTTTTTTCTAAACGGCGGCTTAGGCATATGTAATTGATGGAAGATTTATGTCAACTTGTTTTATTTGTTGGTTTTTAAAATTTAAATACTAACTATTTTGATAATTCCAATACCCACTTACAAAAATTACAAATTAAATTAATATTTTAATAAAATTTTATCAATATAGTTAGTTGGTTGATCGGTAATTACTGATCAACCAACTTTTGATGATATTAGAAACTCTGAACCCACCCATTATAAATGGGTTGTTTGAAATTTTCGACTCGATTTATTAAGTTGGCTAAAAGAATTATTATTCGTCTAAAAAAATGATCGGTAATGAGTCGATTTGCTGGAAAAAAGTCAAATCATTACCAACCCTACTTTGAAGAGTAAAGGGATAATCTCTAGAAATAAGTATTTCAGTAAAACTTTATTGTTCGATAGTAGTAAAAAGAAAAAACCTTATTTGATTTATTTTATTTATAACATAAAAAGTCAAACAAGTTTTTAAGCATAAATAGTCCATGAGTTGCAATATATAAATATGATAATTGAAATTTTCCTACGAAGAAAATTGAAAATTTGAAAAATTGGAATCTCGATGAGGATGTCATTAATAGCAAAATTAATTATACTCCTATACAATTGATTTGCATTTGTTGTGATGAGAATTACATTAACTGCACATTTTCCTCTTACAAACGAGTGGATCGAACATTCATAAATTATAAAAGTTACTTGTAATAAGAAATTTGAAAAGATAAATTAAAGTAAGTCACATGGATCACATGGCCATAAGTTATAATGATACTTATCACCCTTAACTATAACTTAGCCTCATTACCAATTCTATTTAAAGGAATGTAAATACTTTGTTGTTTCACCAAAAACAAAACAAAAATGGAGTTGCCTATTCTAAGTATTTTCTTGATCCTCTTACTCTGCATCACAACCAATGCAATACCCACAAAAATTGATGATAAGTGGTTTTCAGATATGTGTTCTAAGACAATTCTCCCTAGAAAATGCACGATTTATTTTAAAATGATGTGTAAGGAGAAACCATTCTCTTCCGTTGAGGAAGTAGGAGAAGTCATTCTCGACAGGGCATTAGCCGCAGCCGAAGAGTCGATGAATTTGTTTAATCAATTCGTTAAGAAAGATTATATAGCGAACAAGTTTTATCTGAAGGCGAAATACGAGATATGTGGCGAAAAATATAAGACGACAATGGACAAGCTGAATGAAGCAGAAGCAATGTTGAAAACCAAAAAGTTTGCAGAGGCGAGAGACGATTTAGAAGATGTGTCGAAAGTGCCTAATTATTGTGAGAATTTAATTCGATCAACATCAAGGGCTATTCAAGTTGCATATAAGGAGTCGAATTTTACGTTTGACGTTGCTTTGGCTATTGTGAGAGAGTTGGAACGACACACTAGAAAATGATTTTGTACTCTTTCTTACATAAACTAGAAGAGATGTTAAATGTCTCAAATAAGTTAAGAAATGAATATTATGTGTGTAAGGATTAGATTGTGCTTGAATTTACATGAGAAAGAAAAAACTAATGAGAAGTTGATCAGTGTTTTTTTTATATCTTATTAACCAAGTATAATTTCTTATATATTCCTGACAAGTATGCCAATTCTTTTACGGCCCATAATAGATGATTTGTTCAAGTTCTTAATTAATTAGTTACTTTGATTCAACAACTTATATTTTTTTAATTAAATAATTAAGCCAAAACAAATAATAGAAACCGTCATTTTAAATAGTTCTTGCTTATTTTGTTTCTCCTGACTTTTTACTCAAAAACTGCCACTTTAAATTTGGATGTTTCATTTTTTTGGACTATAAATCGCGACTTCAAACGGTTATTTTATTCCTTTCTCAATTTGTTCTTGAGTGTGTGTGATTGCCATCACTTTTGGTTACTTCAGTTTGGTTGATATGCATTTTTTTTTTCAAATATACATTTTAAGATTTTTTAGTTGTAAACTTATCGTTGAATAAGATAAACCTGATTTTGAAACAATATCTCTCACTTGATTTACACACAATTATACTTATAACACAGGTAGGGGTATAAATGGGCCGAGTTCGAGCTCGAGTCAATTTGACGAGCTTGCATTCTTCAAATTTTATAGTTTGGGCTCGAGCTCGAACCTGAGATGAATTGAATAGAGAAATACAAAATTCAGCCAATAGAATGAATCGACAAAATTGGAAATGAGACTGTTAACCAAAATCCAATCGGACGGCTCTTATGAGGCATCACTTCTAGTGACGCACAATGATAAATATTAATTAAATTTCCAGATCACCCCATTTTTTGAAAAGTTTTTGGCCAAATGGCCTAGAAAAAAATTGCCCAAGCCTATTGTAGATTATTTTCATTTTTTTTGTTATTTATTTTCTGATAACCAAAAAAAAAAAATCAAATATATACAAATATCTAGTGGATAAAATTTGCACATTCATCTTCCACTAAATAAATGCTAATAGCTGGGTGGCGAAAATCCCATGGGTTATAAATTAGGTTAATTACATATTACCCCCAAGTATATCCCTTGTAACAGATACCTTTTAATGTACCATTTGTAACAAATACCCCTCTCCATCCACCAAAAACCATGCAACGTCTAACGGTGTTAATATAACGTGTGCAATTACCATATTATCCTTGTTGAGGTGGCAGAAAAACCCTAAATAATGAAAGACTAAACAAAAATCGAGGGAAAGACTACGCAGATTACTAATTTCTCTCCATTCTCTCCCAAAAAAAAAAACCCTAACCTTCCTCTAAAATCCAATCTCCATAATATCAGTATTGTTGAAGAAAATCTACGAAATGACAATGGCCATCGAGTAATCGTAGCCAATCTCTGATAGAGTAATACACACAAGTGTTTAATGTGGCTATTCCATGATTTTTAATTTTAACAAAAAAATGAGTTCTATTGAAACGATTCATTGTTTTTTTAATGACAATGGATTTTTTATTTTGGTATTTTTAGCTTTGTTTTTCTATTTTATTTGGGAAATATCCATACAAAATTATTGGGGAATTTTATTTACTCAAAAATATTGGTTGGTTAATTTGGAGTCTACAGAGAAGAGTCTTCTGAGTTCTTTTGACTTAAATTCTTAACTATTTGGACTGTTAAGTTGCTATTTTATAAATTATTGATTGAGAAAATGACTATTTTATTTTTACTACTTAGAAAGTAGTACAGTGCTTATAATTTGTTTTCATTAACGAGACCTTGCATTCTCTATTTGTTTGGATATTCTCTTATTTGATTCTCATTCTTTTTTATTTGAACTATAGGAAATATGGAGGATAATTTGTTCAGACTGAGAGTTAATCATAGTGGAAAGCTGATAAGAGAACCAACAAGAGCTTCTTATTTGGGAGGGACTATATCAATGATGACTGATCTAGATCCATATAGAATGTCATATTTTGAGATAATAAATCTAGTCAGGGATTTGGGGCATTCTTTTACAACACTAATTTGGTATTTGTTACCTCTCAAATCAATGAACGATAGGCTTCAAATGATCGATAATGATCAGAGTGTGTTGGTGATGTTCAAGTGCTATAGTAAGCTACATTTGTATGAAATTGAAATATACGTGGAAGAGATTGATATTAATGTGCCATTGCTACAGTAATAGAACATACACAGCAAGAAGAGGCAATCTTCGACCCCATAGCATCATATACATATCCAATGGCTGATAATGATGATCTTATTGTGGATGAGAGTGATGATGAGACTGATCCTACTTATTTGGCTGACAGTGAGAGTAGTGGTGATGATGATGCTGTAGTATCTGATTTTAACTATTTTGCTGGAGATGACAGACTTAGTGATACATGTGATCCAATGGAAGATGACCAAGAGAAAGAAGCAAATGTAGAGCTTGAAACAGAGGGTTCAAAAGAGATAGACATTTTTAATGGGGGGTATGAAAGTGACGTTCAAAGTGATCCTGAGATCTTAACCAGTCCACAAGATTCCGGTGACGACAGCTTGACACTGAAATATCCTCAATTTGATGAGAAAAGAGACATGGCGAATCCAACTCCCAGAGTTGGACTTCTGTTTGTGAATGTCAAAGTATTTAGAAAATCAATCAGAGAGTATGCTATTAGGTCTGGTTTTGAGATGGATTTTTTAAAGAAGGGTAAATTACACCCACACTCCTGAGGTATGCTTAAATAAATTTAAGGTCCATGTAATATCGATAATTACACACACCCCATGAAACATAGTTAGAAATTCTAATGGGATAATCCATTGGATACGTTATTCCGATAGAGTTCTAACGGACTATTATTTTTAGCTAGTGGTGGAGACAACATAGAGTTATGAGGTGACATGGCTCCTCCAACATTTCTTAAATCACGCATAACTCATTGTTGTCTCCAGCACTTCCGGAAACTTTTTGGGTTTTCGGGTTTCGGGTTTCGGGTTTTCGGGTTTCGGATTTCGGGTTCCGGGTTTCGGGTTTTCGGGTTTTGGATTTTCGGGTTTTCGGATTTCAGGTTTCGGGTTTTCGGGTTTCAAATTTCGGGTTTTCCGTTAAAACTCTATCGGAATAACGTATCCAATGCATTATCCAATTAGAGTTTCTAACTATGTTTTAAGGGGGTGAGTGTAATTATCGATACCACAGGGACCTTAAAGTTATTTTAGCATACCTCAGGAGTGTGGGTGTATTTACCCTTTAAAGAATGAGAAGCACACTGTCACAGCGAAGTGTAAGTAAGGAGGAAGGTTGTTCATGCAAGCCTATATGGAACATCAACAGTTTTCCAGATTAAATCACTTAGGGGTGAACCTCATATTTGTCCCAGAAAATTCAGCAATACAACAGTAGATTCCAATTATTTGGTAAATAAATATCTGCAGAATTTTGTTGCTGATCCTAACATGACATTATAGGCATTCAAGAAGATGGTAAAAAGAGATGTCAAGATTTTTTCCTCGAGGATGCAGTTGTATAGAGCAAAAGCAAAGGCCTTTGAAAAGATTCAAGGTAATGTGAAGCATCAATATTTTAAAATCAGAATATATGCCAAGAAGGTACTTGAAACAAACCCTGGCTCTACAGTAATTGTTAAAATTGAAGGCCCTCCAATATACAGAGTTGTTACATTTCAAAGATTTTTGTTACGTTTGTTGCACAAAGAGACGGTTTTATAAAGGGGTGCATACATAAAATAGGCTTAGATGCATGCTTCGTTAAGGTTCATATGGAGGACAGTTGATGGCAGCCATTGGAAGGAATGAAAATAATCAAATGTTCTCATTAGTTGTTGCAGTTGTTGAAGCAGAATGCAAACATAGTTGGAATTGGTTTCTACAAGCTCTGATTAGTGTATTGCGTATTGAAGAGAGGAGATTGACATTTATCTCAGACAGACTGAAGGGTTTAGTTGAGAATTTCAAACAACTAATGCCAACAACTGAGCATAGGTACTGTGTAAGACATTTATATGCCAACTTTAAGCTGAAATGCTTTGATATTGCAATAAAGGACTTGATGTGGGCTGCTGCTTCATCTTACCAAGAGGAAGAATATACAAAGAATATGAATGCTATAAGCTGAAATCACCAGAAGCATATATGTGGCTGAAAAAATTCCCCCAGAAACATGGTGCAAACACAAAATGTCACCATTTTCAAAGTGTGACATGTTGAGCAACAACTTATGTGAGTCTTTTAATAATTACATCAAAGAGGCTAGGGATCAACTTATTTTAACTATGCTTGATTCACTTAGAAGGCAGTTCATGAGGAGAGTTCAAGAAAAAATAGATTGGATTAGGAAGTACAAAGGTAGATTATGCCCCAGAATACAACAGAAGTTGGATATCAACAAGATGAAAGGAGTAGAAGAGTTTGAGGCAGTTAAAGCAGGTGTTGTGGTTTGGGGGATTATTCAAGGATTTAGCTCATTTATAGTTGATCTTGTGCAACACAAATGATCTTGCAGAGAGTGGGATTTAATTGGAATACCTTGTGCCCATGCAACATGTGCCATGATCACGGATCATAAGCAACCAGAAGATTATGTCCACTTTTGTTACTCAGTTTCACAGTATAAACTTGCTTATGGCTCTGTCATTTATCCAGTGGGAATTTATGGGATATATGTGACATAGAATGCATTCAACCTCCTAAATATAAAAGACAACCAGAAAGGCCAAAAACGGTTAAAAGAAAGGGACTTGATGAGATCAACAATGGAGGTAGAGTATGCAAAAGAGGGAGTGTGATGTCTTGCTCTAACTGTGGATATGACACATATAATAAAAGATCTTGTAAGAAACCCCCAATAGATAGGCCAACAGCAAGTTCTGCACCAGTAATCTATAATTTATTTTGTTATTTAGTTTATTGTAACTTTTTTTTTTTACAATCAATAAATTGATTATCATTTTCGTAGACTCCTAGTATTGCACCTACAGATCTTAATGAATGCAAAAATGTTAGAGGCAGAGGAAGATGAAGGAGTCGAGGCACTACAAATGTGGTATGAGTTAAACATTTTACAATTAATTTTAGGTAGTATTACTTTCACATGTTTCTCAGCTTTTCTCAATTTATTGCAAACTTCTAATGTTACACTTAGGGATCCCAACAAATGCACATATCTCAGAGGCAGGGGAAGAGGAAGGATCATACGCACTACCAATTCGGTTGGATGAGTTCAAATGTTTTACGAGTAATTTCAATTAGCATTACTTTCACAATATTCTCAACTTTTTGTCAATTGTTGTAGACTTCTAGTGTTGCAAATAGGGGAAAATGAAGGGGCAGAGCTTTGGGAAAATGCAGAGGCTATGGTCCATTGTGTGGAATAGGCCTTTGGAATGGAATTGGAATATCAAACACACATACCTTTATACCCTTGTCAAATATATCAACTGTACCTAAAAGCACATCTGCAGCCCTAAGTGAACCTGACAGCAGCAACAATGTATCTCCACCAAAGAAAATGGTAAGAACACTAGTTTATTTTACAAAACAATTATAGCTTTGATTATATTTTAGGGTAAATTACAACCACCCTTCTGATGTATGGTCAAATTACGAAAAAAACCCTCCTGTTTGGGTAATTACAACCACCCCCTCAACTATAAGTCTTCTTACACGTCCACCCTTGTGTTTTCAAATTTAGTGGAATCTTTGAGATTATATGGAATATTATCACTTTTGTACCCGTTTTATCCCATTCGAACTCCACATTTTGAAGCAAGATGATCATAATATGTGTTTTTTGGCTTGTATATATCAGATTGTGGTGCATCAAAAACTGTATTTTTACACAAAACGAGTACAAATTAGAGCGCATTCCACAAAATCTAGATGATTATGTTGAATTTGACACCATAAGGGTGGAGGTGTAAGAAAAAAACATAGTTGAGGGGGATAGATGTAGTTATCCAAACAAGATGGGTTTTTTTTCGTAAATTGACCATACCTCTAGGGGTGGTTGTAATTTACTCTATATTTTAATAGTACTAATGTATATCTTTATATACAGAGAAGTAGGTTTGGTGATATATTTGTCTCCAGTCAATCTTCTAGCAACAAATTTGTGGTAACAAGAGCTGAAAATGAGGAGCTTGAGTTTGCTAAGACAAGACTAATCTATGAGCATAAGTCAGAGTTTTTGATCTATTATATAAGCACAAGTTAGAAGCTCATATATTTTTTGACAAATACAGTAGGAAATATAGTTTTTGATATGTATGCATTATACAACTTAGAGAAAAGTTCAAATACTGTGACTTGTCATTATTAGTTGCATACACAAAGTTACATATAAATAGAGTAACTATTAAAATTACAAAGACCTTTATAATTTTCTCACTTTTTTTGTATTTGAGTAACTGAGCATGTGTAGTTTGAGCAATTTGTTTCAACTTGGCAGATTTTATTTTTGATTCTTGAGCCTTAGCCTCTAAACCTTGAATGATCATCTTCATCTCCTCATTTTTTGTTGTGAAATTGAGTACAACTTCTTCAAGTTTCCTGATTTTTTTATTCTTTTGGTCTAGAAATTCAAGCATTGACTGGCCAATTTGAATGCCCTTCTCCCAGATTTCAGGCTCTAACCAATGCAAAAAAAATTCATCCATTTGTACTCTACAATAAATTAAGTAGATGCAATTAGATAAGTCAAGTTAGTTTGTAGGCATACTTAGAAGATGTTTGGTACTTAGATCCCAATTTTCACAACCAGCAAACTTACGACCGGGATTTTTTTACGTCCAAACTATGTGAATTTGTGCGGGTCTCACACACCTACAATTTATACATGCAAAATTAGACATGTAATAGTTAGAGGAGCGATATGAATCACGTGAGAAATGAGAGTTTGCCGAGTTAGAACCCCCGACATCGTGAAAAAAAAAATCTTAAAATAAATACAGTGTAATAAAGAAATTATTGTAAAAATTATGTGTATTTTTTTGTGAAAATATGTGCAAATACATGTGAAATTTGATGTCAAATTGTGAGTGAAATGTGCTGAAAATTGGATAAAATGTGTATAATAAGCTTGTTTATATATATACAAAACGAAGGGGTATTTTCGTCCACAGTCCCAACGACTATATCATTGAGCAGTTATGCACAGCCACGTCAGCATTTTCAAACAGTAACATCACATGTGGTGGGTGGAGGGGAATATCTGTTACAAATGGTACATTAGGAGATATCTGTTACAAGGGACATACTTCAGGGAGGTAATCTGTGATTAACCCTAAAAATTAGCAAGGTACCTATATTGTTTGGTATAGCACAAATCTCATTATTCGCCATTTTTTTGTTGACTTAGTTAAAATGACTATACTACCATGAGTACATAAAAAAAATATCCCAAAACACCAATGTGTGTGTGTGTTGTGTTTGAAAATGGTGGATTTTTTTTATCGGGAAGAGGGTGTTTTTTAAGCCAATGACTGAATTGAAAATTCTAAAACATCCATTCTGAGGTTTTGAAAATTTGGGGTTAATCTGTAATTTTCAAATTCTTTTATTTAAAGGGTACTTAGGTCTTTTCATGTCAAAACGCCACACAATCTGTCGCATGCAGCACACAATAAGCCTTCAGGGACCTTATTGGCTTTAACTAACATTCATACGGGTTCCTTGTTATGTTTCTTTAACACGGGGTTTTTTCAGCAATTAGTGTTTATACAAGGGTAGTTTTTGCAAAAAAAAAAAAACCCACTAAATAATTCTAGAAGGCTGAAATTTCTACCAAAACGCGCTTTTGAAACTTCTCTTCCGTGTTACAAAATCCTCCCCCCTTCTCCCTCCGATCGCCTCCTCAATTCCAAATTCCAAATTCCCAATTCCCAATTCCCAATTCCCAATTTCCAATCCTCAATTCCCAATTCAAAAGCATTGGCATCAATGGCGACGATATACTGCTGCCGAGAGTGCGGCGCGAATCTCAACCTCGTCGCCGCCCACCTCTACCCGCCGGACTTTTATTTCGAGGCCGGCAACAAAAATTCGCTCTCTTTCTCCACCGTCGATTCCTCAAAATTCAGGTTCGAGAAAGAAGACAAGATCCGACCTTTCTTCGAGACTCTTAATTACTGGGGAATTCAAAGGAAACGCACCAAGATCATCTGCAATAGCTGCGGAAAGCTCGTCGGCCACATTTACGATGACGGGCCGCCGTTGACTGATAGTATCGGCCAGTTCGGGTTCGGGCCGAGTCAGGTCGTGCCTAGAAACCCTAGGTACCGGTTCAAGAACAAGGCTTTGACTGTTAATTCTCAGACTTGGTAAATGACTTGTGTTGTGGTTTTTGTAAATGATGGGCTTCGTTTTTTATTTTTTATTTTTTTTTATGCTTTTGTTGATTGAACAATATTAATGAAAAAAATAAATAAAAATATGATGTATGTTTCTCACATGGTTTCTCTGATTTCTTTCTCTCATCGCATTATATTTGAATTAGTTAATGATTATATTTAATGACATCAATTGTAAGTTGAACTTTGATTTCACTTTTTCTTTTTCTTATTTCGGAAGATATTCGATTGGTTTGAACAAATTGCATAATATTAGGGGTGAGCAAATAAGCCAAAAAACCGATCCAGAAAACCGAAAACTCGAGCTGTTTCGAATAGCAAATCCCATGTACCTTTTTTAATTTTTGGAAACCGAATTATTCGGTTTATATATATATATATATATATATATATATATATATATATATATATATATATATATATATATATATATATATATACTTTATATCTTTAGATTAGTAGTCTTAGGGCTCGTTCGGTTACCGGGATCGGATTAATATGGATTGGATTGGATTGGATTAACTCCCTACTGACTAATTAATTAGTCGATTAGTAGGATGATCGGTTGCTTGGATTAGACCTACAATTAAATCCGTTAAAATCTGGTAATAAATGTGATTTGTCCATAATATCCCCAGCTTAGCAATTATTCGGCTATAATTCGTAAAATTTATAACATTAGCTATTATCTTTTTCATAACATCAACCCAACTGAGCAAAAGCAAAAATTATATTTTACTTCATTATATTAAACTCTATAAATTTTCTAAAACCATGGAACTCAATTTTTTAAGCATGCACTTCTAAACTTGACCAAAATAAACGAGAGAATAATTCTGATTCTCAATAATAATCAAACAATTAAGTTCACAAATAATGATTATTAGAAGTAAAGAACTATAATTAAAAACGATATATTCTTCAATTAAAAAAAAACAGAGAAGAATATAAATTAAAAAAAAAATCAACAACAAAATACATCTCCTGCCTCACCAAAGCAGGAAACACAAAAATATTATGCAAAGTCACCAAATCATTGCTACCTATGAACAAAAACAAAAAAAAAATCTGAAGTCAATAAAATAAATTTCAAGAAATTACCAATTAAAATGGCCTACAGCCGTTCTTCTCTTCAAGACTTTTCTTGCTTTGATAATGAGGTGAAGATAAAAAGTGGGTTAGGTTTTGTTTCTTCCAAGATTTAATAAAATAGGGTGAATATACGTAACTTTATTCTAGGGTAATAGTGTAATTTTCATTATTAGTAGGCATCTACTATTTTAATCGCAGGGGTGGAGCACCGATTAGATTTTGAGAATTAATAGGGTTTTGTAGCGGGCTCATGTTTTTATAGCGGGCTTCCCCTGGTGCGAATCTTGTCAACCGGACATGCTATTAGCCCCTACTATTTAGTCTAGTAGGGGGTAATAGCAGTAACCAAACGAGCCCTTATTCTAAGCATTTGTGTATAAATTGAGACAGTATCATTTTATTCATTTAGTATCTAAATCTTTACTTTATATATGATTTTAATAATGTGGTTGATGAAAGTAGACTAGTATGATGATGCATTATCTAAATTATGTTAAGTGTCATATGTGATTAATATTTTATATTTTTGTTGCATTTAGTTAATTTTATGGAGAATGTTTCAGGCACTACTGTTTCAGTTCCATGCAATGTCGCTTGCGGTGATTTCAGCACAGAGAGGGTCGTTCTGACGCTGTTTCGGTGATCTATATAATGGTTCATTCGAAACAGGCATGGAGGTCGTCGTGGAGACCGCTGTTCTAGATAACACGCAATATGACGAGAATTTTGCGGGCGGGAGAGACAATTTTAAATTAAAATTCCAAAAATAGATTTTAAAAAATTAAGCTACTAAAGTTGATTTTAAATACAAATATACTACAATTCCAAAATATATATTGTAACAATGGTAAAATAATTATTTCAAACAAGATGGGGCGGCGGATGGGGATTGAATTTTTTTTTTACCGGGCACGGGAATGGGGACGGGTTTGTAGGTACTCGCTCCGTAGACCCGCCCCATACTCACCCCGCATAATATTATTTAGGCGGCGGATATGCAAGCCCAATTTTTTATATGAGGTGGACATATAAAAAGTTTCTTAGTTCAAGTGCACAAATTTATCTAATTTTATTATATCAAGACAAAAGAGAACGAATATGCCCTCATCCACAAATAGTATTAAAATACAAATACAAAACATATATTCCTATTTTTAATTTGTTCAAGACCAACCAAGAAGAAAAAAAACAAAAAACAAAAAACTAAACAAAAATGTCCGACCCGTCGCCGCTACACGACCGCCGCCGCGACGCCGACCAGGGAGACGCCACCGCACCGACGCCGACATACAACCCACCCACTTGCACACTACCACCACTCCACCACCACAAACCCACTACTTTATTCTAAACATTTTGTTGGTAAATTCGAAAACATTAATCGAGCATTGATTCCTTTAAAACGAACATCAATTCCTTGATAAATATGCGTGGTGAACATTAATTGATGCTTATTTCTTGTTGGGTTGCAATGGTTTGGTCGATTTAGGATTAAATTTTGAGGTTGAAATTGGAGCCGGGAAAACGACGTGTGCGCGCCGATATTTTTTTGAAAAAGTCGGCATATTCATACCGATTTTTTGGGAAAAATCGGCAGTATAATACCGATTTTTGTTTGTAAAATCGGCACGTGAATACCGATTATTGTTGAAAAAATCGGACTGTGAATACCTTTTTTTGGTATCGTTGATACTTTTTTTTCAAAAACAAAAGAAAAACGGCACACAAGCTAAAATAAACGGTTAACACATCTTATTATGTTTTCCACCCGCATAAACCACCATCTCCTTGTTTTCTGACTCTATTGTGAATGTTTGGTGACTATTAAATTGTTTTGGTGTTTAGTTCTTGGTGGGTTTGTGAAGAAGAAGAAGAAGAAGAAGAAGAAGAAGAAGAAGAAGAAGAAGAAGAAGAAGAAGAAGAAGAAGAAGAAGAAGAAGAAGAAGAAGAAGAAGAAGAAGAAGAAGAAGAAGAAGAAGAAGAAGAAGAAGAAGAAGAAGGAGAAGGAGATTTATTTGGACTTTCATAAAGGAAATGTGTTTTTTTTTTCTATTTTATTTTTTTTGTGTTAATTTGGTCTTGAATTTCATTAAGGGTAAATTAATATTTTTACATTGGTGGTTTTGTACAAAGAGATTTGTGGGCTGACATATCTCCGCTGCCTACTATTTATATATATTTAATATTTATTATATTGAAGTATAAAGAATTAAATATTTAAATATTACTAACCCGAAATAATTTATTGAATTTTGTAATTTGAAGTTAAATTTGCATTTTGTTGGAATGTTTATTGAACAAGGTCTTTAAATTATAAATAAATTATATTTTTATTAAAATAATTCGGGGATTTTACGTGGCATGTACCCGCGGGTACCTGTGGAGATTTTATGGGGCGGGTATGGGGATACCAACTCATAAAATCCGTGATTTTTTACGGGAATGGGGATGGAAATTTTCGGAGCGGGACGGGGATGGAGATTGCAAAACCCGTCCCATACCCGCCTCATTGCCATCCCTACGGAATGGGGTCTTTTCAGTTCGCAGCGCCTACCATCTTGCAACAAAAATTAAGGCTGGCATTAATAGGAGACTGGGTAATAGTTGGAATACCCAACGACATGGAGAGTGGAAATGGATCTGAGGTTTAAATCTTCCGAATATGGTTAAGATATTCTTGTGGAGGACATGCAAAAACCTATTACCTGTTCGGTCAAATCTACTTAAGCGAAAAGTTTTGGATGATGATCGATGTGTCTTTTGTGATGAGAGGGAAGAAAATGTGATGCACTGTTTCTATGCATATCCATTTCTCGTCAGGTATGGGTTCTTTCCGAGGTCCCATTCACGATCTATCATACGGTGAGAACAAAATTCTTTGATCGGTTGCTCGAGATCAAACGTAAATCATGTCCAATGATTATTGATCGATGTATGGTTATGTTGGGCAATTTGAAATGCAATGAACAAATATATGTTCAAGGGGAAAATTGCAGGCCCAAGGACTACTATATTCTTCATGAATAAAATTTGGAATGATAACTCCAGATGGCCACAACCGAGGTATATATTGTTTCCAAAGATTAGGAGAAATATGAAGTTTGTTGGCAACTTCCTGAGGCAGAGGGTGAAGCTGATTTTGACGCCTTTGTCAATTTCGTCGATGGAGTGTGAGGTCTTGAAGTGATAGCTCGTTTGGAGTCTGGAGAGTGTGTTTGTTGGCGCACAAAATGTATTGCACTACATTTTGACCCAACCGCGGCTGAAGGTAAAGCAATTTTAATGGCGATTGAACTGGCTCGAGATAACAATTGGCAGAGATTGTTCTTGAAGGGGACTAGAATGTTGTCATCGCCGTTGTCAGAGAGCCAAATTACAACGCAGACTACAACACGATTGTTAGCGATATAATCCGGATAGGTGCTATGCTAATAGTGATCAGAGCCTTATATTGTACGGGAAGGCAACAAGGCGGCACACGAGATAGCAACATTAACGAAAAAGGAAACTTATGACATGCTACTATTACCTAATAGAATCCGTTCAATTGTTTTTGCCGAATTGGCTTTATAAATGAAGTTCTTTCGACTCTCAATTTTTTTTAAGGAAATATTATTTTCTTCCTTGAAATTCCATGGAGACACGTGTAATAAGTCTTATTTACGAGACTTCTTTATTTCCATGAATAACATACGGTTTTAGCCAAGACTTAGAATCCAAACAAGAACCATAATTCTAACAAATGTTCAACGAAGCCCTTTTGAACTTCAAAGTTAGCAATGTTGTAATGTTTTTATAATTAATTAATACTTGATTATGCTAGAAATAGACCACCTTAAATAAGTGAGGTAGGATGAGCTAGGAGAGTGAAGTGGATCACTGGCTCACGAGCTAGATGGTCCTGAGATACCTGCGAACAGAGAACACTTAAACTAGGTTGGGGGTTGATACGGCGGAAACCCCTCTGACGCTAAAGTCAGACGTGCGAATATGAAGTAGTTGAGAGAATACAAATTGTAGTATTGCTCGTATAATAAGGCGTACATTTAATAAATGAATTAAATCGTTAATTTATACATTGTCGATTGGGTCGAGGTTAATTTGTTGGGTCAAAACTTTATTTGAAGGTAATTGGGCTTTCGCAATAGTGCTCTTCTAAATCGGGGTCGTGGCCCAGTAGGTAGAAAAATAGTAAGCTTATTGAGCTGACCCAATTAGGCATATCAATACTGTAATATTTTTACTCACTAAGTTATGAAATTATCGTTTTTGTGCTTTTATTATATGTATAATAATTTAAGTCGATTTTCATTAATTTTTCAACAGTTTTTTTTTTAATTATCAGAATTTTTAAAATTATATAGTCAATAAAAATTATTACTAAAATTCGGATCTATAATCATGATTTCAAAAATAAAATAGACTAAAATTATGATTAATATTTAATTTATAATTTTGTGATATATATGGTGAAATGTTATGGGAGACCAAACTATATCCTATTCTCTATAAATAGGAAAGTGATGAAATATTATTATTTTATTATTTAGTGTAAAATTTGATGGAATTGTTGGGAGACCAAATACAGTAATACATTATTTCCCCACGAAAAATAGTGAAATTGTAGAATGATATTTTTCACCACAAAAAAATAGAATTTGGTGAAAAATGGTGGTAACGTTAGAAGATGCTCTTAGAGCAACTCCAATGGAAAGATATCAAAATGGAGCATTAAACATTCATTTGATACTTGATATAATACTTTGATACTTCCAGAAAAAAATTTCACTCCAACACCAAGTATCAAATAGATTATCAAATTTTAAATATATGAATAATAGTGATAAGTTAATGAGGTGGTTATATTTTTGATACCTTATTTTTCAGGGAGTATTTTTGCACCTCGGGATGGTTGAGTATTCGAAATAATTCTCACTTTAATGCCTCCATTGGAGGAGGATTTTTTAATTTTGGAGTATCGAAATGGTAGTTTTTTGGTTTGATACTTCATTTAGTTCCTCCATTGGAGTTGCTCTTATGGAGATATATCAAAATGGAGCATTAGACATTCATTTGATACTTGATACTTCTAAATATTTACTCCAACCACAACCCATTAAATAGATTATCAAAATTTAAATAGATGAATAATTTTTTTGAACGCCACATGTCAAAATAGGTTGTGGAGTGGTTATATTTTTGACATCTCATTTTCTAAGGAACATTTTTGCACACGTCGAAGTGGTTGAGTATTAAAATAAATGCCACTTTAATGCATCTATTGGAGAATGGTTTTCTAATTTTATGAGTATCAAAAATGTAGTTTCATAGTTTAATACTTCACTTGATCCGTTCGAAAGCAATTCGAACCCAAAATATCAAAATGAGATATGAAATATTAATTTTTTTATACTTCATTTGATATTTAATATTTTATTTTGATACCTATATAAATTATTTTGCTCCAACCACAGGTAATCAAAAGATTATTAATTAAATATAAATAAAATAATTATATATTTAATTGCCAAACGTCATTTTCTAAGTAATCATTTAAGTGGTTAAATTTGTAACATGCATTTGTAATTGTATATCGCAAGATGTGAATTATCAAAATACAAACCTTATTTGATAATTTCATTGTAGTGAATATTTTTTAATTTGAAATATCAAAATAGTGGTTAAGTATTTTGACAACACCCATTTAATTACTTCATTCGAGTTGATCGATTAAAGTGTGAGTTCTGATTAATCTATTTATTTCAATAGAAATCTTAAAATTTGGTGACTAATAAGTTGAAACCTTTGAAAACTTAAAAGCAACATTAATCAGATCTGTCTCTGCAATCAGAACAAATATAAAACATTTGGACCAAACTGCAATTATAAGAACATTTCAAAACACGACCCCCTTCTTCACTACTCGGCGCCCCGAACCCTAGTTCATTTCCGCCGCTACGAACACTGCCAGAAGCCGTTCCACCCCCATTACAGTCCGCTCCCTCCGATCAATCACCGCCACGGTGAGCTTAAGCGGCATACATCGCCGCTCCGGCGGATAAATCGCCGTTTCTTTTTTTATTTTTTTTATTTTAGGTCCAGCTTAACTCAATTGCGTTTTTTTTTTCAGAGAATCATTCGCTTGATCGTCTGCTTCCCCATCTTCATTTCCGACTTCTACTCCCATGGCGGTACGTCAGTTACTCGATTCTCTTCTTTCTCAAAGGTACTAAATTTTCTGGATACTGATATGTTTTTTTTTTTTTTTTTTTTTCAGATCGAGAATCTTTTCAAAGATGAAGCTACTGAAGAAAAGGGTGAGCGCGCCAGAATGGTGAGTACAATTATCATCTGCAGTAAATAATTCTGGATCATACTGAAAAAAAGCCCTAGATTAAGTGTGTTATCTCAGATGTAAGTTGGAACTGATCCGAATGTTCTTTTTTGTTTCTATGGTAGGCCTCCTTCATTGGAGCAATGGCGATTGCTGATTTGGTTAAAACAACCTTGGGACCGAAGGGGATGGTAAAAAGAGCATCTTGTCTAGATTCTGTTTGCGTAAATTCTGTTTAAGCCTTCCGTTTGTAATATTCTTTCGTTACGTTTTGCAGGACAAGATTTTGCAGTCTACCGGCAGAGGACAGAGCGTCACAGTCACGAATGACGGAGCAACTATCTTAAAGTCCCTGCACATCGACAACCCTGCTGCCAAAGTCCTTGTTGGTATCCTTTGATGCCGAGTTATTTTTGTGTTTGTTTTTGTTAGTGTTGTTACTTGACAGTGTCGGTGCTGTGGTCGAGCTGCTAAATTCTGTAGATTCTACTAAGTATACTGCTCGTAGAGATTTCATCTTAATCACGCCCCAAGTATAGTGCCTAATTATGCTAATCTTGGATAAGACGGGAATTTTATTTTTAAATTTCGTAAAAGATTGTATGTTAAAGGTTTGGCAAGCCTTGACTTCATTCTTCAGACATCTCAAAAGTTCAAGATGATGAAGTCGGTGATGGAACCACTTCAGTAGTTGTTTTAGCTGGAGAGCTCTTGAGGGAGGCGGAGAAGCTGGTGAACGCCAAAATTCATCCAATGACTATTATTGCAGGTGTGTCATATTTTCCGAATAACTTCTTCGGAACTGCAGTTTTTTCTCTTTGTACATTAGACATGCTTCCCCTGAACTAACATCAATGTAATTTTAATTCCCTTGAACTGCATATGATTGTGAATTACGACACGAGTTTAAGGCAGATTTTGTAGTTTTCGTTGCATTGAATTGTCAAATTTTACAAATTGTTTTGGATTAGTTAGCTTCGTAAGTAGAGACCAATTCTTGTCAGATCATCGTTTCCCTTGCTGAAGGTAGCTCATTTTGGTATCATATTTTCATATAATTAAGTACTTTTTGTTCGTATTTTTCAGGGTACCGCATGGCTTCTGAATGTGCGAGAAACGCATTGCTGGAGAAAGTGATTGATAACAAACTGGATGCAGGTGATTTTAATTTTTTATTCCTTTTGCTTTTGAATGCAGATCTTCCATATTATAAGGGTTTAACTGTTATTCTTCGCTGTTTATATCTCCTTTCTATTCATTATGTTATACCATCATCCTACTACATAGAAACAACCTTTCAATGTCGACCGAGTCTTACTCGTTCCCTAGTTTCAGTTCATTACCCGTAATTTGTTGACTGCATACTGTGGATCTGGATCAAACTTAAATAATCTTCTAGTTGTGGAAATACAATAATGATAGTTGCAAATTCACTCTTATTTTTATCAAAAATAGTTGTAGTGTAAATAATTATAAGAGTGAATTGGAGTATATAACGTTTTACTTATAAGATGATTTGAGCTGTGTATAAATTTCTTCTTTTTTCTTCAGAGAAATTCAAAGAAGACTTGATGAATATTGCGAGGACTACTTTGAGCTCCAAAATTCTCTCCCAGGACAAAGAACATTTCGCAAAATTAGCTGTTGATGCGGTTATGAGGCTGAAGGTATGATCATTTTTAACTTGGTATCTGAGGTTTAGACTTTGCTGATCTTGGGTCGGACAATTCTTACATTCCTTTCAGCACCCTCCATTCCCGAGCCATTCGGAATTACTAGTGTACGAAATGCAGCTGCATATACGACTCATAGACTTCTGATTGTGTTAGCCTAGGCTGCTTTTGTTTACCAATATTCAGCCTAGCAGCGAGGATAAATTTGTTTGGAATGTTCTGCATGTGATTGCTTGTGTTCTGCTATTTTACTTGTTTATTTTGTGCATCGATTGGTTATTAAGTACCTGGCTTTTAAGTTTAGGAAGAAGGCAAATATAATCATGAACCAACTTCTTTCTGAAGTAATAAAAAATGCGATATACGAAATAAAGAGTTATTGACAGAGAAACAATTCTGTCATACTCATAGATTGTAATGCAAAGATGGTAACAAACACCAAATGTAAGATGAGTTACCTGGAGTTATATTATTTTGTTTTCAGTTGTATTTCCTTCGAAATGTTGTTGGTTCATGTAGATCCGAGTTCAGTATTTTAGTGAGTTGACTTTGGATTGGGTTGTATGAAGCGGGCGCTATCTAATTCGTATGTGTATTCTGCAAAGCTGTTATTTGCTTACATTGACTTAGATTGGGATCCGCTCTACCATGACACCAAGTTAGTGAAGACATATTCTATGTTCTCAGTCCATCTTTGTCAGTAACATTAATATCATGAAATTCGGTTGTTATGATTATTTTGTTTTTAAGTTGCTTGACACTTTTACAGTTTAGTATTGAAATATTTCTGGACGATCTGATTAACCAATTGATTTAAAATGACAGGGAAGTACAAATTTGGAGTCGATCCAAATCATAAAGAAGACTGGAGGTGCACTAACAGAATCATTCTTGGATGAGGGGTAAGCTAGCTGAACAATTTTATATTGCTCGGTGCTTTTAATTACTACGACCATCTTTGTTTGTGTTTTTTTTTTGCATCGGTGGTTTTATGTTATTAATAAAAACAGTATACTTTGACAACTGCCATTGTTTTGATTTGTAATTGCATTCGGTTTCATTCGCTTTGGTGCATAGAGGGAGTGGAGTTTATTTTTCAGAAAGATTTATGTAGCTTAATAACTTTAATTGCAAAACTTTTCATTATTGTTGCTGCTTGATTGGTAGCTTTATATATATATATATATATATATATATATATATATATATATATATATATATATCTTGTTAATCTGGTACTCCTTTTTCTCTTCAGTTTTATTTTAGACAAAAAGATTGGTGTTGGCCAACCCAAACGAATTGAGAATGCAAAGATTCTGGTAGCAAATACTGCAATGGACACAGACAAAGTGAAAATTTACGGGGCACGTGTTCGGGTCGATTCGATGGCTAAGGTTGCTGAGATCGAAGTAGCTGAAAAGGAAAAGATGAGGGAGAAGGTGCAGAAGATTATCGGTCACGGAATAAACTGCTTTGTTAACCGACAGTTGATCTACAATTTCCCCGAAGAGCTATTCGCTGATGCCGGTGTGCTTGCAATAGAGCATGCTGATTTTGACGGCATTGAGCGGCTGGGTCTTGTTACTGGCGGTGAAATTGCGTCGACATTTGACAATCCGGAGTCTGTTAAGCTCGGGCACTGTAAACTTATCGAAGAAATTATGATCGGGGAGGACAAGTTGATCCACTTCTCTGGCGTTGCAATGGGTCAGGCATGTACTATTGTACTGAGGGGAGCAAGGTACCTTAATTCTTCGTAATATATTTAACTAATTATTTCCCTTTTTTTATTATTATTATTTTATATTTATAAGGTTATTGTTAGATTCATGCGATTAAAAATTACAATCTGTTAATCTGGTATTTAAGGAATTAAGAACAATATTTCTCGAGCTACATTAATATATGTTGTCTTTATTTTGTCAGCCCTCATATGCTGGACGAAGCAGAAAGATCTCTGCATGATGCACTGTGTGTGCTGTCACAGACGGTAAACGACAGCAGGGTTTTATACGGAGGTGGATATCCTGAGATGGTTATGGCAAAGGCAGTCGACGAACTTGCCAAGAAAACCCCGGGAAAGCGATCTCATGCCATTGAAGCATTTTCACGAGCACTTGTGGCCATTCCGACCACCATTGCAGACAACGCGGGTCTGGACAGTGCTGAATTAGTCGCCCAGCTTCGCGCAGAACACCACAAGGAGGGAAGCAATGCTGGGATCGATGTCCTCACTGGATCTGTGAGCAAACTACTCTCTGTTCATGCCTAGATTTTTTGTTGTCTTAGGTTAGGGGCAAATACGTCATTTACATGATTCTTAACTGGCGCTGTGCAGGTGGGAGATATGGCGAAGCTTGGTATATCCGAGGCGTTCAAAGTGAAGCACGCTGTACTGCTATCTGCAACGGAAGCTGCTGAGATGATCCTAAGGGTTGATGAGATCATCACTTGTGCCCCACGAAGGAGAGAAGACCGTATGTGAAGGCATATCATTGACCACTGCAACTTAAAGATTCTATTTCGTTTTATTACATCGTTTGGTGCGTAGAATCTTTTAATTATCCATCGTGGTTTGATTTTTGGATTGTCTTGAAAAAATTGAGAATATGCTACTGCTGTGATGTGGCATATCAGTTTTGTATGGAGTTTAAACAAAGATTCGTTCAATTTTAATTCGTCGCAGAATATCGTTTGTATCGTAAACAGTAGGTTTTATAACGGGTTTGTATTCGTTGATTGTAGAATCTATCTCCTGATAATTGCTTGTTGGTGTTGAAATTTTCATTCGTTTGTTGTTCGGTTGTTTGTTTTGTGGCCAAGTCAGTCGAGTTTCAACCTAGGCGAAGCCAATAAATAATGTCCAGATATTCTATTAGTTTTAAAAATAAGGCTAGCAGAATGAACTAATTTTTTAAGACTATGAATATTTTTCCTTTGTTACTGGGAACTGCTTCAGAGATGTAACTGTAAATTAGTATGCCGGCTCGTCGGTGGTTTACTAAAACATGCCCTACCTACCCTGCAACAACAGTCGATTCAATAGCAGATGTTTTTGCGTTGTTGTGGTATGGTTTAACCAAAGGGCGGCGTGCACGTTGTGTGCCGACTTGTGATAGTGGTTGTAGGATTTAATTTTTAAAACGATGATTTTTATGCCACTGTTTTGCCCGATTTAATGGATTGCTACAAGCCAGCGTTGCATCTCAAGGAGATTTATTGCAGTTAAAAATGCCAAATGAAAGTTTTTTTTTTTTTTTTTTTTTTTTTTAAATTGTAGCTAAATTTTGAAAATGGTTTTGGAGTATCTAAATATTATTTAAGATTCTAGAGCTGTAATTATCGATTTCATTCATGGTTAGCTGGAACGGTCATGGAGCATGTTGCGGACACCATTGTTCCAGTTCCATTACAATGTTTCTAGCAACGATTTTGCATTTGAAACGAACATTTTTTACTTACAATGTTAAAAAAATTAATCCAAAATATGTTACTGTCAAATTGTTCGTATGCAATCAGTGTTAAGCATATGTTAAGTGTACTAAACCGCAGTCAATGAAATGCTACTTACAACTCAAAAGTTAAACTTTATTTTCGCTATTGTAAGAAATGAAATGCATTTATAAATCACGAAAAAGAATAATGTGATATGCACGTTTTGTTATAAAAAATAATATGCATCATGAACATCAAATGATACAACTATCTAATGTTTTCAAAGCCGGATTGGACATAGACTCAGACAAGTTATTGGACCGGTTCAACCAGGATTCAACTGATTTTTTCATTTTAATTTTATAATTATTTATACATAATGTTTATAGTACATAAAGCATATTTTCTTTCACATAATTAACTCATTACGATCATTTTCAATTAAAATGTAAATCAGACTTATTTTTCTTTTATACAAAACATATCAACACACATATCACACGGAATCATTTCAAATATTATAGAAATTATAATTAAAAATAACATGTCTTCCAATTTTTATTTTCTTTAACTGACTGGTAAAAAGACGTTGTTTTGATATTTGTTTATTTTTATTAAAAAAAAACACAATTTTGTTCAAGAACCCGATTTTCACTGAGGCTCCGATATTATGGTTCAACCGGTCAAATCGGACCGAACAAGACAATGGTTCGCGATTTAACCGGTTCAACCGGCCGGTCCGGATTTCAAAACACTGCAATTATCTCTTCAAATGCACTTGAATCTTTAACATGAACTTTATTCGTCAAAGAGTTTCTATATCATGTACAATGATGTCGTATATAAGACACCGAATACCGTGACATCGTCTATAATGCAACAAATACCTTCTAAATAATACCTAACTTTTTATTGTTCATCTGCAATTAGCACTAAACATTACTGAAATCAGAATAAGTTACTTTCAAGGAGTTTTGGTACAACTAGATCAAAGAGCATGAATTTTTTTTTGGAAAAAAATAAATAAATGATTATTTGGTACCCTAATAAATAGGGTACTCGTGAATCAAAATCATATGCGCCATCTGCGCAATAAAAGTCCAATCCCAATTAAAATATAGTCCTTCTTTGACCTTTAGCACACTTCCATCAAGAACAACTCTCACATTAATCATTAATTTTCTTATAATGCTTGAAATATTTAATTACATTTGTTGTTATTATTTAATAGTTAATACTACCACTCTCATCTGCCCTTTTTGTCAAGCTACAAAATAGAGGCTCTACTAAGATTATTAATTAGTTTTGGTCAAACAATAATTTTAAGTGTCTTTATCCAATAAAGAAAACTTAGGTGTGTACGCAAAACTTTGGGACAATGGAATTTCGATGATGGTTAGTAGAATTTAGTTGGAGGGGAGGATGTGTTATTTATTTCATGATGTATAGTTAAATTAAATCTCTATAAAATACAGTTGGAACAATAAAAATTCTATTAATTTAACGAAATATTAACTTATCAATAAATTAATAATTATTAATTTATACCTTAATTAATTTATGAAATTATTAATTTCATTATTATTATTTTCAATAAATACATTTTTTTAAAAGTTTTTAGGAATATATTATTCATTGTACTATTAATTCAATAAACTAGAACCTGTTTCTCGAACATAAGCTCGTCAAGAAACAATGGTATTGAACAATTTTATGTTGATTTATGAGAAAACTATGCAATAAATATTAAACATGTTAAAAAAGAAATTCTATACAATAAATTCTAACCATGTATAGTTAAGAAATTCTAACTATACAAGAAAACCATACAACAAATTCTATACAAGTGAGGGATGAAGTTGATGGTAATGTGAACTTCAACAAGAAATAAGCTACAATGAAATTATAATTTATTAAGCCTTCATAGATCAATAAAAAAAAATAAAATGTACTATGTAATTTTTTAAGAAATATTTTCATGCATTATTAATTTATATATTAGATGGGGCTTCTTAAAATTTTAGAATGTGAATTATGATATTATTTTATAAATTTTATAGCAAATTCTTAATTTAGCACGTTATCCCCAAGTCAACCGGAAAAAAAAATATTTAAGCGAGGTAATTAATTTATCGATGTTCTACTGTAGGTGCACTTACTTCTGGACTTTAATTTTTGTAACGGGCTTAAGCAATGTTGAATCCTACTAACCAAGCATCTTAAGAACTTATACTATTTAGTCAATCTAATCTAATAATAGCAAGCAAATAAAAGAAACACTAGGGCAACCTAATGCATCTTGTAATTAGTTTTTTAACTAATTATATTTTTTCTTTACTAATTTTCTAATTATAAATAGTTCTAAATTCGACCCAAACCTTGTAGAATACTTTCAACATCAGTATCTCATTTCATTTTTTAACCGTACATCTCTAATTAAATTTATACGTTTTTAATTTTTTTTGTCTTCTAAATTTTGGCTTATTAACTGCTTCATTTCTTTAGATTTATATAAATGTTGATATTACTAATACTATTTAAAATAACAGTATAATATATTTTCTTATTATAATTGTTATTATTATGCATTTAAATATTTATTTTTGCAGAGATAAGTATTAGTTATATTAAAAAAGAAAAAAAGCAAAAATTATATTTACAATCATATCATAGCACTACACAATTTCTAGACAGATTTAAAAAATCAAAATGCCAGCCATAAGAGCAATTGGTACATAAATTTTCTAGTGAGAAAATCGAATAATTACTCGAGTGTGAGTGCATGTGAAATTGCTACCTTTTTCCTCTTTGGCTTATGTACATGCCATTTGATTCCTTTTGATTATTTCAATCTTTGATTGGTTGACTTTGACTTTAGTCTCCTTTTCTTTTTATTATTATTTCTAGCTCCTCCAATTGGAAATTAACTATGTTCCATGCAATTTATATTCTTTTATATTAATCAATTGATGATATTATTAATATATGTCATTTAATTAAAGCTTTTACAACCATATAACAACAAAAGTTATTAAATATGTTTGAATGTAAGAAACTTATACACAAGGAAGACTAAAGAGCTGTTTTATTTACTATAACTATGTTCTATTGACTAAGGTGGTGTTTGCAAAAAACTTTTTGAAAGTGATTATGAACTTTTCTTTTCTCATAATCTGTTTTCAGGTATTTGCAAAATCAACTTTTGCTTTTGTTTCTCTTAAAATAATCTGCTTTAAGTTAATTTTTTAAAAGCACCTCTAACCCTGCTTTTTTTTATTTAAGTTCATTTTCCGGAAGAATTACAAACACCCCCAACTTTTAGAAATAAGCACTTAAAACTAACTTAACTCACAATTACTAACTTCTGCTTTTGGATAATCATTTGCAAACACCACCTAAATAGTAGATGTCCAGTAAGATGTTTGGTTGACAAGATTCGTATTTATAATTTGCTACAAAAATTAAAGTTTGCTATTAAGTGCTGCTACTAATATTTGAAACCTAAATTAATAACCAAATATTTGGACTACTAATTAATTAATCATTTATCCCTATATTTTTATGTAAACACTTGGGTCATCATTTAGGCCATGGAAAACGTATTTTTTTCTTTCTATTTTGATTATATTTGTCAATTTTATTTTTCAAAATCTCTTGTTTGCTTTAGGTGAAGGAATGATTCAAAATAACAACAAACGTCATAAAAAAATGGCAACAAACTTTAGAAAGCAAGAATATAAAAAAGAAGCGTTCTATTTCCATGCTCAAACCTTCTAACCTTCTCATATTACCAATTTATTTTACAAAAAAACTTAAAATAACCATATGTAAAATATTTGTAATACATTTAGGTGGTATTTGCAAAAGTTTTTAGAAACAACTTATGAGTTTTTTTTTGTCATAATCTGTTTTGGGTGTTTGCAAAAATCAACTTTTATTTTTGCTTCTCTTAGAATAAGTTGTTTTAAGCTATTTTTTAAAAGCATCATAGACCCGTTTTTTCCATTTAAATTGATTTTCCACCATATCTGCAAATACTTACCTCAATTTTTAGAAATAAGCATTTAATATCTGCTTACCTCATTATCACTAATTGGTACTTTCGAATAAGTTTTTACGTATATACTCCATTTTCTCCCTCTTCTTCATATTTCAATCATAAATGTATAGTGTAGACACATGTATGTGTAAAAACATAATTCTCTTTGAACAAAATTTGCCCAACTTTAAAAGAAATCTCGAGCGTCTGTTTTGTGGATCAGTAACAAAAATTAGCATAGATAGTACATTGATAAAGTTTGTACAATAATAAGTAGGACCGTGCGTTGGTTGAGTTGGTTAAAAACCAGCCATAAAACTAACCTAACCCATCCAATCAACTTTGGTAAATATTGAAAACCGTTATCGACCCAATTTACATGAGTTGAGTGGTGGTTGATAACCAATTTAGTGGGTCGGTTGATGGTTTGGTTGATGGGTCATCCATCGAAATATTTTATTAGTGTTACAACACTATTTTTTTTACAATTAAATACGACTAGTTCAACAATATTCGAATACAAAATTCAAAACATTACGGGCCATATGTATTGCAATTAAACATAAATAATTCAATAATTAATAATCGTCCAAATATTTTAGACTGTATGTCTTAAAATTAAAATAGTTCAAATTAGATAATTAGGTTAGATTTATTGCTTTTAGAATTTAGGTCGATATTAGACAATTTAATAAATGTGATTTAAAATAGAAATTTGAAATTAATAATATCGTATTAAACACTTTAAATAAAATTAATAAATAGTAAATTGATAAATAAAGTTGGTTGACGGATATTACCCGAATGACCAACTTTTTAGCATATTAGAAACCATTATTGACCCAACTACACATGAGTTGGTTCACATTATCGATCCAACTTAAATGGGTCGGTTGATGGTTGATTATCCGTCACAAATTATGGGTCGAAAATGGAATGGTTGTTGGTTAAAACCGATCCATGCACAACCCTAATAATAAGAAGACTGGTTTATCATAATTTTACTTGTAACCAGTGTTCTAAAAATCGGCCGAGGCGGCCGATTAATCGGTCTCCGAGGCGGAGGCGGTCCAAAACCTTTACGATTTTAGTGTAAAGGTTTGAAAAATTGGTTTTTTGCATGTGAGGCGGTTTTAGGCGGTTTGAGGCGGTCAAACCTTTAAGGTGGGTCAAACTCGGTGGCAAAAATCGGTTAAAAATCGGTTAAAAATCGGTTTTTTTTTAATTCAAAATAAAAGTTGGATTTTAATAAAAGAAAATATGAATTTATGCCTTATTTTGTTTATGTTAATTGTTATTGTTAAAGAACTAATGATGTAGGCCAGGAATGTTCAAGAATAAATGTAAATTCAAAAAAATGTTTTATTTATTTAAATTTTATAAGAATATTTATGTATTATGATCTAAAGATTATTAAACTTTTATTATGTTATTAGGATATATACATGATGGAGATATAACTATGTTTAAATATCTTTTTATATATGTTTGGAGTATTTATAAATAATATTTAGAAATATATTATATTAAATTTTAAAAACCGATTTATTTCCGATTAATCACCGCCGCAACCGATTAATCGTGAATCGGTGCCTGACCGACTCGGACCCGATTACCGCTTTTTACAACCTTGCTTTTAACACACTTCCAAAAGGTTCGGGGAAAATTACCCAATTAGTCCCTCAAGTTTACTTTGATTTCATGTTAGGTCTCTATGTTAAAAAAATTATATTTAATCTCTCGTGTTTCAATAATGTAACATTTTTGGTAATTTCTGTCAAATATCTTTAGTACTAACAAAATCAAGCGTGTGCTCATGACTTCCTTAACTGACATACTAACTGTTTATTGACAAAAATGACCAAAAGTGTTAAACGTTAAAACATGAATGATCGAATGTTTTTTTTGTAAACATGAACAACTAAATGTGAAATCGATGCAAACTTGAGGGATGAAAACCTAAATGGGTCGGTCAAACTTTGATCATTGACTAATTTTTTTAATCTTGGTTGTCGATCGTCAAAGGACAAACAATTCCAATTGTATATATATACATATACATATATATTAATACACAAACCGATTCCATTTTGCGTAGCTACCCGTTAACCGAATCGTTGACTCGGTGCTGATTCGACGCAAATTGTTGGTGCAATGTGCTATTGTTGTGATTATAGGATGCAAAATGCCAAATATAACTAACGAAGATGGCAAAATGCCGAATATTCCTAATTTTGAATTCCAAAATACCAATTGTCCGGTAAATTTGGTAAATTGCAGATAGAAAATCTACCAACAAAAAAAAAATAAGAGAGAGAGAAAAACAGCCTAACCTAAATAATAAATTAAATAAAAATATATAATATAATAATTCTCAATCTCACTCTTCACACTCGCAGTCTACTATATAAATAATACAGCAACCGCGAAACGAAAAGAAGAAAAAGAAAACCAATTGCTCTGCTTCTTGTAAACGCCATTCCCTCTTCTTTTTCCCTTCCTTTGCTCTACTGCACAAACTACTTGACCCATTTTCTACTCACGACCCGTTTCTGCGGCCGGGTATGGAGCGAAAGCAGGGTTTTTTCTCGGCTCTGAAAGATGAAATGGTCAGGGGCCTGTCGCCGGGTCGTTCGAGGAAGACCCGGAGCCACTCTCCTTCGGGTTCGGGTCTTCTCCGTCGCCGGAGAGGCTCTAGTTTGGGCCCACCCGAAATGTTCGTAGCGAGATCGGGTCGGGTTGAGGCACTCTCTCCTTTAAGGGAGGGTCCGGATCCGAACGGGTCGGGTCCCGGCGATTCGAGGAGTGACAAGTGGGCCAACTGGCTTTGCCGTGCCCCTTCTGTTTCGACCGTCGGTCAGCCCGGCCCGGCTTATTCCCGGTCCGATCTGAGGCTGCTCCTCGGCGTCCTCGGTGCGCCGCTCGCCCCCGTGCACGTTAGCAACAACGAACCCTTGCCCCACCTCAGCGTCAAAGACACCCCCATTGTTAGTTCCCTCTTTTTTTTTTTTTTTTTTTTTCCATTTTCTTCATTCGCTTTGTTTATTCATTAAATTCTTTTAAGATCAATAGAGTAAAGGACAAATTACGGCCTGAGGTAAGGTCAAATTACGAAAAACCCCCTCTTATTTGCGTAATTACAGCCACCCTTCAAATATGTATTGTCTTACAAAAAACCCTTTCAGATGATATAAATTTAGAGGTGTTCAGTCGGCAAAATCGTACTCCAAATTTTCATACCGTTTATCATACGGTTTGGTAAATTATCGAATTATCGAAATTTTATTAAAAATATTTAAAAATTTGTTTTTTTTTAATTAATTTTAGTTTAATTACCAGTTCGGTAATCAGCATGTACCGAATTTTCGTTCGGTTCGGTCGGTTTACCGACCGGAAATACATAGTTGAGGGAATGACTGAAATTACGCAAGCAAGAGGGTTTTTTTTCGTAATTTGACCGTACCTCAGGGATGACCGTAACTTGTCTTAGAATAAATGATAAACATATTAGATTGTGTCTAGAATAAATGATAAACAGATTAGATTGTGTCTGCACATGGTTATTGTGGTCCATGTTCTGGATGATATACGTCGTTTTCTTGTACCGTTGGAATTCCATACATTAATATTCTCGTGGCACTATTGTAATTATCATTATTATTATTATCCATAGGAATCTTCTTCAGCACAGTACATACTGCAGCAATACTTGGCAGCATCCGGCGGGCATAAGCTTCAAAGCTCGATCCAAAACGCGTACGCGATGGGGAAGGTTAAAATGCTGGCATCCGATATAGAGACGGCAACTAAGGTCATAAAGAGCCGTAATTCGGCAAAAGATCCCGAGTTGGGCGGGTTTGTGCTGTGGCAAATGAATCCCGATATGTGGTATGTTGAGCTCGCACTTGGCGGCAGCAAAGTTCATGCCGGTTGCAACGGGAAGCTCGTGTGGCGGCACACTCCTTGGCTTGGTGCTCATGCCGCCAAAGGCCCCGTTAGACCCCTCCGCCGTGCCCTTCAGGTAATTTGCCTGTTGTTATTATTACAGTTAAACCTCTATAAATTATTACAGTTGGGACTAGCAACATTCTATTAATTTAGCGTAATATTAAATTATCGAACTAATAATTAGTAGGTTTTTACCGAGTCGGGATCAGAAAAAACTATTATTTAAGCGAGGTTATTAATTTATCGAGGTTCTACTGTATTATTAATAGGGGTGTAAACAAATTGAGTCGAGTCATAAATATTTCGTATCGAGCTTTAGAAATTGTGGTTGGTTATATGTTGATGAATTGAGGTTGATCGTGCTTGAGTAGCTTGATTCTTATACATATTTTATCATTTTTTTTGTCTAATTAAATTTGAGCACCAATCGAGCTTCAAATCTTGTTAATTTTGAAATCGACTTAAATCGACTATCGAGTAGCTTGTTAATTTCACCTCTAGTTAATTTCGATTGTAACATGTTCTAAATTTTTATTAGGGTCTCGATCCGAGAACAACGGCAAACATGTTCGCCCACGCAAGGTGCACGGGAGAGAAGAAAATCAACGGTGAGGATTGCTTCATCCTAAAAATCTCAACCGATCCCCGCACACTCAAAGCCCGAAGCGAGGGGCCCGCGGAGATCATACGCCACGTCCTCTTCGGATACTTCAGTCAGAAAACGGGGCTCCTTGTCCATTTAGAGGATTCCCATTTGACCCGGATCCAATCCAACGAAGGAGACACCGTTTATTGGGAGACCACAATCAATTCTTTTCTCGACGATTATCGACCCGTCGAAGGGATCCAGATCGCCCACTCGGGTCGATCCGTCGTGACCCTTTTTAGGTTCGGTGAAACTTCAATGAGCCATACCAAGACTCGAATGGAAGAAGTGTGGAATATCGAGGAAGTGGCGTTTAATGTACCGGGTTTATCGATCGATTGTTTCATTCCGCCTGCGGAGTTGAGGTTGGGTTCGATTAATGAAGCGTCGGAGCTTCCTCAAGAAGGTGGTAGGGTGAAGAATAACGCCGCAGCTCATAGAGCCAAAGTTGCCGCCGCTTTGGGAAAATCCCGTGAAAATAACATTGCGGTGAAAATGAATTTATAAGGGAAACAAATTGCAAGAAATTGGTTAGCCTAGTGAAGTATAGTCACTAACTTGAGGTAAGTAGTAACTTATTTCCGACTCGAGAATATTTTTTTCCGGCAATTGATGCTAGTCTCTGTATATATCACAAGTAAGTCGTAACGAGTCTTTACGTCTATCAGTCTCGAGTTCTAATATGTAATCGGTTTTTTTTCTCTCTCTAAAATTGTATTTGTTAATGATATGATAAGATCGAGACATGTTCGAATTGATTGCGTTTTCTTGATTAATCTCGTAATTAGGGGCCATTTGATATACACCCCTAATATGGAAACTGTATAGGGATAGGTCCACCCCTAAATACCCATGAATAGACAAAAGTACTATTGTACTCTTATGTTTAATATTCGCCCAACTGCATTTAACATTTCCATCAACTGCATTTAACATTTTTTGGACCTGCATTTAATTATTATAAGAGCTTTTATGATGGTTGTGAAAGTGGAATAATTAACTTTGAATCTTTGGAATGGGACTAAGCGTGGTACTATGGTTATGATTATGGAAATGAGTGATTTAGCAGAAAGTGTTGAGCATTCTTATCTGATGAAATGATTGTTTGTTTTCTGTCTGCAAGTAAAACAAATCATATCTCTAATTGACTCGCCTTTTTATCTTGTTTTATTTAGAAATAAATTTAGGTTTATTATATGTAGCCCAGTTACTAACTTACATAATTGAAAAAAATAGCAAGCATTTTTTTTATTTGAGTAATTGCCGTTATTTTAAACTTTCATTTGACATAAACCCTAATAATTAATTTTCCCAACTCTCCCCGTCTTTAATTGGGTTCATTTTTAAAACTTATTTATTTAATTCTTTCAACTTATTATTTTTTAACTTTTTGTCGGTTCCGGCGGTGGTGTGTTGCCGGAGCTCCGCTTAATAGACCTCCGATTAGTTAACTTAAACAGACTTCATTTAGTTAGTTGATTTTGCCGGTGGCGTCGATCATCTGACTTGACTAGTTGACTGAACTTTTTCCTGCGGGGAGTTGCTAAAGATCTGATTAGTTGACTTGACTTGATTTTGCCATCGTCGGGGCTTCAATTAGTTGTCTTTTGATTTAGCTGACTTGATTTTGTTGCTGACATTTCCGGTGGCGAGTTGCTTGATTAATTGACTTGATTTCGTTTACTTGACGCGACTTAGCTGATTGAAAATCGAAAGTTAGTTTATTAGAACTTCTGTGACTCGCCGCCGGATAAAAAATCAGAGCTCGGAAGTCCGTTGATTGGATGTGGAAGTCAACTAATCGAAAGTTGGAAGCTCGCTGGCCAGAGCTCAGGTGACCCGCCGCCATAAAAATAAATAAATAAATAGAATTTTTATATAAATATTAAAAAAGACAAAAAAAAAAAAAACACCTAAAATAGTTTTTGATGTGAATTTATGTCAATGGAAACTTGAGAGAGAGTAGTACAATACCATTTTATGAGAGGTTTTCTTAAATGAAAAAAAAAAAGAAATAATAATAAATTAGTGGGTTTGATATATATTTAGTTGAACTTGCTTTTATGGAGCTAGCTCAAATGACCCCATCAGATATAAACTCATTTAAGCATCTTTAATCCAGCTCTCTCATCTTAAATTTTTATCTCATCATTTTATTTATTTATTTATTTTTCTAAAGTTTTTGTTATATTTGCGCCTCTCATATGGATCCGTTTTCAAAATTGAAAATTAAGAAATCTCAGTTCTCACGTGCGTGCATAATTTGATTATGGGTCACAGTCGGGTCATGTAACCGAACTCAAGTCTCCAGGCCGAAGAAGCTAGAGGTGTATTGTACTGTAACATTGTTACCGGTGAAACTGACAAGAAAAAATGAGTCGGTGCTGTAGTTGAAGAGCTTTGAAAGAGGGTTTAATTTTTATCGAGCCTCTTGCTTCCTAAATAATAATAATAATAATAATAATAATAATAATAATAATAATAATAATAATAATAATAATAATAATAATAATAATCATAATCATAATAATAATAATAATAATAATAATAATAATAATAATAATAATAATAATAATAATAATAATAATAATAATAATAATAATAATAATAATAATAATAATAATAATAATAATAATAATAATAATAATAATAATAATAATAATAATAATAATAATAATATACTTTGGAGCATATTATGTTTTTGTAGTAGATGAGAATATTGTAATTTTTTCGGCAAATGTTGTAGCCACTACATTCTATTCTTGTGTTGGAGCCACAATGTATGTGTATATGAGCTATTATTAATATTATTATCAATTTTTCTTTTTCTTTTTTTTTTTTCATTAGTTGTTATCCATTCCAGAATAAACGTTTTGCTTAATTTTATTGCCAATTTAAAGTTGGAGAATAAAATCAATTTAGTTTGAAGAGAGCAAAAAAAGAATAAAAAAAGACTAATAGAAATTCACTCCCACATCGGGAGTTTACTAGTTTTCTTAAGTCTTTATAAACAGAAAGAAAGATAATACTAACGGCCGAGCTTCGTAACGTGAGCTTATAACCCAAGTGGGGGCTATAAAGTAATTGAACATTCGGCTAGCTAGTTTGGCTGGGTCTAGGCCGGGCGGTTCACTGGCTTGCCCGGTCCAAGTGGGGCTTAGCCCCAAATTGGACAATTACTTTTTTATTTATTTGAGTATTTTTTGGTCTAGTTTATTTCAACAGTGGAAAGATTACAGGCTGGTTGCCTCCTTCGCCCATTTGAAGCTAAATGAGCTAAAGCCCAAACTGGCTTATACCCTTTTTGTTCTTTTAAGCCCTAATTAGAGTTTGTTTTTATCTTATTTTATTTAGATTATTATTATTTTTATTTATTAAAAAAATTAATAATATACTTTTTAAATTTTTTTTTTTTTTCCAGTAGTGACTTGGGTGGTCTAACTCATCATTACTTAATTTCAATTAGATGACATTCATTTTTTTTAATATCTTTTTTTTTTATTTATTATTTTAAAAATTAATAATATACTTTTTTTAATTTTTCATTTTTTTTTTTCAACAGTGGCCTGGGTGGTCGAAACTCCAATTAGCTTACTCAAAATTAATTAACTTTAATTAGTTGACATTCATTTTTTTTTTCTTTTATCTATTTTTAATTATTATTTTAATTTTTTTCTAGCGGCGGGTCATTGGAGCTCTGGTTATGCTAACTTCAACGTTAGTTGACATTCCTTTTTTTTTTTTTCATTTTGTTTTCTGTTACCGGCGGCGGGTCATCAGAGCTCTAGTTAGCTGACTCAACATTAGTTAACTTTGACATTGTCAACATTTGTCATTGCATTTTTTTCTTTCTTTTATCTTTTTTTTTTTTTTCCTTTCTAATGTTTCCGGTGGTGGGTCGTCGGTACTCCGGTTAGCTGACTCAACGTTAGTAAACTTCAACCATAGTTAACTTTAACATTAATTGGCATCACTTTTTGTCTTTTTTTTTTCAAGTAGTTGTTCGTCGGAGCTCGAGTTATCCGACTCAACATTAGTTTACTTCAACATTAGTTGACATATCGTTCTTTTTCCTTAATTTTTTTTTTTCAGCGGCGGGTCGTCAGAGCTCCGATTAATTGATTCAGCATTAGCTGACTACGTATTAGTTGACTTCAACATTAGCTGCGTCCAACCTTTTTTTTTTTTCGGCAACGGGACGTCGAAGCTTTGATTAGCTGACTATGCATTAGTTGACTTTAGATTAGCTGACTATACATTAGTTGACTTTAGATTAATTTGCTTTATCTTATTTTATTTATTACAAAAAAATAATAATATACTTTTTTTTTTGTTTTTTCAGTAGTGACCTCGGTGGTCGGAGTACCGGTTAGCTAACTCAGCATTAGTTAACTTCATTTAGATGACATTTAGTTTTTTTTTTATTATCTTTTTTTTTTTAATTATTATTTTAAAAATTAATAATATACTTTTTTCAATTTTTCATTTTTTTTTCAGCAGTGGCCTAGGTGGTCGGAGCCCCGGTTAGCTAACCCAACATTAATTAACTTTAATTAGTTGACATTAACTTTTTTTTTCTTTTATCTTTTTTTAATTATTATTTTTAAATTTTTTTTTCCAGCGGTAGGTCATTGGAGCTCTGGTTAGCTGACTCAGCATTAGTTAACTTCAACGTTAGTTGACATTCCTTTTTTTTTTTTTTTTTTTTTCATTTTGTTTTCTTTTACCGGCGGCGGGTCATCAGAGCTCTAGTTAGCTGACTCAACATTAGTTAACTTTGACATTGTCAACATTTGACATTGCATTTTTTTCTTTCTTTTATTCTTTTTTTTTTCTTTTCCTTTTTAATGTTTCCGGTGGTGGGTCGTCGGCACTCCGGTTAGCTGATTCAACGTCAGTAAACTTCAACCTTAGTTAACTTAACATTAGTTGACATCACCTTTTGTCTTTTTTTTTTCAAGTGGTTGTTCGTCGGAGCTCGAGTTATCTGACTCATCATTAGTTTACTTCAACATTAGTTGACATATCGTTCTTTTTCCTTAATTTTGTTTTTCCAGCGGCGGGTCGTCAGAGCTCTGATTAGTTGATTCAACATTAGCTGACTACGTATTAGTTGACTTCAACATTAGCTGACGTCCAAACTTTTTGTTTGTTTCTTTTTTTCGGCACCGGGACTTCGAAGCTTTGATTAGCTGACTATGCATTAGTTGACTTTAGATTAGCTAACATCCGAACATTTTTTTTTTATTTTTCCTTTCAACTTTTTTTTTTGTGGTGGGTATTTAGGGCTCTGATTAGCTGACTACGCATTAGCTGACACCTGACAATTTTCATGTTAAAGTCAGCTAATCGTAGCTCCGACGATCCGTCACCGGAGAAAAAAAAAAGGTTGAATGTCAGCTAATATTGAAGTTAACTAATGTGTAAATTAATTAATGTTGAAGTAAACTAATGCTAAGTGAGCTACTTAACCGGTGACCCGACAACCCGTCGCCGAAAAAAAAAAGATGTCTACAGTGTTAAAGTTAACTAATGTTGAGTTAGCTAACCAGAGCTCCGACGACCCACCACTAGAAACAAATTAAAAGAAAAAAAAAATGGATTGGCAAATGTCAACTAGTGTTGAAGTTAACTAATGTTGAGTCAACTAACTGGAGCTCCAACGACCTGCTGCCGGATAGGAAAAAAAAAACAATTCTTAAAAAAGAAAAAAAAAACTTTACCGGGTCAGACTGGACCGGATAGGGTCAGACCTGCCTGATCGACAAGTGGAATGGTATGGAGCTGGGTTAGAATTATCTCAAATAGAATTATGTAGGACTATTTTGGAATTCATGTTTTTGTAGATTTATTTAAAACGAAAGTTAAAGGGTGAATTGATTTATATATATGTCAATGGCCTGATTTTACTCGATAAACGGAAATATATATAATTTTCATGCATGTATTCCATAATAGGTAAGTTTAAATAGTATTTAAAAATTAAAATTAAGGGAAATGTAGTTGGAAGCCCCTACAAAATATTCTCTAATAACAATAAAGACAGACGGATTTTGCATTTTGCTAAAAGTCTTTGTGCGCTTTCGTGCTTTGGATCCGACGCTAGGTCTCGAGTATCTCTAACGTAATTGCTTTGGAAAACTAATAGTAACGACGATGCGATAATTTGCACAACTTTGTTATATTAATAATTAACAACTTAGTCATATTAATAAGCAACTTAGTTAAAATAAAGTGAAGAAAAAACTAAAATAAGAATACATGCATCCCACAACACATGGACAACTTACACAATCAACTTAGAAAATTTATTTATAGAGCTTAGTTACATTAACGAGCAACAATCTAGAAGAAAAAAAAACATGTTTTTTCATGTAATTTTACTAGGAAGTTAGACAACTTAGAAAGCTTATTTGCATAGCTTAATTACACAGTTTAGTTAAAATAAGTTGGATAGAAAATATCTAGTGTATACATCACCACCAACATTACCATCACCATCACCATCACTAAACAATTCGTCATATTTTTCCGTCTTGGTTTCCATGATCATTTGGTTACAACGGAGATGAATGTGTGTAACCAAAAGTGTATGTGGGTGCGTGAGTGCGGTTGCATATGTGTATGTAGGTGTGTGACTGTGTATGGTTGTGTAGCAAAACATTGATAATGGCTGGGGGTATGAAGCAACTTTGACGGAGTGTAGTGTGGTTGGACAAAATTTGACGGGAGAACAGTTGGTGTAGATGCGATGAATGCGCGTTTAAAGAATAAAGAACTTTTAGCAAATTGCAAAAATCCAACTGTCCTAATTTGATAGACTTTTAGCGCTCAGGGGTAGGTGTTTAGCAACCTAAAATTAAAGGTCAAGTCATATAATTATAATAAAACTAACTAATAAAAACTTCAAGTATTTGTAAAATAGCATAAAAGTTAATAATTAGACCCCAAAAAAATGGTATATCATTCTTTAAAAAAATATAATCTCTTTGCAAATCCGAGAAATATATGAAATCATTCAAATCAACAAAAAATATAACTATTAAGTATATATGTTAATTTTTTTAAAATTTATAAAGTAATTTCAATATAACTTTACTTCAATGGATGAGTGCAAGTTCAAATTCTCATTAATTAGCTAAGTGTTTGTGTCAACAAATGTTAAGCAAAATAGTAAATATTCTCAGGCTTTTAAGTAAAATGAGAAGTATTCTAGGATTTTAAGCAAAATGAAAAACATTTTGTGAACTTTATCACTACCAGAAATAACGTATTTGACAACGAAATATCTTGTTGTTGAAAGGGTAAAATTTCGTTGCCAATACAATTCGATATATGTGTTGGTGGTAATACCTACACGCAAGTGCACATATCGTACAAGTAATATAGTGGACTTTTAAGTCCGAATATCGATCCCACAGAGAATATTTAATTATCTAATCCTAAACGCTAAATTCTACCAATTATGCTCAAACCCACCCTACACAGTCAAAAGATGAGTATTTATTCTAAATTAAAGTAAAACAATTAAAGCAATTTAAACAATAAAAAAAACACGGAAGCAATTAAACACGAAGATTATCAAAGTAAACGAGCCTAGGATTTTATCTTCCCCGATGTGATTATTCATCCCCCAATTTCCTCAATTATGCAAGTAAATAATTCGGATTACTAACCTGAGATGCTAATTTAATCATAACTCGCTTTTGCGTGTATTACGATTCTATTATTCAAGACTAAATCACTGTATTCCTACGCAGTTTAATCAAGAACAAAGCATTAAGCACAAATCTCAATAATGGTTACCTAAGAGGTTCACTATATTCCTATCATGATAACACAAAAAAGGCTCTTCTACCACAGTTATAATTGTTAAACCGATCTTCCGATTCATGCATTCAACAATAACAATAAAGCACATAAAGTGATCAAGTTCATGCACTTAATCAATCAAGTAAAAGAAATAATCTAAATTAATACTTGCATAAAATCATAGAACTGGGTTCAGAAATCCCACATAGGGTTCGAATAAAACCCTAGAAACTAAAGATTTAGCTACTCGTGATTCTTATGGTAAAGAAAATAAAATAAATAAATAAAATAAGAAAAACTATGCTTGAGTCTTCGTTGATCTTCGTTCCTCGCGTTTTGTGGTGTAAAATTTCGTGCTTATGGTGTAGAGACTTGTTGCTTTTATAGGTTTTTCTTGATAAGGAAGTAGTGGAAACCTAATAGGAATCAATTTCCGCCACTTTCCCCCATCAGGATTTGTTCTTCGACTTTTCTCATGTTGAGTCCGAATTTTGGAATGGCGTGAATAAGAATTATAGCCCTTGAAATTAGCTTTCCAATGCCATCGAAATCAACTGATTTAAAGTTAGTATGAGAGAGATATGCTCGAAATGGTGGACCCTGCCAAAGCTGTGGAGAGATTCCTTCTTCCAATTTGATTTATTTCCTTATTTGCAACATTTTCCTTTCTTTTTGATCTTTTTTCCTTCATGGACACATAATTCTCGTTTTTCAGTTTTCACATATAAAACACAAAATCAATCGATTAAAGAACAAATATAATTAAATCTAAACAAAAGATCCACGTAAAATAAACATATTGAACGTAAAATCTACATTCAACAATATGCTATACAAAATATATTTGTACGGACTTTAAACTAATAATCCCTTCAATCACATATCAAACTAATAATCCATGGGTTTGTAATCGGTCAATCCTCGTCTCAATTTTCATATTGCCACTTTCTTGTCGAGATATCTACTGACGGTGGCACCAACAACCCAACACACAGAGTACCTTTCACCGAAATCCTTCTCTCAAATCAGAATCTTCAGATTTGGTCAACTCCCGCACAACAAAACTTTAAAGAATTTTTTTGTGGGCCGGCATTGAGGGGGGACAAAAAGTAGCTGGGGTAAAATGAAATTCGGTGTGCAAATCCAAAGACGAAGGGGGGTTAGGGGGAGGATATTGTTTCAATAGGAAGATAATTTGTTATGTGAACTAGAAAACAATGTTACTTGTATGTTCCAAATATTTGATATGCAGAACACGTGAAAATGGATACCTAGGACTCGAAAAAGATTCAATGCGCTGGTTTGGCAAAAGGAGAGAAAGAGAGTGAGAGAAGATAAGATATTAGAGTTGGGAAAGAGATTAAAAGATCACAAAGGCTCTCAAGTCACCAAGTTAGCTTTGTGCTATTTGGGTCGTCTATGTTAGGCTACCTCAAGTGGAGAGGGGTTAATGGATTGAATTCATTAAATCAGTTTGGACCGAAAATCCAACAAATCTTCACTTGGGACCAAAAGCGGATAATCGAGATTTTTTTTCAATGAACATGAATCATCATGGTTGTTTCAAATATATGTTTGAACATTTTAGTTCATTCATATTTTTGTGTTTATAATCACAAAGAAAATAAATGATAATCACACAAAATCATGCATTTGACACAGGAAGCAAGTAACAGATGAATCTCAAAAATTGCATAACATCTCATATTTGCTAAATGCCCCAGAAAATGTCCAGGATCTTCAAGCATGAACCGAATTTATTCACACGAACGCACTAAGTTGCCCATATAAGCTGGATTGAACTCAGAAAGAATTTTTTCAAGATTAACTAAACTTTTTTCAACAATATCTCTAATAAAGTGAAACTTCACATCAATATATATATTAGTTCTATCATGAAAAACAGGATTTTTACACAATTGAATTCCAAATTAACTTTCCATAAAGACTATTACCATCTGTTTGCTCATATAACCAATTTTAGAAATTAAATTTTCAACCAAATTGCTTCTTTCAATGCTTCAGTAGCAGCAATATACTCAGATTCACTTGTAGATAAAGCTTCAGTAGCACCAAACCGAGAAAAACAATTGTGGACTTTAAGATATACAAATTATTTTTTTAGGGTCTTTAAGCTAATAATCCCTTCAATTATATATCAAGAAAATTGTATATTAATTACCTAGCATGTAAAAGATTGGAAAATCGTATCCCATAAATATAATCAAGCAGAAGGAAATTATTTACACTAAGCTCATTCAATTCAATGAAGATCATCATTATACACACATGCTTTTGATGCAGCTGTACAAATACCTTTTTGATGATATATATATATATATATATATATTGAAACAATAATTAATTAAGGTTGTCATCTATTCTTTGTATGCAGTAACTTTTCTTACAACATATTTGAACAACATTTTTATAAGAATAGAATATAATGTTTTTGATCAAGATCAACTAGGGATAGACAAACTCCTAGGTTAATTAGTTCTCACAAGAATAAGGATCCTGTCTTAATTAT